>CAHIKZ030003926.1:0-51772 GCA_903632075.3 Acanthosepion pharaonis | reverse complement strand
TTTATTTGGATTATCGTCTCATCATGGTTCTTGTTATCACAACGTTTCGTTCATTGTTTCCTCCGGTCTGCCTCAGGTAAATATCGATGTAGTTAACCTATGGAGAATTCTTAACTTAACCCTTTATTTAATCTACGTGGCTAGTCTATTCGTTCTTCTGACCATGGCTATGTATAACTTGTCGAGTTCTTATTTTATCTAATACTGACAAGTTAGTGCTCACCCGTTTCCACTAAGTGCAAATACACACTGCCCAGCCCATGGACCGAACTCGCAATAACTATGTAACCAAATTCACGATCCCACACTTTAATCCCCTAGGGCATTGTCCCCCCGGATTTTAATGGCCGGGGCGCTGAAAGCTTGTGATAACAACAAATATGAGGATAATAGTCCGAATATAAATAATGAAAATAATGATAACACCTTATCTTAGAAATTCCGACATTTTTGTTTTTTTTTTGTTGTATTTTTACAAGAGTTCATTCAATGCAATGCTCAAGAGTCTCTCAAGGTAGAGTCTTACTGCATGAAGTGTATGATATAAATGTAAATGTAGAAGAAGAGAAATGAAGGTTATGAAGGATAGGTAAGGATAGATCAAGGTCATAAAAGTTTAAAATTGTTGGTTTCGGGAAAGTATTAACACAGGAGTCTTTTCCACAAAACATAGACATGTGAATAAAAAATATTCTGAGTGGAATTTCTTTCTTACGAGTGACATAGGGAGCGAGTGAGAGGTGTCAAAATTCAATGAACGCAGCCATGGTGGGTTTTAGCTGTAAATGTTCACCGATGGTTCGTGCGTATTCCTTCACAGATTTAATAAGTGTATTGTTAGGTACGTTCACATAGATTACCTTTGCCGAGAGATAAATGTGGCTTTGCATCAATAGAAAATAATATTCTACAGACATGCCGGAAGAACTCTGCAGATGGTTAAAGTACAACAACAAAAAAATCATATGGGCAAATGGCGGGAACTGCACTGAAATGTTTAAGAGCCAACCTATTTGACCTCTCCAGATGCGATCAGGCTGTAATTGCAATCGAAACAGAGGAGAAAAAGAATAAGTCAAATTGTAAACGTGCCGATATAAACGGTCTGGAGCAATAAACTGTCGGTAAGTAAATTGCTGAAAAATACGAGAAAGTCGTTCAAGAAATATGCCAAGAAATAAAATGGAAAGATATGAAAGTAAAGTTTATACCTATTTAAAGAGATCACAATAAAATATCCTGGCATTTTATAGATGAAGACTGAAGCAAATAAAATATCAATAATAAAGTATAATTCATGCAATGCACACTTTTATGACTAACTCACATAGAACTTGACAAGAAACTACTGCTACTAATACTACTATTAATACTATTACTACTACTATTAATAATAATAATAAATTGCACCAATGCTACAACAGACATGGTTTTGGGATTTAAAGTGTTAACATGTATTTATTTTGTTTTGGAGAATTAAAATAGGCGACTGTAAATATAACACTCAGTACTAAACATTGGCTTGTCAGTTACATGACATTTACAAGTGGGACATGTCTCCCAGATGCTGACGCTGTACACCTCTCTGTCCATGAGAGAAAGAGTAGTAGAGGTGGGTAAAGATATTCACCCCCATTACTGCTCTGGTAAAAATGATAGCAGACATTGTGCCATGATACGTATGTTGGGCTTTCTATATTTGTACCACAATGTCACATTGTTGGAGGGTTTTTCACTCACTCAGTAATAATATTGCAGAAGATCTTGCAAGTATGTTTTATAGATTACGCAAAATCATTTGCTAGATACGGCAAAAACGTCTATTTGAAACCCTACTAGGAAAACTAGATATACTTGGAAAGGATGTTAGAATAATCTAGGGATCATACTGGGTGTAAACCGCCTGCATAAGCATAGAAAATGAATTGAGTAGATATACAAATATGTGAATTTCTGTCCCGGTTTATTCAACCTCTTCAGCGATGCTATCGTAAGGGAACTGGAGACCCAACTATTATTTACTAACGGTGAGCGTAACATGTATATTATCAAATACGCAGATGACAGGGTGTTGATGCCAGACTCGGAAAACAAACTAAAGGACTTGCTAGACTGTAGTAAAGTAAGCGAGACCAACCGACAACTGCAAGAATACAGATATTATTTACAATATTTACATTATTCGGACTATTGTCCTCATCTTTGTCGCCAAAATATTTAAAAAAATAATTTCATTTATTTGCAAAAAAGTCCTGAAAATATACACTATTTACATTATTCGGACTATTGTCCTCGTCTTTGCCACCACATTTATTACAACGTTTCGGTCGTTGTACGCTCCGGCCTTCTTCAGTTGGTTGGAATGTCGACCTTAACCCTTTATTTCGTTCACTGGGGTAGACTGTTCTAGTTCCACGTGCCATATCTAATGGATGTCAGTTATCAGTTATCTCCTGTTAATTCCCTTCTCCAAGTTCTCCACCGACTTAACCGGGTATTGAACTCACATTCTTTGGGTCTTGTCACTGGATCTAACTAACGCCTTTCTCCAATGTGCCATGTGTCCTTGAGGAGAGACAGATACAAAATTATTATCGTTAGCAAGTGAGAAAATCTCAAATGCTAGTCTCAAATTGGAATTGTCAAAATTAATCAGGTACAGATGAAGAAGTTTAAAATATCTAGGAAGTAATTTAACAGGGGACGGAAAATACGAAACTGAGATACGAACACGCATTGGACTAGAGAAAGAAATATTACAAAAGCTTAGCAAGGTAAAAAGGAACGGAAAATGTTCGTCAGAAACAAAGAGTGCCGGTTGGTGTGTGTTGTCTACCATCTTAAATGCCAGTGAACAATCTCCTCATGGATAAGAGGCAGCAAAGATGTGTTTATACAAAAGTATACGGAAAATTCCATGAACGGAGCGAGTAAACAACATGGAAGTTTTAAAGAAACTAGCATCAGAAAGATCACTTATGCTGACGAAGAAAGAACTGAAATCCCTTGGACGCTTAATTAGGAAGGGGGCTTGGCAAATGTATCTCTCACAGGGCATATTGAAGGCAAAAGCGATAAAGGAAGGCAGCAAACAATCTACCTTACGAGCCTGTGTTAATGGCGGAGCATGGAACGGGAACATTAGTGAATGAAGAAAAAAATGAGATGGGCGACCATGTATAGGAAGTTTTGGAGAGCCATGATTGCCTATAACCTGAAGGAACTCACCGCAAAGAAGAAGAATAGTAAAGTTATTTCAACGTTACAAGAGTAAAACGCGGATGCACGATTGCATCGTGCGACAGATTACCATGATTTTGGTCTTTCTCGTGTCAAATAAAAAAAAAAAAAAAAGACGACATCTGGATGTGTATCTGTCTATATTTATGAGATGAGGTATTATAACTATTTACATTATTTACATCGTACAGAATGTTGTCCTCATATATATTGCCATATTCACGACGTTTCGGTCGTTGTAGGTTCCGACCTTCTTCAAGATTTATTATATTATTATGAGGTATTTTAATTATTCACATTATTTACACCGTTCGGACTGTTGTCTTCATATTTATTGCCAGATTCACGACGTCTCAGGCTTTGTACGCTCCGACCTTCCCCAAGGTCACATGGGCCAGTGGATAAAAGCGTTGGTTGAGTAATCCAAAAAAAGTGACTTGGCCCAAAGAGTTGTGATTTCAATACCTGGCCGCAGCAGAGGTAACAAAAAGAGTCGAGTTACTAAAGGGAATTAACAGATACAGAGATATCTAAAAAGGGCATGGCACGTGGAATTAGAACAATCGTCCCCCGTAGACTAATTAAAGGATTCGGTGTGAAATTCAAACGTATATCACCTAAAGAATATTTAAGCGTATAGCAGCCGAAACGTCGTGAATATGACAATAAAGATGAGGATAACAGTCCTAACGATGTATATAATCTGCATGTTTCCCTAGAGAATTTCAATATACCGATGAGAAGTGTATTGCTCGGAGAAAACAATCTGCAACAGATCCTGTCGCCTCCAACATATGAAATATGAAAATATATGAATGTCGCCTGCATATATGAAACTTATCTTACCATCAACTCTAAGATGATTCTCATCTGTTTATTAAATTAAAACTATCATCTACTGAGATAAATCGATAGAAAAATCAATTCAATTTTTTCGAAATGAATCTGTAAAGCGTAAACCGCTTCCCTTGAGTGGTTCTCTTTTTACAGATTCATTTCGTCAACTTAAATGTCAGAGGAGACGTTCCCTCCTCTCATATCTAACTTAATTCCGAGGTCCAATATTATTTTATGTGCTAGAACACGTATCCACTGTTTCTGGACGAGAGATTCTCTCACGGCCATGATATCTGAAAACACAGAAACAAGTTTAAAATTCAATGCTTATCCGAAAGCACATGAATCGAGGCAGCATATCAACTGCATTTAAAGGGACATAATGAATAATGTTTTTTGAAATATCATAAATATAAGGTTAAGAGATGTAATAATCAGCGCGATTGTTTCAAAATAAATAAAATTATCAAGCAATAAATCTTTCATTATCCAGGAGCAATTGTATAAAGGTTTATGTCAAGACTTTCTTTAATGGACACTTTTAAACATTGTATCGACCTATTGTAGCACATTGTATAACAATTATTGTGGTAGACAATGTGCAAGGAATTAAAACTTAGCACAAATTTAAATTTTTGACAGATTTACGCCTATGTATTAAGAAAAATTAAATCAACAAAAAGGAATTTCAAATATTAAAGCGAATAAACAGATTGTGCTGGTCAGTAATTACTCTGGGTAAGCAACGAAAGCAAAGTGACTTTTATGTAGTAAACCTTACAAAAAATGTAAAATATTTTGCATTTTATGCATAATAATCAGAATAAACAATCATTTTTGGATTAAGTGCATATTGTGCCACAGAAAGTACATGTAACTGCTGATCTATTTTATTCAGGGTAGGAACTGCCTACATTGCGTACCGAGACGCTATCCTGGTTTGTACATACTGTAAAATGCACTAAACAAATCGGCTACATTTTATAATATTCAAGGTGAGATTGCAAAAGTCTTTGGTAAGCAACTTATGACGATGTCAAGCCAACATCTGACCCTGAGACCTGGGAAACCGTTGTTGCAAATTGGTCTTCCTGGCGTAGGACTATCCGAATGGTGCACCGAGACTTGTGAGTCAAACAGTTAACATGATGATGGTATGTGACGGGCTGTCGGGATGACCCGATACGCTCAGCCGAGTCCACAACTTACACTCCTCCGGCTCTTCAGGTGTATACGGGGCATTCACGGCCATCTCCACCACTAGAGGGGAGAAAGGAATTAAGGAGAGAGGATAACGATCACAATGCACGTATGTGACTATTACTACTATTTATGACGTCTTATATTTCTTTTCCACTTTTATATAGTTTGAACGCTTTATTAAAGACCATTGACTAACAGGAAGTCTCATAAGTGTCTCATGTAGACTGCAGACAATAAATACTGAGGTACACTGCATTCTGCTATGAAACTGATTGTATGCATTTTATCCAGTTCCGCTTTATTGTCTTATCTCAGCCTTTCGGTTATTTATTCCGCTTTCTTTTTCAGTTTTTCATTTTCTTTTAGAAATAACTAGCAGTAGAACCCGGCGTTGCCCGGGGATGTAACAGTAAGAGATAGATCAAGTATCGACCATCATAAAGACTGAAAAATAAAATTGAGAAAGATTATTGCTTAAGGTTGATTGACACACATGTCTTAATTAGTTTTGTTTTATTGCTATTTTTTTTTTTACGAATTGGTCAAACCCAAACAAAAACATTGTTTTCAATCGTTATGAGTCTACCGATTGAATAGAATTTTATTATAAATAATTGTCTAGTAAATGGAATTTTTTAAGCATTCTGAATGTAAAAATAAAGAAAGAAGTGTGCAAGACAATAAGAAATACTACCTGCCAAAAACAAAGGTGAAGTTTTGTTGAAATCGGTTGAAAAATGTAGGAAATCCGATCCCATATATAAACGAACACACACAAACACACAAACAACCTGGGTTTTATAATAAGTATAACTCGATATGAGTTATCCCCCTTTCATTCTCGCGATGCCTCTTAATCGTGTTTTCAAATTGATTTTGTGCAAAAAGAATTGTGTTTTTCCAATTTTTGGCGCTGTCAGAACCACCGCAAGGTAATTTTACGTAGTCCTGTGAAGTTTTGTTGAAATCAGTTGAAAAATGTAGGAAATCTGATCCAATATATAAACGTACAGACACGCACACACACACACACACACACACACACAACCTGGGTTTTATAATAAGTATGATAATATGATATCAATATGTTGTATATGCCTATAAAGGAGGGAAGCATAGGGCTAATGGTTGTTTAAAAAGTCTCAGTGGATTGAACATATAAAAATCTACTTATAAATATCCAGAACATCAGTTGGAGATCCCATGCAAAGCTTAACACAATTTACGGAGAACTGAGACCAGTCGCTCTTAAGCTCAAACAGAAACGATTACACTTAGCCAGCCACTGCCACCGAGCGGTCAGCGAAGTCGCCACATGCTTACTCCTCTGGCATCCTTCTGGGAGTGTCTTCTCTTGACTTTCCCAGACACCATAGCTCGGGACTCCGGATTAGATATTAGGGATCTGGAGAGTGCAATACAAGACCGAACATTGTGGAAAGGGATTGTCAATAGAATTCCGAACAACCATAGCGTTGTCGAAGGATGATGAGGATGAAGACTTCTCGTGAATTTCTTATCACAGTTGCACGTAGAGTGGATGGGGATTTGAAAGAGAAAGATATTCAACGAGTAACTGTAGCTAAGAAAAGCATAAAGAAAGACATAGCAATTTGAAAGATAAAAAGCTCCATTGACATTTCTTAGCAGACAGGCACAGCTGCTAGACCTAAGATGTGGCCCCGGATGAAAGATGTTTCCATAAAGAGAGCAGAACCTCAGTGCGAATGCATTCACGGCCAAGAGGGTAGAAGGAAACAAATGTATGTTGTGAGGGCAAACTAATGAGACAGTCAATCACATATCCAGGGAATGTCTCCAGTTGACATGCAAAGAGTATAAGCTACAAGATACTTGGATTGGTAAGAAAACCCACTGGGAAGTATATACCAAATTTGGCTTCAATATTGAAGAGAAATGTCAGGAATATCAATCAGAGGAAAGGGTAGAAAATGATTGCCACAAGATATGGAATTTCTCTGTCCAATGTATCATGTCATTGAAGCACGTGGACCCGGGCTTAGTTTTTACAAATAAGGAAAGTAGCAATTGTCAAACTATTGATTTAGCAATCTCATGCGATATAGGAGTGGGCTCAAATTGAAAATACCAGGGAATGGCTCGGGAGTTGTAGAAGCTATGGAATAGGCATGCTAATTTAATTCCTATAGTACTGAATATGCTTGAAATATCATCAAGGAACATGAAGATTGGAATTGAGCCGAAGATTTGAGATTTCCAGGAAACTGACTTCTTTTATTCTCGGAAGAATTCGTAAATTGTGAAGAGTGTTGTTGACATGCTGCCCTCACGAACAGAATTTCCATTGATTCCATCACTGTGCAAAACGAATATATTAAGTTCCTGATCTTAACTGACTGGTAGTTAGCATGTACATCATTTTTCTAGGTGAATTAAGATGCGTTATAGCAAATATCTCATTCGTAACCACATATTTGCTTAATCTTAACCTGTTGCTTCATCTTAGCGATTGAGTTACTGTGCATCTCAGTTCATGAACACGTGTCATGTGTGGACTTTAGGATTAGGTGTCGAGAGGGATTAATTTTTGAAACTTTCAAGGATAACACAGGCAAGTTGAATTGGGAGATACACGGAGATACTTTCGATCGTCTGAAAAATATTATTTACTTTTTATTGTGGGAACCTAACCTACCTACAAATGGACTTTTCCACACTTATATAATGTGGATACCAACTATGAGTAAGAGAGAAGTCACCAGCTGTGAATCACCAAGAATGTAACACCGAATGAGCGAATCAAGACACCAGTGAGAGAAAGTACTCTCCTGTCCACGTTTACCGTTGTACTACTTTGTCCGAGAATATACTCTTTAACCATATAGCCTAGTCCGCGTTATCTTTCTATGGTCAAACATCATAACACTTTTCTAACTGGACTCCAAGGACTGCAAGGTTATATGTTGTTTTCTTAAAACCTCTCACCATATTGTTGTAAGTCATGTGTCTTATACACCCATATAAGATTGCTTTTCATCTGCAGTATATTGAAAAAAATGTGGCTCTACAGAAAGATACTGAGGATACCATAGACCATACATGTGGAAACGACGAGGTTTTTGAGAAAATGGAAACAAGAAGGAAACTTAACATCAAGACGAGACAGTTGAAATTTCTGGAGGACATAATGCAAAAAGAGAGCTTGGAAAATTTGATACTCACAGGACAAGTTGAAGGTAAGAAGGAGGAGGAAAATAGCACCTAAGATACTTGATGAGCTTAATCAGGGTTTACGAGAAATAAGGAAAAAGATAATTTATTACGAGCTACAAAGAACAGGAAATTGTAGAGAGCCATGATCGCTTACGTCCCGAGGGGAAATAATACATAAACAAGAAGTATATTTGCATCCGGCGTCGTATGCGTTGCATGATATAGTTGGAAAGTAGAGATCCCTGACCTGACCTGGAGAACCGAGTTCGAATTCATGTAGCGTACATTACATTCACTTACCTGTTAATACCCTTAAGAAAGGTATAGAATCCAACTTTCCCCCAGCCGTTATGGCTAAATAGTAGAACAGACATGGTTCTATAGCCCTGGATGGCAACCAGTCTAGATATGGTGACTCGATAAAATCACCCATCTTCCAGCAGGTTTGGACCACTAGATGGGATGCATCGGCGTAATGAAGACGCACACTGGCTGAAATTCTGGAGTCGCATAAATTATGCATTCTGTCGCAGAGGAGAAAGGATTCCTTTTTTTTATGCCTATTATAACTAATAGAATCGAACCATTATTTCGACGCAAACTATTGACCTTATCATTGTTGTTGTTACTTCAACGTTCCATTCATTGTGACTTTCGGCCGTCATCAGATGCTTGTCAATCCGGTTAGCCTTCAGGGAAGTTCAAACTGAAGTGCTCTCGGTCCGCTGATCATTTCTAGAGATACCCCGTCCCCAGAGGAAGTCAATAGACCGTATGTAAATAATGATAACTCATCCAAATATTCAGACGGGAAAATTTGAATCACAAGCGAAGAGGTTTGCAAAACAATTGGAATAATTAAAAGAAAAAAAAAAGAATAATTCAAATCATCTAGACAGCATAAGGACAAAAATCAAGTTAATGAAATAATCTTAGAAATTTGCTCTTACATGATATCCAGTGAAAGTCACTGGACACAGCTAGTATTAAAACACAATCATTGTCTTCTAAAGTAACCATAATACTATGTAATACAGTACTGTTGCATTTTGACTAATGATGACATAATACAAATCTTTCACACGAAACTTTTTATTTCATCTTACTGCATACATTGGCCAGTGTCAGTGTGCTGCCCCGGGCCCTTTTTGAGCGAGGAATTTAAATTTACGTGTTGGATGATTGAGAGACTTTTAATCAGCTTTTGAGTCCTGGGTATGACGATAAACTACATCTAGGAGCAAGGAATCTGATCGGGAGATTGGAGTTTTGCGGAGCGTGTAACGACCTATTAATTGCTGTTGTGGTAGCACTTGTTAGGTGTTAGGCTCTCAGCTATGGGCAAATAGTAAACCCTATCCACAAACAAATCAAAACAATGAAAACATAAATATACGTTTTTATAGTAAAAAAAATATAAATACCAGCAAATGTGTGTGTGCGTATACGTATAAAAATGACCAATAAATTTAAAATAAAATTTGTGACATTACTTATATTGCGGTATTAAATATCTCATAATTGTTGATATAACGCAAATCAAAATCAACCAACAAAGAAAAATGAACTTTCATGAGATTAATCCATACAATATCCTACAATTTATTAAATCAATCTGTATTCCAAAATATAACATGAAATTAGCATAAAATAAATTCAGATGGATGTCTTCACGTTTTTTCATTCGAAAATAAAAAGCAACGTTTATACAAAAAATTATAAGTTATATATATATATATATATATATATATTGAGGGTTAGGGTTACTTGAGGAAATTGCATTAGAATCTATATCTCTAAGGCCAACTCTATGGTTAATCTACGTAGATGACACTTTCATACTCTGGCCACATCAGGAAGAAGTCCAGGTTCTCCTGAGCCATGTGAACTCAACAGGACCTTCGATACAGTTCACGATGGAGAAAGAGAGTAACAGCACATTCCCATTCCTGGATGTTCTAATATCCCGAACAGAGCATGGGTTCAAGACATCCGTATACCGCAAACCGACATTCACCGGACAGTACCTCAATTGAAAATAGTGTACATAATACCTCATCTCAGAAATATAGACAGATACTGAAAGGCATTCTGTTGAAATATTGTTTAACATTGTCAAACACTGTGTTTCTTTTCTTTATCTTTTCTTAAATCGCCCTCCTTTCTTAACTTTAATAATAATAATAATAATAATCGACTTCCCGATTGAAATATAATTGAAAGGTTGTAAACCTTCCTTTCGGACAATGCGTCTTGGTTCACAAAAAAATAAAGGAATGTTTCGATGCAGAGATAAAATAGTATTTCGAGATTTACATGTGATGGTAGACCATCCTTTTCAAAAAGTTACACCTGGTATCTAACACGATATATCAACTTTTGTTTATTTTCCTTATCGTGAAACAAAATGGAAATAAATTAAAGACAACAAAGACAAATAATCAAAAAAAAAAAATTAAAAAAATAAGCAAACAAGTAGTAATTTAAAAAAATAAAATTGATTCAATTATTTATGCGCCATATGTGATAAACGCATAGGCGATCATGTAACTTTCGATACATAACTGACAAGGCTGACTTTTTCACGCAGTAGGTTGTCATTGCTTTCTGCGGTAGACCAGTTGCCATCCAAGGCTATAGAAACCGGTGTATCCTGCTACTTACCCATAGCAAGAGGGAGAAGAAGAGAATTCATACCTTTCCCAAGGGTATTAGCACATAAATTAATGTAATGGATTCGACTGGTATTCGAACTCGGCACTCCGATTCCTCAATCCGAGCCGCTATCCATTACTACACCGTAGTGAGAAAGTTGCGCGAGGTATGGTCACCAACGTTTTTAAGGAACATGGCGCATAGATGCTAACATGAGGCGAAAGGAATATTTTAGAAAAACATTACTGCTTTCAATCTAGTGTTAATTAGTGTCCATGAATGTAAACTGTGAATATTGTGTTCGTTTTTAATAAATACAAGTACATTTTTCGCATGATATATATATATATATATATATATATATATATATATATATATATATATATATATATATATATATATGTGTGTGTGTGTGTGTATATATATATATATATATATATATATATATAAGTGGACATTGAAGTCAAAATACTTTTTTTTGTCACGCTTATAGCCTGAAGATTACATATCAGCATGAAACAGAATTTCGCCTCTGGGTGTTGACTTTAATGTCCACTTTTATATTTGCATATCCTCTATCCCTGATATTGAGTACTTTAACCCGTAAATATAGCATAGCTTAAAACTATATTTTATCGTACATAAATATATATATATATATATATATGTGTGTGTGTGTGTGTATACCCAGATATCTATGTGTGTGTTCATCTGAACACGAATGCAGTGCGTTTATATTTGCTTCCTCAGGTAAGGATATATATATATATATATATATATATATATATGAGAGCATCTGTGTTGCTGCATTCATTGTAACTACTTTTGGCATGTAAAAGTTTCCTGTTGCCTTCGGCGACTTGGTCGGTTTTCAACTCCGAAAGAAACCAAAAAAAAAAAATCATGAAAATTTAGAATATTGATTTGTGTTCAGTAGGAAAACTACACTAAATCAAAATCACTATTTCTCTCATAAATATAGCAAATTATATATATCAGGTCGGAAGGAAAGTTCTGTCCGAGTTTTGGGCTTAAAATATTCAACAAAATTTATTCAGTAACATTTATTGAAGTATTGCCTCTTTATGTTTTCTAATAATGTTACTATGAGTAATATATCTTCTTTCAACTTATAAGACTGCTTCTCAAAATATAGTTCGGACGTTGCCTCTATGTGCATTCCAACTAAAAAAGACATTGGAAATTTTGTACTCTTTGAGTTCCACAAAAGTGTCAAAGCAAATGCAGAACCAACACCCACTCACAGAGTCGATACATTGAGTGAAAGAAGAGACGAATGGCACTTTTATTCTTGAAAATGAACTGAGGCAGGGTCGTCCAAAAGTACTCGATTCCGAGGATATGGAGGGCGTTGTTGCAGCAAACCATGCCACTACGGATAGTGAGAAATTTAATGTTAGTCATACGACAGTCCTTCACCAATTGGAAACGATTGGAAAAGTTTCAGTGGTTGGAAAATTGGTCCCGCACAATCTGTCTCTAGAGAATCGCAAATAACATGTCAATTATTGCGAGTCGTTGCTTGCACGACAATTCCAAGCGTCCTCTTTGGACAGACTTGTTACTGTTGATGAAAAATGGATCCTTTACTATAATGTTAAGCGCCGTCGTCAGCGAATGAGTCGAGAAAACAGTTTGTTTGTTTGTTTAATGTTTAACGATCTATCAATCTTTATGAGATCATTTAAAGTCAAACAATTGTTTTTTTTTGAGAGGGATAAAGTTGGATTGCTATCAAAATTTTTTTTGTCTTGCTTTTTAAAAAATGTCCATCGCTTTCAGAGTTGTTTTATTTTGGAAACTTTTCACCTGGTAAGGGTCAAAGGTCCCTTTTTTATCGTAAAATATTTAATTGGTATTATATTTTTTTGTATAGTTTAATTTTTTAAAGAAAGGCTCAGAAAACAGACTTGCTCATCTGATGATTGTTTCATCCAAAGAAGATCATATTTCATGTGTAGTGGTATAGTCATGGAATCGTCTATTATGAATTGTAAGACAATAATCAAGCAATCAGCCCTGATCTCTGCTGCCATCATCTTTGTTGTTCGAAAGCACGTTTGTACACAAAATCCTTAGTCAAAAGTAATCCTCTATCGTGATATGCCCCTCCATCACATTGCACGATTGACTAAAGATCTCTTATAGGAGCTTAAGTGAGAAAGATTGCTTTATCTTCCATATTTTTTCGACCTTGACCCTTGCCCTGATTATCATTTGTTTAGTGACGTCAGAACTATTTGGATGGCATTAAGAGAAGAGATTGAAAATTAGTTGCTCTCGAATTTTACATGAAAACCTAATGAAATTGACAAACGTGGAATCTATAAACTTCTTTACCGATGTAATGAAATTCTAGGAAGCAAGTGGAGCTGTATTTATGATTAGATATTTCTATAAGCATGCGTATCTTCATTGTAATATACACGATAAAACCGGACATAACATGTCGTTCTTACACACACACACACACATATATATATATATATATATATATATAGTAATGATACAATATGGTAATGTGTGTGGAATTTCCAGGAGGATATAGATCCAGGGAGAGCTCTATGTCAAAAGACAGCAAAATTATTATTAATTTTTCCTTAGTTTAAGGTACATTCATATTCTGCTAATTATTAATAAATAAATCTAAGATACTCTAGATATAAATATCTTTCTCTGAATATAAGTATTTTAATTTAAATTTCTTGGTTAATTATATAAAAAAAAAAAAACAACTTTTTCGCTAATTTTGAAATCTTTAAAAATGTTCTCTTAATATTATTGACAAATAATAATAATTGGTAGAGAAAAAATGAGTTAATGCCCAGCTACCGGTTGAACGGTGGGTAAACACTTGCGTCGTGTTTTACGATAGATTGTCTTATTTTGAAGATCCACTCGGAAAAGCCGAAATCAATCGAAAAATCAAAGAAATTTAAAAGTATAAGAAAAGTTATAATACCAAGAAATCCCGTAATAACCTTGAGCGAATTTAATTAATCTCAAAAAATACTCTCTCCCTGCTCATTATATATATTTGTAACTATTTTTATATCTACCGCGAAACATTCCATACCAATTATTTGCAAATTTTGACTCCGGAGCTCAGGCAGAAGGGTTAAAATTGTTCAGGAACACAGGGCTCAAAGGGTTAGAAGCGAAATTGAAAGATCTTTCATACCATAAAAGCTTACGCGTTTTGCTGTAGTAAAATAAGCTTTTTCTCAAAAGGCTTTTCTTACAGTAATATTTGAAGTGAAATATATATACTGGATATATACTGGATAGATTAAAAAAAAAGCCTTTTAAAAAGAAAAAAAAAGAAAAATTATAAATTAATACAGTAAATAAATATAAATAGATGTAGCATATTACGATTGATGCTAAAAATATCAGTGCAGAGCTGAGCCAGTCAAGTTGTGAATCAAACTTAAACAATATTTCAAAGGTAGAGCAATGAAACTAATGGGGGTCTTTGATCAATTCATAAGATTCAACAAGCAAAGCAAGAAATATCTGCAAGACTGGATACATCGCGGTGTAAATGGAGGGGGATGTAATAATAGTCTGGAAAAAAGTTTATGTTGAGTGGGAAAAGCCAGACTTCTTTTTCAATGTTGAAATTAAGTATCTTTAAACAACTCTTAATTTCATGCTTTCTTACATGCAGCAATTCATTAAAGATAATAAGAACAATTTTGATCAGAAGTTATTTTTTATTTCATAATTATTGAAGAATAGGACAGATCTTGTTAACTCCAAGGTCATGTCTATAATATGCATAGAAATAAAAATGTTACATGATATTGTCAAATGACACTTTGATTATACAATGGCCAAATATAACCAGTGATAATCTCTGATGCATATGGTAGAAGATTTGTTATACAGTGTGACCCGGATATAAGAGAAACCCGGATATAAGAGAGATTTTATCTGGTCCCAAATTAGTGCCTGTGTTAATGTATATAAATTAGACCCGACCCGGATATAAGAGAAACCCGGATATAAGAGACTTCTTCTCCGGTCCCGACAACTTTCTTATATCCGGGTTACACTGTAATTATTTAAGGTAACAGTATATTTTCTGTTTATAAATAAGTTTGATATTGCTTTTAAAAAGTGTAACCATTGAAATTTGTGAAGTTTCTAAGAATTTCTAGCTAGAGAGCAAGAGAAAAAAAAATTACTTACTTGGAGTAGCAAGGATCATAGTTGTTACGATGAGCGCGCATACTATAAGAATTACAAGAAGAGCAATTCCAATGCCCCGCCAATTCCTCTGATTCTGAGCATCTCCAACCAGTTCCTGTAAGTACGCCTGTACGTTTTCATCTAGATGTTCATTCGGTTAAATGTCCGTGTACCGCCCAGACCATTACAGTCCCCAGATATCTCTCTCAAAGCGCATCTAGTTGCCATCGCCTCCCAAGCAATATCAAATACTGATTTGTTGACGTCTATCTTATTCAGGAGAAATTGAGAGCCTTTGAACCAGTTGATATTCTTCCATTTCCTGTAAGACTATTTCGAGAAAGTACATTAATTAGCACGAGTATTCTAATTAATTTGCAGCCCTGCCCCCCGGCAATAAAGACCAAATTTGTGTTTTAGACACAAACTGTTATGTCAACAAATAAAAATAAGTCCTCATTAATTTTTACTCACATAACAAGAACACGATAAAATCTGGCATTATCATATTTTTTTTATTATTTATCTAGGAAATATTACAGATTACAGCAAGAACATCTACCAATTAGATAGAAATAAATATTAAAATAGAATGTATATATTAGCATATATTTTAAATCCTCCTTTAACCTACATATTTAATTCGAAAAATCAAAGAAATTGAAAGTATAAGAAAAGTTATAATACCAAGAAATCCCGTAATAACCTTGAGCGAATTTAATTAATTTCAGCAGGAAAAATGTCAAAATCACTTATAATTTAATTAAAGTTAAAATGAACCATTTTTACATCAGAAGTCTGTTGAATATAAGTTACAAAACGCGTAAAAAGTTTATTGCCATATCATCACGGAAATATTAAGAAAACAAAGTTATATGAATATGCAAGAAACTTAATACAACATACTCCATTTGACTTATGGTTTTTAATCATTTCACCCCATGTAAGGCGATAAAGTCAGTAAGGTGCAAGCTGTTAATTAGAGTGAGAGAATCCGAAAAAAAGGTATTATTAAGGAGAAGAAAAAAAAAGAAAAGGATTTAAGGAGATTATGTTCGCTATTTACATTCGGACTATTGTTCTCACAACGTTTCGGACAACAGTTATTAGAATATTTCGGCCGTTCAGCACCTACGCTTTCATCAGGTGTATATCGATCCGATTAAACTACAGGGAATTCTCAAGTGAACACTTTATTTAATCTACGGGGATAGACCGTTCTCGTTCTATTACCGATGTTTCGTTTTTATATAGATATTTGCCACGCAAAAATTTACAGCACATTACAAAAAATGTTTTTTTAAGTATTTCTAATACAGTTACATTAATTAGAACATATATTTAGTTATTCAGTCACACAATCAGATTTTTTTTAAAAAAATAAAAAAAAAGTATCCCACGAAGAAAAACCAATATTTAGTAACTCAAAAGTTTACAACACATTTTTTTTATTTACAACGGCTATTTTTTTTTATAAGGCTGTTCAACTTTTATTAGAATATTCTAAATTAGGATGGGGTTGTTATTTTAGGATGTTCCAGATTAATTTTATGATTATTTTTAGGAATGATTAAAAGTATTGCGCCATTATTTTTCTGTCAATCGTCCTCTAAACATTGACAAAGTGAGGAAAAGCAAAATAATTGATCAAGACCTCCGTAAACATATTGTTGACATTCATACAAATAGAGTTTGTTATAGGAAGATATCTACTTAGTTAAATATGCCATTGAGTTCAGTTGGTACGATTGTCACTGGAAGACGTGTCAATCCATTCGTCCCCCCACCCTAATATCTGGTCACCCTAGAAAGATAACGGAACATACGCAAGATTATTGGTAAGAAAAATTTGCAACGAGTCCCGAGTTAGACTTCAGGGAAGACTAGAAGTAAGTGGAGTAAAAGTGAGTACGGATACTATAGATCGTTCATTTCGTCTATATGACATGCTTGCGAAGACGCCAAGGAAAAGAAAAGCACTTCTTAAGCGAAAACACTTTCTTGCTAGAATGGATTTTGCGAACGAACATTCTATCAAACCCGCTGAGTTTTTGGAAAAAGATACTTTGGTCAGACGAAACGAAAATTGAACTTTTTAGCAGAAAGAAGAGTACCGAATATTCACCGAAGAATACTATCCCCACGGTAATTTTGGAGGCAGATCAATCATGATCTGGGGTTGCTTTTGTGCCAAACGTGTAGGAAACATTGGAATAATAGAAGGGAGGATGAATGGAGCATATTATAGGGATATTTTGTAAATAAATTTACGTCAGAGTGCACATTCGCTGGGCTTGAAACGTTGTCGGATCTTTCAACAAGACAAAGATCCTAGACATACTCCAAAGCTTACAAAATCATGGTTCAGTTCAAATATAATAGACGTTCTAAAATGGCCAAGTCAATCTCCAGATCTCAATCCGATTGAAAATTAATGGACAGGGCTAACACTGATAATTCAAAGAAGGGACACACAAAACCTGCATGAACTAAAGGAATTTTATGAAGAATGGAAAATATTAGCCAATTAATTTGCAAGAAATTCGTAGGGGACTACTTAACGCCTACATGCTGTAATTAGCAATAACGGTTACGCTACGACATATTAATAGATGATTTAATAAATCTATTGTAAACTCTTGTGTTATTAAATAGTTTTTTTCTTCGTGGAATATTTTATTGATTATTTTCTTTAAATATGAATATTTGGTTAATAATACATTCATTAATCTAAGTGTGTTAGAAATACTTAAACTCTTTTTGTAATGGGATGTAAACATTTGTGTGGCTCTGTAACTAATTCTTATTTTTTAGTTATCGCTCTCTCCGATTCCAGGGTCAAGGAATGGATCAATAAATCTGTAGTCTTAATAAATTATTCGCTTAATGTTTATATGCAACATATATATATATATATATATATATATATATATATATATATGTGTGTGTGTGTGTAATATATTCGACTGACGGTGATTAACGGAAAAGCGTTGGATTAAGTTCATTGACATGTCAAAAATTATGTCGAAAAATAAAGATTTGTTGTGCTAAATAAATGCATTTTTCATTAGTATATGATCTTATCAGGAGGAATTTGGTCTAAGTTGATTTTACATGCTTGCAGAGAATGGAAATTCTTCCTATTAATAGAATTTTATAGGGACCAAAATAATTGATAATCCAAAAGTATATGCTCAGGTGAGTACAGCAGATGAAGTAAGTCATCCTAGCCAAGGTATTTCAATTTATTTCTGATGAACGTAGACCTTTTTTATATAATCATTTCCCTCCAAGCAAATCAACAATGCCACTAAGACGCAGGGGGTTACTGAGAGTGAAAGAAAAGGAGATATTTGTGAGGAGAAAAGACAAAAAATGGACAATACTGAGAAAGACAGAAGATGGAGATTGATGTTGCAATTAGATTCTTGAAGATCTTCGGCGGCAGAGAAGCAAGAAAGCTGAAGAGTGATACACAAAAATAGGGATACACACGATTAGAATAAAACTGACAGTTATATCTAAGCTAGTTCAGCAGTAAAAAGATGAGAGGTAGTAGGCAATCTAGTGTCACGCTTTATTTCCTTTGACTGAGGAACCAAGCAAAAGATCATATTGTAACAACTGCCTTGAAAGTATTTATAGAAAAGAGACAGTGAAACCAGGTCAGGGCAGTGAGAAAGTGATTGAAGTTGAAATGCCAGCCTAGAACCGATAACTTTACAAACCTTGGGTTTTGACCAGAATTTGAGATATATATTAGAGGTACCAGATATGGCAGCAATATTCAAAACAAGGACGATAGGTAGCTTTATAAACCTACAAGATGTATTCTGTCGAGAAAATTGCCTGGTAGACCAGGATTAACCAAGTTCTCTAGCAGAAGTCTGAGCAATTGATTCGATATAATCATCCACTAGTTGTCAGTGGAAAATGTGAGACTGAGACAATTTTCCGACAGGCCAGTTCCGGACATTTTTCATCGATTGCTATTTTTAGTCGGACACGATCTGAGCTGTAGGTGTCTGAATTCAACATCAAATTTGCAGAAATTGATCTAAATACACATTAGTACACATTTTTGTCTTAGTATATTATTTGCTTTTTTAATTAGAGTAGCATTTCAGATCAAAACTGTGGTCAATCTTGTTACGGTGAGCAATTAAGGCATTTAATGTATTGCTTTGTAAAATGTCCGTTATGTGTTAGTATATTTTATTTAAATTCCTTGAAGTTTCTCCAATGTATTAATTGTGACAATTGTTACAGGTGATAACGTAAATTCCTTCTTCAAGAGTTAGCTTATTTTGTTTTGTATTAATTATGTTTTATTTTTAGACACAGTCGCATAAATAAATAAATATAAACGTTGTTCTTTGAAATTCTAAAGAACAAAATGGGTCATAATAAAACTTTTCACTGTTTGTGTTCCTCTCCCCTTATATATATATGGGGCTGGTATGGGATAAAGATATTTCAAAGTCCATAAATTGATATTGTATATATATATATATATATATATATATATATATATATATATAATATATACATATATGATAAAAGTCATATATATATATATATATATATATATATATATATAGGATAAAACATATATATAAATATATAATTTATATATATGGGGATATATATGTGATAAAGATATATATATATATATATGGATATATATATAAATATTATATATATATGATATATATGGGATAAATATATATATATATATATATATGGGATTATATGGGATAAAGATATATATATATATATATGTATATATATGGGATAAAAGATATATATATATATATATATATATATATAATATATATAACCCTAGATAAATATATATATATATGTATATATATATGGAAAAAGATTGTAAGATATATATTATATATATAATATATATGTATAAATATATATAATATATATTGGAATACAAAGATAAATATATATATATATGTATATATATGGGATAAAGATATATATATATATGTAATATATAAATATATATATAAAGATAAATATATATATATCAAATGGGATAAAGATAAATATATATATATATGTATATATATATGGAATATATTCCGAAAGATAAATATATACTGTTTATTTTATATGGGACAAAGATATATATATATAGAAATATATTTTAAATATATATATATAGCAAAATGGGAACAAAGATATATATATATATATGTATATATATAATATATAAATTTGTTAAATATATATGGTATATGTATCTATAATGGGAAATTTTATATATATATGTTTAATATATGGAATATTATAAAGATAAATATATATATATATGTATATATATATATAAAATATATATCATATATATGTATATATATATATATATATATATATATATATATATATATATATGGGATAAAGCATATATATATATATGTATATATATATGGAAAATATATATATATATATATATATTTATATATATATGGGATAAATATATATATATATATATATATATATATATATATATATATGGGTAACTATGGGATATATATGTATATATATATGGGAAAAAAATAAATATATATTTATATGTTTTATTTTTTATCTATATATACTTAAATAAATCTCTATTGGTGTTATTTAATTTGGCTTTGAAAATATGTTATTTAAAAATATATAAAATATGCTATGGATAATGTTTTATTAAAAATATATATGGATAATATATATATATATATAATATCATCTTATATATATATATAAATCTAAATGCATTATATATGAAATATATATATAATATAATATATATATATATATATGTTAAATATATATAATGAAGAATAATATAAATAAATATATGATTATATATATATATATATATATATATATATATATATATAAATAAATTTATATATATATATTGGTTTTATACCTGTTATCCCTATTTTATTATGGGATATAATAAATATATATTTCATGACATATAAATTAAAAATATATTATATATAAACCATATGGAAACACTAGATGGATACGAAAATATATATATATATACCATATGTGGGACATAAAATATAATATATAAATGTTAGGAAAAAATATATTAAACAAATATATATACATATATATATTAAGAAATGGATAAATCCGATAATTTATTATATTAAAGACATTTTTTATGTTTAACGTTGTTTTTTATAGATACAAGTATTTAAGCAAATGCTCTGTTTATGATAAACAGTATTAAATAACATTTACCGGCCTGAATGTCCGAGAAATTTTCATAGAAAATATTCGTTCTTTGACAGGATTCGAACCTGCATCCTATATACGGAACCGTCATTTACGCTGACGTGCCTTACCGCTAGAGCCACAAAGAACCGTTTCGGTAGACAAGGTCGAATTTACTGCTTATAAACTTCAATCTTCCATGAATCTCGTACATTCATAACTGCTCTGGCGTATCAAATGTAAACAAATGACGTCATATATTAAGAAATGGACAAAGTCCGACAATTTATTTATTAAAGACATTTTTTTATGTTTAACGTTGTTTTATATATACAAGTATTTAAGCAAATGCTCTGTTTTGATAAACAGTATTTAATAACATTTACCGTTAAATTTAAAAAAAAATATTTAACCAAAAATTATTTATATAAAGAACAATTTCAATAATAAAATATTATTTATATATATATATAAATATATATATGTATAATATATATATATATAAATCGTTCAGGAGTATATTATATTTCATATATATTTATATATTTTATATTTTTATATATATATAAAAATATATATATATATATAATAAATTTTTATTATATATAAAAGAATATGATATATTTTTAAAAAAAAAAAAAAAAAAACAATATAGAATATTAATATATATTTTCTCATACAATTTCTTATATATATATATTGAGATATATCTGGCCATATATTCCATTAAAATTTTGATAACCCCATTTCAATTTTATGCGGTTTTATATATAAAAAAAATTTTGTTATATAATGATGAACTATAGATTCATTTTAAATAACCAGAAAATCACACATATACAAGCGAAGCCTTTTCATTTTGATGCATACTTTTTAATAAACACCTTTTACATCATTATATACATTATTGGCTAAAAAATTATTAAATAAAATTTGTAAAATATTTCCTTAATTTTTATACTAAAAAAAACTGTAAATATATTGTTAAAATGATATGTCAATTTTTTATTTTAAAAACATATTTTAAATTTATTCATTTTATTAACATTTGTATTTGGTTATTTTATTTTTTAAAACTTAGTAATTTTTTAAAATTATTAAAATATTTTCATATATTGTTTATTATGTATATTTCATATAAATTTTTATAAATAAATTTCATTGTAATATTATAAAATAGTATAAAATATTTAAATTTAAAATATTTCAAATATTTAAAATTTTATGTTGAAAACTATAAATATGTAACCAATTAATTATTAATTATATACAAGGATCGGAATGATTATATATTATTCCAAGAATATATTTTCATATTAAGTATTTGTTCAGGAAATATATTGATTTTTTTAAGTTTTTGAATGAACAATAATATTTTCGTTTTATAAAATGAATAAATTTATAAATTGAACTTTTTAAATTGAAATTTAAAAATTGTTTAGCCTATATCGGTTTTAACATAATATTTCTTATTTATAAATATATAACCACTTATTATATATTCATTTTCTAATTATTTTATAAATATATATTATATCGTGGAAAAGAAAAGCTCTTTTTTTTGAAAGTTTTTTATCAAAACTTGGCATCAATGATCTGGAAAAAAAAATTATAAATTAAAAATAATCATATAAACAAAATGAAATAAATCCATTACTTTAAGTTTATGTTTATTTCTTCTTGAAATTCTTCTTATCTTTTTATCATTTTATTGTATCCTTAAATATAAATATAAAATTATTTTTTCAGAAAATCTTTCGTTTTTTATTTATAACCTGAGAATTCATTCTTATTTTTTTAAATAAAAACAGGGACCTGTTTTTAAAATGTTTCAAAATTTGTTTTCTATGATTAATTTTAATAATGAATGAAATATATTATATATAAATATATATTGTTTTTGAATATTTTTTAAGACAATTTTTTAAGGAAATTTAGTGAAAAATATTTAAAAAAATTCATATATATTCAATTAATTTTTTGGAAAATTATATATATTGTAGATTTCTATATTAATTGGACCCAGACGTATTATTTTTTTATTCTTGATTTTCATCAAAAAAAAAAAAAGTTTAGCCTGTTTAATTTCTGATTGACAAAAATACAACCAATAAAAATCAAATTGTATATTAATATATTTTAAACTTTATCATCAATTAGTCTGTTATAATTAGATGATTTTATTTATAACTTTAAAATTAGATATTTAATCTGAAAAGCATATTAGCATTTTGTTATTTTAAAGTCTGATGTTTTCCAGTTTAATTTTTATATTTTGAGTTTTGTAAAAATATAATGAAAATTTCAAAAATTAAAAATAAAAACTGGGGTTTTTTTAGATAAATTTATATTTATAAAATATTTTGAATACTTTTTTTTATTAACATGAGTTAATTTTTTGATCTTAACTAATTTGTAAAATGGATATAACCATTCACATTATTTTTTTGAACAAAATATTTTAAATATTGAAGTTTCTTTAGAAATTTTATTCACAAATTTAAGAATTTTTTTTTTTTATTTCCGAGCATGAAAATGCTGCCAATATAATTTGGAAAAAATCTAAATTTTAAATTTCCAACTTGTTGTTTTAAAAGGATTATTTATTAGAATTTTTTTTGTAATAATTAAAAGTTCCTTTTGTTGAAAATTTATGAATATATAATAAAAAATAACAAAATTGAATTTTTCTATTTAAAACAAATTAAATATTACTAAAAATATCAAATTCTTTTGGGAGTTAAAAGATCATATATTTTTAAATAAAATGATTCCAATGAAAAATACTAAAATTTTTTTTTTGAAACAGAAAAAAAAATAATGTGAATTCACATGAAATAGAGTTTTAAAGTTTATAATAAATTTTAAATATATAAATATTTGGAAATCCGGTTTTATATAATTTATAAAATTTAAAAAATTAATAAATTTAAAAAATTTTTCGTCTTTATTAATTTTATATATTATAAGTATATAAATAAATATCAAAAAGTTTTGAATTTATTGAAATCCTTTCTTTTTTAATTTAAACAATGAGTTTCAATAAGCCCTAAATTTAATTGACTTTCAAAAACAATGTATGTTAAAAATTCTTAATCAATTGAACAAAACAAAAACAAAAATTTAATATGTAATACTTCTTTATTCCTAAAAATTTATCTAACTAGAAATAAATTAATTTAAACAAAAAGTTTATTTTAGATAATATTATTTTTTATATGAAAAATATAAAAATTTTTATTTAAAATATTAAAAATTGCTAAAGTGCTCATTTTTGATTTTTTAAATTTTTAAAAAAATGTCAAGTAAAAAAAGACTATTTATATATAAAATATGTCAGATCAAATTTCGTATTTCATTATCTAATCTATATTTTTAAAAACATCAAATATACAGCCACAAAAATTTTAATAAGTTTTATAAGACAGAAACTTGAAAAATCGGTTTCATGTCACCCAAAAGTTTTAAAAATTTTTTAAATTTAAAGAAATAATTTTTTAAAATGGGAATTATTTAGGAATATTTGGAGGTCATTTTAATAAAATTTAAATTTTTCATGTATATCTATATAATATATTTAAACTTATGTAAATTTTTGTATTTAATTTTTTATCCCAGACGAAACATTTAAAAAAATAAATTCTTCAAAAAATTTATATGGACTATTTTATATAAATAATATATAATTTTGATATCTATAATATATACATATTTTTATAAATTTTTCTCCTTCATATTTATAAGCAAAATAAACAAATCAAAACAGATTATGAAATTGTTTTTTATGTGACAGTATATTCAGAATTAAATTTTTATTGGGGGTTATATTTTAAAATAGATAATGAATATTTAAATCTAGAAAATTTGTTTTCAAATATAAATTGCTTTTAAATTTGTAATTTGAAAAATATTTTCGAAATAAACAAAACTTACGCTAAATATGAAGATTATAGAAAAAACTGAACTATATTTAAATTTTATTTCAATCATTATTTTATATATTTTGTAACGCCATTTAAACATTTAACTGAAAGAATTTTCATATTCAGGTTAAACAGGGAATTTTCTTTTACCAATTTATTCTGTAAAAATATTTATTATAAATAAATATATTTGATGGTTTGCATAATTTAAAATTTTAATGAATCTTAAAAAATTGTTTTTATTTTTCAAAGGATTTCAAATTTTTTTATATTTTAAATAAAGGGGATAAAGTTAAAAACAAATTGGTAAAACAATTAAAATTTTTTTAATTCGATTTTTTAACAAAAAAATATAGTTTCATTTTTAAATATAATTTTAACAATAATACTCATGTAAAGGGAAAAAAATTAACATCTTTAAGAAAATGTAAAACAAAATACTTTTTTGTTTTAGCGAACATCAACTTCAAATATAAAATTTATCTGTTAAATTTATTTTGCAATTTTCAATTATTTAATTTTTATCTATAAAAAAAATATTCTTTATATATATTTTATTTTTGTTATTTAAAAATATGTTTTTTTTTTTTTTTTTTTTCACCAAATTAATTAAAACACTATAAAAATTGTATGGATATGTCATAAATGTTTTAATACAATTATTTGGTTTACAATTTGTCCATTTATGTGAATTTCATAAAAGATCTTAAAATTCTAACAAAAAAAAATTAATATGTATTTTTCTACATGTCTTTTAAAAATATATTTTTAGAATAATTTGATCAATGTTCCCAAAAAAAACTCATAATTTATAACTTCTTCATTTTTCATAAATTTAATGAAATTTCATATTTAAATAGAATTTAATATAACAAATGTTTGTTTTAAAAATTTTTGAATTTTTTTAAAAAATTGTTGGAATTAATTTTAAATTTTTAATCTTCATTTCTAGCTAGGAAGTTAATTTTTTTAAAGAAATTTTTTTTTGAAATTTTATTCAAAAATTTAAACAAGAATTTAAAAATTTTTTTCATTTTGGTTTGATTTATTTTTTTTTTTTTAAAATTATATATTTATAAGTGTTTTTTAATATATCAAAAATTGCAAAAACGATTTTAAATTGTTAATATATGATAATTTTTAAAAAAAATCTTGCGGTTTTATTAAGTCAAATTTTTTGAATTCTTTTTGAAAATAAATTATATATTTAAATAATTTTTTTAAATATTTCAATGAATTATTGAAAATTTTAAAATTTTATTAATATTTTTAATTTTTTGCCCACAAAATTTAAAAATTATACTAAGCAGGTCAAAGGATTAAATGTTTTTTTAGAGAATATGAAAAATATTCATGGGGGGAGATTATAAATTCTATGAATTTACCAAATCTATTTTTGAGATATTGTATTTTAAAATTTGAAAATTTTGTTCACAAACTCAAAACTCTTCTTCAACAATATGTAGCAGCATTAATCGGTTAAATTTAACAGATACAAAATTTGAAAGAAGATTACAAATTTGGAACATTTAAAATATAGATTAAATATATACAGTTTTTCATGAATTCAAATTGATTTTGTATAAATCTAGGTGAAATGAATCCAAGACAAAATGAGGATTTACTGTGTTGTTGTAGAGTTTTTCACAGTGGAGGCTTGTATTTCACTAAGTCGGTCCTAAAAGGGTTCGACGTACAAAACGTTAGGAACTTGAAATAATAGTTAATGACGCAGCAATCTAGTTGTGGTGGTTGATACTTCAATGTCCGACATCGACTGACTCACTCAACTCCACTGAGCCCAACTGGCGACTGCTACTACTACTACTTATTATGTGTGAGAGTGGGTCATGTGTGTAGAATTTTATGTGTGCCAACCAAAATGAAAGATATCCCAATTCAAATCCATATAAATCTGATTTAAGTTCCCAAAATGAAAGAACAATTTAAATTGTAGGTTCAATCAATTATTAGATCGTCTGCTAGGAAATTTGATATGAGTTCTCCCAACACCTCTTGATAAAAGCTTTTTACAGGGACATTATTTCAGAAACACACTTATAGAAGATCTACCCAATAATAAGAAGATCATGTAAAAATGCATCAGTGAATCAGCAAATTTTATTCAAAATGTTTGTAACATTGAAAAAAAAAGTTTTTTCTACCATTTAAGATGGATAAAAAAACAAAGGACCGCTTCCATCGCCTGCAGTTCCACCAATTCAGTCCTATGATTTTTTTATCTTCTGGGATCAGCTAAATCAATTCGTTTATAGTGCAGAATTAATAATGCGGAACAAATCAACGTGTCAACATTCAAATAATTCAACAACTTGTTAAATAAAAAAGCGTCCTGGCAACAATTGATCCGACATGTTTTAAAAAAAGCAAACGGAAACCATTTGAACAAATTATTAAAAGAACATGCTGTGTTGAAATATAAAGAGGATCTTTTGGACATATGTTTAAATGAATATTTTAAATGTTTTGGTGTCAGAACCCGCAAATAAAGCTTTTTTAACAAGGAAAAATATAAACCATATATATATATATATATATATATATATATATATATATATATATATATATATATATATATATATATATATGTGTGTATATGTATTTGATCAATAAAAAAATATTAAAAATTAAAATCTTCAGACACATTGGGTTTGTATATTAATATTCTCTCGTTTTTATTATTTCAGTTAGATTCCTCGACTAGTTTCGGCCAACATGGCCATCGTCAGGAGAAAAAATCGCTTGTTAGTTTTAGTGAATTACAGAAATGAATGTCTTGATGGAGAAAATGAATTTTTGTCTGTATTTGTCATTTGTTTTTATTTTTTTCAACATGAATTTTGGACAATCCTTGAGTTGGTCAAAAATTCTCTTTAAGGTTGTTATTTAAGATAAGAGCTGGATGGATTCATGCTGCTATGAATCCCCTTAGTCATTTTGACAGTTTTATTGGTTCCTGGAAAGAGGGTGTGTCTCTGTTAAGTGTGTGTGTTATTTGGTTCTTAGGGAGTGAGTGAGCAGGATGTGTGTAAGTCTGCATATTAATATGGGTGTGTGTTATCATTTCTCCCATTAAGGTGTGAGTAAGTATGATGTGTGTAAGTGTGCATAATCGTGTGGGTGTATGTATAACTGTGAGGCCTCAACATATCCGCAAGCATATGTGGGTGAGGAATGTGGGTAGGTCCTGATTTGTGGGGTTATATATTAATACTATCTATATTGTTAAATTTGTGATTAAGCCCGTCTGGATAGTGCGTTTTTAAACGCAGAATGACGTGACCATAGTGGAAATGCATATATAGGATGTCGCGTGACGTCTAGATTGATCTGTACTTCTAATCTATCCTCTATTACTATACGGACCACTATTCTCTACTCTATTCACTATACTATTTCTCCATTCAGATCACTATATGGATTACTATTGAGCGAGAATTATCAAGCAAGTACTAATAGTACGATTGATATTCGAAGGTTTCTGACACCAGTATTGTTCCACGGTGTATTATAAGTTGTGTCTGCGATTACAAAGTCTCTACTACAACGAGCATTACAAAAGTGACAACAAGTATTCGTTGGCATCACTAAAATGATCGAACGCATTATATATAACTTTGCTATATTTATGGGATAAAATATCAGAGATAGAGGCGTTTAAATATAAATATAAAATGAACATTGAAGACAACACTCAGATGCGACAGACTGTTTTCATGCTGGACGCAATCTTTATTCTTTTGATTGCATTATTTTTTAAACAACCTGTCGCATCTGAGTTTTGTCTTCCATAAAATTTAAATATAATATATATATATATATATATATATATATATATATATATATTATTGTTTGGATTGATCAGAATTTGTGATCTTGGGTTTATTAATTTTGCGATCGTCAGACAATTGTCATTTTAAAACTCACCTCAATCCTGCAAAATATGTTAGCTCTATCTCTGATATTTACAGCGCTTTCTAATAAATTACCATTTTGTAATATTAATAATTATATATATATATAAATTATTTAAATATTTAATTATATACATACACTTTTCACACACACACACATATATATATATATATATATATATATATATATATATATATATATATATGTGTGTGTGTGTGTGTGTGGAGAGAGAAAAGAAAATACCCTAAACAATTTTGTAAAACTTCCTTTTGCAGGTCTGAAATACTCAAAAAATGTATAATAATGGAAATAAATTTTACACACTTTAACAAATGATGTACAAAGAAGCATCATAAGTTTGATAAAGTAAGCAGTGAAAAAGAGAAAATATGCTAAAGATTACAGTCAGCAAAGATTAAATGATAAAGCGAGAAAATATAAAAAAAAGAGCGATTGTAAGAGACAGACTGAAAGGCAAACAATTGCAAGATATCAAAAGTACATCTGAGAGAGATATAAAGTGCTACAGAAATGAACTTCACCAAATCGAGCCCATTTCACGGTACATATGGAAAGATAAAATTTCTAATGCGGAAGTGTTTGCTCCGTGATGCATGTTGATGCAGTCTTAAGTGTGCTGTGCCACGTTATAAAAAAAAGCCAGATCACGCTGAAAACAGCGGTTGCTGTTCGAACAGCGATGTTATGCAATGAGTTTCAAAAGCTTGAAAGACGCCATTTGGATTTTCAAGCTCGGAATAAACGCTGCTACAATTCAAACATTATGAAAGCTACATTTTAAAAAGTCAAACATGGAAAGAAATTGTCAGTCAGGCAATCATGTATCTTTTGTTACATGACTGATGATGCAACCTATTTTTCCCTCAAAAACAATACATTTCTTTCTGCGGTAGACCAGTTTACCATCAAAAATAGATCTCTCCCAGTCTATCCTGCTATTTACCCATAGCTGTGAGAAGAGGATTCATACCTTTCCCAATTAAGTGAATGTAATGTATTCGAGTGGAATTTGAACTCGGCTCTCCGATTCCTCAATATGCTATCCATTATCAACAATTGTCCCTTCATAAAGAAAAAATTTAAAATCAAAACTGCTTCAAAATGTCTGAAAGCGCTTGGGACAATGGACAATAAAGATAATTTTGGCACTCCTTTATTTTCGTCAAATAGAAGAATTATAAGCATTTTTTAACTGAATTTATCTCAAACAAGGAAGTAAATCCACTAACCACAAAGAGTTACTGGGTGTGAAAGAATTAAGAACATAAATGTTTTTAATGAACAAGACCAATAGAAGAGTAATCGGGAAGACAGTAAATTACGATTGACATTACATTGTAATTTTTGTAAATGAAAGTTAACTAGAAAGAATAGAGGCGGAAGAGATTTCCACGAGCGAGAATTGCGAGAAAAAAATTATTTTTAGAAAATTTTCATAAATTACATCTTTTATCTTAATAACGTTTTTTGGACCATGACGAAGAGCTCATTCGAACAATTACCATGAAATTTTAAAAAAAAACATAACATTTAAAAGTATATGAAATAGATCTCAGATTAGGATCAATAATATTGCTGATACTTTACATTTTAGCAGTCTATATAAAATTCCTGATTCTTCTTTCGATTTTATCTAGAATCTGTAGAGATATATCGGGAGCAGCAGTCTATATAATATTCCTGATTCTTCTTTCGATTTTATCAAGAATCTGTAGAGATATTTCGGGAGCAGCAGTCTATATAATATTCCTGATTCTTCTTTCAATTTTATCAAGAATCTCTAAATATATAGCCGTAGCAACCACATGCAACATCAATGTCCAAAGCATAGACGAATGTTAGATTATAGATATGTATGATAGACTCTGGAGTGAAAAGTATCAAGTACGACACAGTGAACCAACTTTCTTAAAATCACCAAACACAATGATGGATGAAAACAAAGTGCTGTTTCTTACCGTCAGAAATTTTGTCTAATATACTGCAGTCCTGAGAAGAGTTGTCTGAGGACTCGAGTGACATTTCCCTTGCCACTGAAAGACTGTCCCGGATGTAAACACTAAGGTCTTGCATGTGGATGCTAGAGTCTTTTCGACAAAGGGGAAGTTAGACTGGAACAGAGAATTCATTGGAAGCAATTGAAGAATTTAAACTGCTTTCTCGGAGTGCAAAAATATCTCATAACCGTTCCAAAAGAAAAATAAATATTACTGAAGTTGGAACGGATGCCCCGGACATTGCATAAAGAAAGGGTGAAGGCTAGAAGTGATATATGTTTTCATTGTATTTCTCATAAGGAGCTTTGTTTTGAAGAGAAAAGGAAAAAATACAACCATGATCATCTATCTGCAGTCAATGGCAATGCAAACTAGACTAAAAAGGGTGAGACTAAAGAAAGTTTGAAAAATTAAAGAAAAATTTCATCAAATTTTCCTTGACTGATGTATTCAACAAGACATTTTTAAAAGAGAGATTGATGCTACAGATTTTATATATATATATATATATATATATATATATATATATAATTATTTATTTAAAAATATGATTCCAACTCGCGACATAACAGGTCTCATGTTTCAAAACAAGAGCCGAAAACTTCAATATAATTATTTGAATTAAATTGAGTCGAAGTAAGTTCTGTTCCATCTTCAAGCGAAATTTTTTTTGGAATAACGTATTTATGAAATTTATGTGTTTTAATAATTGAAATAAAAATTTCCATGGTACCATCTAGGGCTAATTGTTTAAGTTGGGTAGGCGGGTGTTGGGTGTTAATAATAAGTATCAGTATAGAGTTACTTTTATAGATGTCAAATCAGGGAAAGGTGGGGGTGTCTAAATTCGAAACGGAAGATGTATTAACCCTAGTCTGGTATGCGTGCCTATGGAGATTTATTTATTTTTTATTTTATTTTTTTATGAAAGGGATTTGTGCATATAAAAAAAGGGTTATCTTTTTTGTAGGTTATATAAACTATTTATTTGGGCTACGGATTATGAAAGTTATTATATTTTATGCTTGTTCTTAGCTAATTATTCAAACCATGAATCTGATGATTGGGCTATGGATTATGAAAGTTATTATATTGTATGCTTGTTTTTAGCTAATTATTCAAACCATGAATCTGATGATGTCGACAAAAAAAACATTAACTCAAGTCTATTGTTTAATAGATTATATTATTTAGAAGCTTAATAATGTGCAATTTCATATGGAGGCACAAAGGGCATGGATCATCCCAAGTTTTACATGTTCTAGCCCTGTTTATAATTTTCCATTTTACATTATATGTCCTATTTGTTTCCTTCAGATGCCAAAAATATTTAGATAGGGAAGTCTGATTTCTTGTTTTGAAACATGAGACCTCTTATGTCTCGAGTTGGAATCATATTTTTAAATAAATAATTATATTTATGCTCTACTTTTGTATCGAGCACTATTTTTTTTAAATAATAACTAAAATACTAAGGAACTTTGGATTATTTACCTAACCAGTTCCTTCCTATTTTCTATATATTTTCACACACATATATATATATATATATAAAATTGGGTTTGTGATCAGCAATCCCTTTTTCATAAAAGTTTTGTTAAAACGACTGGCTTATACACACACATACCTGTTTAGATACATTTTGAACGTTTTCGGCTAGCAGAAACATGTTTATCTGTGTGTTTATATGTGTTCATGTGCACGTTTATGTTTATCTGTGTGTGTGTGAACAGCATTCATACTCTTGATTGTATCCAACTCTTTTGCACTCTCGCCAAACTATTCCCCTTCCTGGCCAATGTCTGTCATTTTTATCCTCCTGAGAGAATTTCGCTACATTCATTGACTTGCACTGCTGTCTCTTGACAGATGATAACTGCTATTTTGTTGTTAAATATTTAATCTCTTTCGTTTTAATACACCCTTTTCTGCATCACTTTTAACACAGATCCTGAAAACCTTTAAAAATGCCCTTTTCGCTCGGCTGACGCCATATTAATTTTTAAAAAATCATCCTTGAAGAAGTATTCTTTACAATTTTCCGGCCTTTAAAATGACTTCTAAAAGTTAACCAAAATATTCAGAAACAGGAAAATTTTGTTAGATATAACACAAATAGTTTTGAGCTCTTATGTAATAACGTCCTCGCATATAGCACTTAATGCTGAAAAATCTTCATACAGATGGACGAGAAAAAGAAGCATGGTTCTAGAGAAGGAGACAGAATACCATGGCCTTAATATTTGAGGACCGAGGCGTTTTAAAGAAAATTGAAGCAATATGGACAGTTCTACTTAACTGAAAATTCGAAGACATATATTCATTGGAGAATTTGACACTCACGGGTCCTATTGACGGCAAGATAATGAAGGCAAGACGAACAGGAAAAAAACAGTGAATATTTTACGTAAAGAGCTTATGTAAATGGATTTGCAGGACCGGGTTCTGCAATCCATATTACACATGATCTTTAAGTATGTTACTCCCGAAGGCGGGAGATGCAAATGCAAAACATTATGAGCTAAATAATATTAGATGTAGAAAGTCATAACTGCCCACGTACTGAAGGAACACGGTATATATATATATATATTTATATATATAATTTCTGATCTGATATTTTTTGACAATTCTATTTTTTAAATGTTTATAACTGTTCTGTTTGGAAACTAAAACTAATCTCTATGCCTTTATTACGTAGAACATTTATTGCCCAAGGCATACCTGCTAATCAGCTATTGATTAAATGTCAAATTCAATTATAATTGGCTCATTGGAGAATATTTTTTAAAAACTGGTACAAAAATCATAGCAGCACGGTCCAGGTTGGAATCGTTGTTATGCACTGTCTAATGTTGCCCTAGGTGACAGACGCTGATAACATATGGTGGGGGTGGGTTTTACTTTACCTTTTTAAAAGACACGACCAATTAAACCCTTATATTGAAGCACATCTACCCACCGATACACCCACCATCTACACACTCAACTAAATGAATTCGCACGATATCTACCGAATTTAAGGACTGAATATCCTCCCTTTTCGAATATCTCAGAAATCGGTTACAACGTACAACCAATAAAATAGGAATATGTTGCGAAAGTTTGAAACGCAACTCTCCTGTAGGGTTTTGCAGTCGACTATGCAATAATTATGAACGAGTTTGTGTATTGTGTCCTCATCTAATTGATTATGCGAATACATTTTTAAGTCTCATGCAGGTTTTTCTACACAGCGTTTTATCATCTACATCTGTTAGATATGGCTCTCTGCAATGCTAAAATTGCTATTTGAAACGCGTGGATAAAAAGAACGTGATGTGGCTGTCGATGCCTATCCCGAAAAAAGAATTTGCAGAATGTTTTGAAATGTGAAAAGAAGTCTTAACTAAATGTGTAAATGAGCCTATTTTCTTTTCATAAGTTTTCATTTCAGCGGAAGTTTGAAAAGCAACACTTCTGTAGTGTTTTCCAGTCAACTGTGCAACACATTTTCATCAGTTTTCATTTGAGGGATATCTTGCACGACTGACCAAGTAAGATTGTTGTTTTAGTAGTCTACTTTGTTGACTGAGGGAGTGATTTGTTTTTGACGGATTATTATTGAGAGCTGCAATGGATAGAGTCAGGTGGAGAGCAATGATCGCCTACGCCATGAAAGGGCATGGCACATAAAAAGAAAGAAATGGGTCAGGGAAATTGCAGATGGTGATTTTGAAGCTGGGCAGAGTTTTGCGAAAATGATGTATTTTATTGGTAAGAAAGAAAAGAATACTGAGTTGTTACGTGACATTTGTCCTTCTTTACGACAGCAAATGTTGGGCAATTTCCACAAAGATGAAGAATAGACTCAATGCGACGGAGATGTTGTTCTACAGAAGGATGCTAAGGATATCCTGGACCGAGCGTGTGAGCAACAATGAGGTCTTAGAGTGGATGCAAACAAGGGGGTGGACTTATACTTAACATTAGGAAGAGGCAGCTGAAGTTTATGGAAAGCATCATAAGGAAGGAGGGCCTGGAGAATTTGATACTCACGGGTCGAATAGAGGGAAATAGAGTCAAGGGAAAACAACGCATGACATACCTGGCGGGCTTAATTAAATGCATGACAGAACGTGATCTGGAGAAAGAAACAGAAGGCAGGAACTTGTTGATAGCTGCAAGGGATAGAGGGAGGTGGAGAGCCATGTTCGCCTACGTCCTGAAAAGACATGGCACATAAAAAGAAAAGTAGTTGTCGATTCCCCTACCCTCACATCTCTGCTTATAACGTCTGGTATCCCTAAGAGGTCTAGGCTCGATGTTGCTTAACTTCGGTGATGGTATATGAGCCGGTTTTTCAACGTGTTATGACCTTAATATTAGTAGTAATAAAATTAATAATAATAGTGGTATTGATGAGGAGTATAAATGCGCTGGCTCTACAAAAGACTTAAATGATTTGAAGTATTGACGTGTATATACTAGGTTTTCATGTAATAAAATATGTTGCACTAACTATCCATTTCCGTAGCACAAATTTGCTTGTCACTAGCCTGACATTAACTAGTTGGGTAAAAAAATATCTAGAGGCTGAAACAGTCAATATCTGTTCATGAGGGAGAGAAGAGAGGGTGAAGCATATCCTGTGTCTATAGTGTTGATTAAAAAAAACGTTTTACAATAAGGCAACCAAATTGTATGTCTTCATGAAGAGCATAGATGATGCAAGCTCGCCGCTTGAAAACGAAAACCATGATTCACCAGACATGACACTTATGCCTTCTGGTCTTAATTAATAGTAAATATCATAATGTACATGTTTTGTTGCTTGGTCAAATAAGCTGGTAAATATCTCGTTCCGTACTACAGATATTCTTATCATTTGGCTTGACTTAACCAATTATGTACGACCACTGGAAAGGCAGAAACACTGCATCTTTTTACATGAACAAGAGTAGTGGCAAAATATCATGACCATATGCCGAGCGTATGGCCTTTTAAGTTTTACGGATGAGTCAAGCTGTCAAGGCAACTTGGGAGTCACATCCAGAAATTTGGCAACACTCCCAATTTGAGGCCGTCTGAGAATACTGGATTAGCTGACTTGAAGGCATTTCTAACTAGGCCCCAATCTGCAAGGTTATCTATTGCTTTTGTCAAAACAGGTCACCATTCTACGGACATGAAGCACTCTCATCCCCGTATTCCAGTTGTAAGGAGGAAGTTGCATTCCGATAAATGCTCCCCCAAATAACCGCTGTTTCCTAGAACAGACTCCAGTGTGGATGCTTCCCCGAACTCTATAATCTTAACCTCTTGAAGTCAACTGTCAGGCGTTATATATCCTCCTAATAAATATAAGCTGCATCACATATTCCTTCTGTGTAAGGATGGACAAGAAAAAATTTTACGTTCAATATAGACGTAAGAATCCCTTTCGTTAAAATACAGATTTGAATTAATCCTTTTAACAAAACCTTTCACCATTTTACTTACACTTGGCTGTTATACACTTATCAGATTAGGTGTAAAATTGGGCGTCATATATTTGGATCTCAGCCTCACTCAGTAACTATAACACCATGAATATAATGTCGTAATAATAATTAATGTCTGGATTTCTGGGATAAGGCGTTATCATTGTTAGTTTTGTAGGACGACAGATTGCCGTATTAAAGAGTTTGTTACTAAATTTCGTTATATTCCTGGACCGGATTGTGCAGACTTAGACTCAGTGGAAAAAAGGCGAACAATTACTGAGCAGTACTAAATACGAACAAAACCAGACATTCCGAGATATTGGCTAAGGAGAACAATCTACCTATATAGATTGCATAAAGATCTTGATTTTAGATAAGCTGAATGTTACCCAAATTGACAGGGAAGCATAATGGAAGAAATAATACAATAACAACAAAGACATTATTTCGAATGTAAACAATTTAGATAATGCATATATCAATAATAATCTATATTATACTTCGTACATTTTTCTTCTATCTGTCGTGTTCATTCAAGAAGTAGGCGAGCATGGCTCTCCACAATTTCTTGTCCTTTGTATCTCTTAACAAATTTGGTATTTTTGTGATCTCCTCTAAAACTTGTTCCGTCATCCATTTATTAAATCTCACTAGGTAGGTTAGACGTTGTTTTCCTCTGTAACTCTTTCTTGTGAGTATCAAATTTTCCAAGCGCTCTTTCCTCATTATGCGCCCTAGACATTTCATGAGAAAGGAAAGAATCATGGCCTGTGTCTAAAACGTTTTTTGTAACTTGAATTTAATTTCAATTTTCTCTACTTGATATCAAGTATAACGTGTTTATAGTTTCTCTAAAACTTCGTCGTTACTCACATGTTCAGTCCGTAGTATTTTTAGTTCCTTTATGTAAAATGACAGTTCTGTTGCTTCAATTCTCTTCATCTGTAAGGAGAATGTTCAGCTTTCATTACCATAAAGAAGGACTAATGTTACGTAGCAGTTTAGTACACTTTTGTTTCTTAATACTTTGTTTAGCTTTTGGAAGGCATCTTTTGCTTCGTTTCGTATATTACTGTTATGTAATGTCAATCCTTCTACTTAATTTAACCTGGTCAATTCCTCATAGATTTTTAAGCAAACTTCATGCAACAGAAAATATCATGTATGAAACGCGTAAGCATCTAAGAAATGTTAAGGGAAAGAAAAGAAAAATGACACTTATTCTCAGTATCAGACTGATTCGTTTTTTACGGCTTATCAACCTTTTAAGGTTATTTAAAAGCGAAATATATTTTAGCGCTGTAAGAATTTTTTTCAGATTATAAACATTTTTGATACAATTCTTATTTAACCAATAGCTGGCGGACAAGACGTGGATACATGCATTTCCTAAATGTATTTGCCCGTAAATGAATATAAAGAACCTGACTAGATTTCGAACTCCTATCTCTAATTTCTCACTGCGAAATATTTGTCCATTACAATTTAATCCATTTATTTATTTTATGGTTTTTTTTTCAGAACTATCATATTGATCTAAATTTTTATTCAATCGTTTCTTAAGATTGTATATTTGAAAATTTCTCTGGTATGGCCGCAAGCCCTCATAAGAAAGAGAAGATGGCATTTCTTGAATTCATAATGATCCTGGGGCATGAAGCATTTGACACACGGAACATATCTCAGGATAATATGGCAGGGGATGGGTGCGGAACATTTTGAATTTTTAAACCGGTTGTGTGTATAAATGGTGACATACAAGGGTTTTGGTTAAAAACAAACGTTTCTTCCATAATCTAGAAGGGATTTGGTGGCTGTATTCGCCCTTGCATGGAGTATTGCTGCCATATATAGTCTGGGGCACCTTCTGTTTACCTCGGAGTTCTTGACAAGATCCAGAGACAATATGTAATATAATTGGCCTCAATCTGGCGTCTCGTCTACAGTCACTCTCTTACAGACGCGCCGTCGCCTCTCTCTGTCTTTTCTACAAATACTTTCATGGTAATTGCTCTGATGAGCTGCTTTCACTGGTTCCCAGACTCCATGAATTCAAGCGCCCTACGAGGCTGGCATCCCGCTCCCACCCTTACACTGTAGAAACTTTTAAATGTAGCCGTCTCTTCTACTCCAATAGCTTCATACCTTGCACCTCTCGCCTGTGGAACACCCTTCCCAATTACTGTTTCCCTGAGAGCTATAATCTCCAACTATTCAAATGTAATGTCAATCGACATCTCCAGTTACCTTGATCTATCCACTATCCCTCTCCTCATCCTTTCTTCTATCACTCCTATCTGCTCTCGCTCCAAATCTTCTGCAACCCCCTGCATCCTAGTGGCTTCACGCCTTGCTCGGGGCGTAATGCTTTAAAAAAAAAAAAAAAAAAAAGTAATGATCGCAAAACGTCAACAATACATGACATAAAAAAAAAACTACTACTACGTTTAATAATTTCAATAGTTCAAATGTCAGTGGATTATTTAAAGCTGTCTCATTCAGTATGAAAAAAAAGTTGCGTAGAATGGAAAATCCTTTGATGATTGATCAAGCCACAATTCTCAATCCTTCTTTTCAAACGTAATTAAAAATTTAATTTGTTTATCTTTGATGATGCCAAATTTATTTGTTTTTTCTTATTCAATTCCTGCATCTTTTGTTAGCCTCGCATTGAAGATCGATAATTCTTCATACTTGTCCCTTTTTTGCTTCCTTGTCTTCGATATCTAGCATTCAACTATTCTTTTGTTAAGGAATTTCGTTTTTCTAAATCTAGATCTTGCATCCGTCTTCTTTTTCAGATTGAAATCTCCAAGTGTCTGTTTCAATATTTCCAAATGAGGCTGGTTTCCATATCGGTGATATTCGTGTGTAGTAACTCCAAATGGATGTATTATTTTCAGATAACAAGATATTACAGTAAATATTTTGTAATAATTTCACCCCAAGACCGGCAATAAAGCCACTAAGACAAAAGGTATTACTGAGTTTGATAGAATTAAAAAAACATTATTAATAAAGAAGAAGAACAAATTTTAATAAAATAACGATTGCGGCAGCAACACAATTTTTGGACGATCAAAGATCAAATGAAATTCCGTTGTCTGATTATAACAAATAAATGCAACTGAAGGAAATTTAAGAATGAACTTATTTATATCTAGTCATTTTAACTGCATGAATTTTAAAACCTTATCGCCAATCTAGTACCATCGCTTAAATTCAAAACTCTGCGTACCATAAGAATAGCTCATCAGAAAACAATTACTATAAAATATTTTTACAAAAAAACTATTCGGAATCAATTTGTAGCCGGTGGGAAAATGATTGAAAATGAGATGCCAGGTCAGGACAAATAACATTGCAGATTCTTTGTATTTTATTAAATAATATCTAACTATATAGCATTTTTACAGAACAAACTTCTGTATCTACTTTGCAAGAGCATACATTTTTTATGCGCCATGTCTATTCAAATGACTTGGGAAATCAAATGCATTCAGTTAACTTTTCCATATTTTTGTTCCTCTTCATTCGAACTTCCTACTATTAATCTTTGTCCTTGTTCAAATAAACAAGGAGTAATATGCTCGTTAAGAAACCCACTGTTTGAAGATGCTTCTCTGTAAGTTCGAATTTTTCTAGAATAGTGAATCGAAACCTTCCTCATTACGATTCCCAAGATGATCGACTGCTATTACTTCTACTTGACCTTTTCTTTTTCTCCTTGTAATTTCTTTGTTGCTCACATCCGACCATTTAACTTACGTTAAGTCGCCTCTTCATTGGTATTTGTCCAGACATCACTTGGCATTTAAAACTAGATAACAACTATCCGTGAGACATTCTTTTCTCTGTTTTTTGGTTGAAAATTTCAAGTATGAATTTTTGAAAAATCTTCCACTTGGAAATTCGATTTCGTATTTTTTTGAATACATTTTCCCGTCATCTGTTTTAACACCTCTTAGGTAATAAAATTTCTTAATTACTTGATAAGATGCCTAAAAAGCTCGCAACTTGAATTTGTTTTATATTCCTAACCTTTAAACAATTTTTGTCTTATTTAACGACACAATACCAAATTCCATGACACAATTACGGTCTTGGAATATCTTTCCATGACGTAATCATTCATTAACTTAACAATTAAAAAATTTATCAGGGGGTTTCAAATAGGAAAATTCAAAATTTTCATGAAATTTCTATTTTTCGTAATATTATTATTATTCTTAATAATAATAATAATAAAATAATTTTACCGATAATAATAAAATAATATTTTTTTTTTTTTTTATATTGCTAAGGACTCCAATTATTTACTAATTATTTCTAAATGTTCCCGGAAACTATGAATCAAACAACAGGGATTTTTGAAAAACCAAATGCGTAAATCTGTCCAAAATTCTTCTCTCTCTATATACACACATATATATATATATATATATATATATATATATATATATATATATATATATATATAGGTGTCATCTATTATACGCACATTTAATTTCGCGTATGTTATATATATATGATATGTTTATATATATATATATATATATATATATATATATATAATTTTCAATGATTATAAATGGTCATTTAAAATAAATATAAACAAAGACAAAATCATGACATTTTGTTAGTGAAAAATTTTTATTGATCGACAATTTCAAAACTTTTATTTAATAAAAATGAAAGTTATTTAAAATCTTCCGTCATAAGTTAATTTCGGAAGAATTTTAATAGAAATTTAAATTCAATTACTTTCGACTTTCTTAAATTACCATCAGGGTAGTTAGAGATAATTGGGGAATTTCTTAAAATTAGTGAGTGTTGGTACGTAGGCAAAAGTGAGTACTGAGATGGACTTGGTTAGGTCATCCAATGAGGCATTCCCTTTCAACTTTTTATTTAAAATGTTGATTTGACCTCTCAACCCAAAATTATCTATTACTTTTCATCATCCAAATTTACATTTAATGACTTTGATGGTCAGCTCTGTATTGACAAGAACAAATTGCTTTTGTGCAGAAGATCATTTTCGAACATGGGTTAGATGATGTTTCCACATATCATGGAAAAACAAAAACGATGGATCTCAAATATTGGATACAATCATACATTTTATATATATATATAGGACAGGCAAATTGGAATACAGCATTAGATAGTAAAAAGATGGCGGGTTTGGTAATGCAAGATACTCCTAAATATAAAGTTTCAAAAATTAAGAAGCTGCAAAGAATTTTAATATAATTTTTTATCATAAAGCATATAAGTGAATTACAATTAATGTGATTTTTTCTACTTTTTACCCCATGGACATGATCATTTCGTTTAAATACTAAATGTATTTGCATCTTTAATCCATGTTCAAACTATTTTTCCATGGACAAAATGATCAACTATACAAAGTCATTCAGTTTGGAAAACATTAATTGACTCATTGTCACACACAAAACACGCTCATAAACACACACATTAGATATATATATATATATATATATATATATATATTATATTTATATATATGCTAACAAGAACCACTCTAGTAATTTGAATTTAGTTTTCCTACGATTCAAATAAATTCTAAAATCGCCAAAACCCGTTTCGTTGCTGCTATATCCTAACACTTCATTGTATATCTATATCTGCAGCGGGTCTAGACAAATTAAACTTACATCAAATGTTTACTTTTCTGGATAAAACAAATTTATATCTTTTCACCTTTGGATATTTCAACAGCGATCCCATATCTACGATGATAGAAATTCGTTGTTTAAAAAGTAGAATTTTTAAGAAATATCTAAGCTTTTCACTAGTAATCATTTTAAGTCTGTAGATATATATTTTCTGTACTCCAATAAAATTGTTCTTCCAATGCCTATAATGGTTTTTACTTAGATTTTATTTTCATTGTAATTTGTCAGTTGACCTGCTGTTAATTTTACATCTACACCTCCACAGTCATTCCAAAATGAACTAGGTGCAAAATAATTAAGCTAGAACTGCAAGAAGACAGAATATATTGGGTGTTTGCAAAAGAAAATGTTGGAATATTCTATGAATTTAGAGACACTAAAATCAAAACAAATACAGACATTTAAATTATCTAGGAAGTTTTTTTTAAACATAGGATAATGTAATAACGAAATCCGAAATCCAGAGAATAAATCAAAAATGTCTTCCAAAAAAAAAACAATAAAAAAAGCGTTAAAAAAAAAAAAAAAAAAAGCTATTCCCAAATGTTATGCCTAATTCGTTTGAATTTGTACAATGTGGTTCTACACATGTAAATCTATATATGCACGGCCATTTTCGTATTTGCATACCCATCTACTTCGGCTAGGCAATCCCTATTGAACGCCTGCTCAAGCATTTGCGCTTATTCAACTCCCACAGACCCCCACCTGTTTTATATTTATAAACTATGCTGAGCAGACCTTAGTTAGAGTGTATATATAAGAGAGTGAGATATCTAGCGTGATAAACAATTTGAACAAGGCCAGTACAACCATGCCCTCGGCGACGATGACTTGTGTCTTTGTGCTAGCACAGCTATCGACAGCACCCAAGGATTCCATCTACCAAATTTCACTCACAAGTCTTGGGTCAACTCGTGGATTTTCAGGCAATTTTTATAGGTGCCTTACGCTGGGATTGACCCCTCTAGTCCGATCTCCTTCTTGACAAATCGACCACGGTGAGATTCGAACCCGTGTCTCATTGTCAGAATGCGAACTTTCTAATCACTAATGATGCACATGATAACAGATAAAAATAACGTAATAAAACACTTCACATTTGAGAAACTACAAAGTTTTAGAGAAAACAGAAACAAAATGGATGCTTATACTTACAATAAGAAAGAAACAGCTGAAACTTTTAAAAAACATCGTGATGAAAGAGGGTTGGAGAATTTAACACTCACTAGACATGATGAAAATAAGATTTCACCGCCAAACTACATGCATAACATTTGTTTAAACATTTCATGTAAATTGCAGGACTGAAGAAAAGTTTAGGATGGATATCAGAAAGATAAACACTGTTAATGATCTACAAAGGACAGGGAATTTTAGAGAACCATGATTTAACACGTCCTGAGTGGACAAGGAACATTTAAGTAGAAGAATAGGAAAATATAATTTTCATATTTATTTAGAAGTTCTTTGTTATTTTTACAGCCAAATATTTTTTCTCGGAGAGTCGCAATGCCAATCGTTACATTATACAGACTGCGTCATTCATTAAAAGGTGGTAAATATATAAATAATACCTAAAGTACGATTGCAGGGAAATAATATGTTGATTTTACTATGGTAAAGAACGTTCGCAAAAAGTTACTTGATGCGCGTGCAAACAAAAATATGTCTACAATTTTTTACTCTTGTGCAATCAAAAACTATATTTACGTTTTTGACTCTTTTGCAATCGAAAAAGTGTATTTGCTTTTTTGGACTTTTGTATAATCAAAAACTATATTTTTTGGTTGTTATAAAATCAAATACTATATTTACATTATTTGACTCATGTCCAAACAAAAATATTTTTTTTTTTTTTACTCGAGTCCAAGGAAAAACTATATTTACTTTTTTGACTGATGTGCAATCAAAGACTATATTTACATTTTTTTTACTCTTGTCCAAACAAGAACTATACTTAATTTTTGACTGTTGTTCAAGCAAAAAACATATTTACTTTTTAACTGTTGTGCGATAGAAAACATATATTTACTTTTTTGACTCTTGTCTATATTCACATTTTAGTCTCTTATCCAAGCAAAAACTATTTTCACTTTTTAGTCTCCTGTCCAAGCAAAAACTATCTTCATATTTATATTTTTTTGGATAAGAGACTAAAATGTGAAAAACTATGCCTACTTCTTTTGCATCTCATGGAAAGAAAAAGCTTAATTTTTTAGACTTTCAGGCCCACATTTTTTTTTAATCCGGTACAAACCGAACTCTAAACTTTTGTCTCATTTGCAAAAGGACTTCACCATTTGACTCTCGTGGAAACTAAAATTTTATTCTAGATTTTTGACACTCGTGCAAATCCAACCTAATGACTATTTTTAATTTCGTACAAACCCATGCCTGATATTCTTGCTCTTGTGCAAATCAAATCTGCGTCTGCATTTCTATTGTCCATCAAAATAAAATAATTCATCATTAAAGGAACTGGGAAATGGTTTTTATGCTGTTAAGCAAACCAACCCATTTATTGCTTCGCCCATATCATTATATGCTTTGTTTTGTTACTGTCACTAGAATAACAATATTTTTTAGATCTGGCCACAATAATCAGAACAGAAGCCATCAAAGTTACGAAGGATAGCTTGTCACGCTATTAAACTAACTATTGATCCGGTGCTGCTTTTCTATATTTATTTTATGTATATTCTTTCAGCTTCAATTCTTTATAATACAGAATTCATTTTTTCTGGTTTTCATTGTACGATGGAAATGCAGAATCAAAATATTCTTAAAAAGTTAAACCCCAAAAAGTGATTAAATCATAAAGATGTTATGGTCTAAACCTTCCAGCGTTTTACAGGTGTACATAAATCCGGAAACATATTTTATAGACTAATTCATGAATGTTATACATCGAAAAAATGATCCATTCACACTAAACGAAGCGATAAGAAAAAGTACATATATGTACAGCATAGATTAAAAAAAAACACTAATCTTTATGTTTATTTGTTTAATTTTAATGCAAGACCCTTCAGGGTGTAGACGGCAATGACCCTCTAAAACCTCCTTTTCTTGTTATCTGCAACTTTCAATTACTTCTTGGGAAAATAGTGGAGTAGTTACTCTTTGCCTTCTCCATAGATTTCAGTTAAGTGTAGTCGTTCTAGACTCGATGCCACGCAAAGGCCGATAATCTAGTGCACTCTCCTATTTAACCTACAACTTGTGAATGTGTACAGGATTAAAAGTACAACCATGCGGTAATCCATTCTTTTTCCTTGTGTTGACTAACTAGTAATCAGGTGGACACACCTATTGTGTGTAGCGACTGCGGATGCTGAGAAAAAAAAAAGTGCAGGAGATACCATATTACTATATTGTGTCTCACTAAAAGATAGAATAGGAGCTAGATCGGTTGGCGACAGCAAGTCTAGGATTCAACTATTGATATGATAAAGCAAACCTCCGAAATTAGAAAAATGAGGATATTTTCTTTTCTATCGCTGGAAAGTTAAAAATAAAAGGAATTGCGTATTAAAACTGAAAGTATACGAAACTTGTGTTCGGTTCAGTGCCACACGTAGATAACCGAGAAACTTACAGTAGTGGTAAAAAAAAAAAGAAGATTTGATGTTTTCCAACGATGAAAGACAAACATAAGCTATTTTGCCTCGTTTTAGAAAAGGACACATTCACTCCTTTTCCTGGGCGTTGCTATATATTACTATTTTTTTAATTTCACAACAAGTAAAAGGGACAAAGAAACTAAGCCATAAGGGGTTACCGACTGTGAAAGAGAATGAAAAGACTTTAGCGAGGAGAAAAAAGAATAAAAAAGAGGATTCAGGAAGAAAGATAATGGCAATAGAAGTTCTTTGTTAAGCATTTTAAATTTATTTATTCTATATTTCATATCCTTTCCCTAGTTTCCTTATATATTTAAATACAATATCTGAGTACTTTATCAAGATGTCTATTCTCTGTCGGTTTCATCATTTTTAAAATAAGTTACTTTGCGTCTTACGTGAGAGTACGCGTTGTTATTTTAATTAATCCATGAAATAAATTTGATAGGTTTGTTGCTAAATTTAGCATCGTTTTATTAATGTAGTTTTTTTTTAGATTTTAAATATATTTAGTCGGATTTTCTAGTTTGTGATATAGTATATTTGTGGTATTGGTAAGGAATTGTCACATTTGTTTTGTGTTGTATTGGTTGGGGATATGCGATTTAATTGAACTGTTATCAGATAATCCGCGTGATAATGTAGTATTTGTGAAACCACTTTATGTGTTGTTCGAATTATTGTTTTAGAAATTTTCGACATTGGTTTGCTGAAGCATTTTTTATATCATTGGTGGGGGGTCATTTTGAAGGTTTTTTTTTTTTTTTTAAATAAGTGATGAGTTTAATTTGTTGTTAGTTGATACATGTATTTTTTAATATATGTTATGCTTAAAATATTCCCGTCTAATTTATGGTTATTCTGTAGTTGGTTCCTGTCGATTACTTTAATCAAATTTAACAGAAAAGCTCAATATGTTAATCAATTTACTGCACAGAACTTACTAAATATAATTAATAAAAGACAAAAAAAATCACACCATGTTTTACGAGTGGCAATGCAAAGCACGGATATTTAAAAATGATTAAAACGATGTAGGACAAAAAGTAAATTCTTTGATATTGCCTTATGAAAGACGAATGTATTCAGATATATATGTATATGCACAAGAAAAATGTTAAATCCTTAAAGTACTTTCATTGGTTTTGTCATGGTGCTTACCTAGAACGACAGAATGAACTCTTCCGACTATATATAAGACTATATATACTACGCCTCTCAAGAGAGACGAACGGATTTGGATTAGGTATTGGTACGGTATTGAATCGAGTCGAGCTAATAGCAGTCACACCAAATCAGTCTGACAGTCTTACTAACCCTTTCATTTCTTGCATTGTTTCTTATGTAATATATTCTTTGTTATTTCTACTCTTGTGTTTCGTGTTGTTCTTCCATGGTCCAACCTTGGACCATAACAGGTTTGTAACCTTAACTTGTAGAAATAAAAAAAATGCTACCAAAATAAAACTTTTTTATATAAAGTCGGCAAAGATTATTAATTAACTTCATGGTGTTGTCTTTGGATTTATTGATACGCAAACAAGAAAAAAATCGGCATGTGTCATTTGTATCTTTTGTCACACTTTTTCTAAATCTGTGTCACTTCTAGTTTTTCTTCCTCAGTGAAGAGATTGCCAAGCATTCGCCGCCATTTAGGAAATTAGGTATTACATAGAAGTTAAACACTTTGTTTCTTACGGTGTTTTCCTGTCTCACTACTTTGCTTAATTTATGGATGTTTTCTGTTACAATCAAATGCAGCTTCGGATTTCGGATTCACATAAAATTATGTACCGTCTTTATTTTGACCTCCCCAATATATGGCTCATGCATTAGACTATCTCATTAGTAATTATAAAATATAAACATTTATTAAAACGATATAATAAGTATAGGGATAGGTAAATGAAATAACTAGATATTACCGACTGTATACGAGCGTGTTAGCATGCATACGTTGCTAAGTAAATATATAATTACCAAATTTAGCCAAGAGGTGTAGACATAATAGTCCTCAATGTGCTTAGACTGAGCTAAGAAATATATATTAATAAATACATATATACCTACGTTTGTTGTTTGACTTAATTTCGTTCGTTACCCAACTCGTCGGGCACAGGATATAGATTATGCTATATCTTGTGTACGACGAGTTGGGTAACCAAGGAAACTTAAGTCGCACACCAAACGGAGGTATATGTGTATTTATTAGTATATATTAAAAAAAAATATAATCAGTGGATCTAGTTCGAATTCTGACATGTTATTTACGTTCACCTTTGTAAGTAGTTTATCTACGTCTTCATGTCTTTCTCTATCACCAGAACTCAAGAAAATGTGGCAGATGCATGTAGGTGAGTATCATTTAGACCAAAACAGTCAACTACTTAAATACTTTCATCTCCAACATAGTAGCAGCAAATGTCTGTTATTCCTTTTATCAGTTTTGAAGATTATATCCCCATTACTTGCATGAATTACATTGATTTGCCTGCCAGCATTTATCTCACTTTATGAAAAAGGAGAAAGCGTAGAATTACTCTCTAGCATCTGAAGTATCCTCAAAGTTGAAATATCGAATTGACTGAAACATTTTTGCCCACAGGTTCTTCATACCTTAGATTAAATAATAATTACATGCTGTTTAATAATGCGTTGTATATAAGATTTACAATTAAGATTTTCTGCTTCCAAACGAACGCTTTGTTAAATCACAAAGACAGATATATATGGAAACACCCTTATCCTAATTTGTTGAGTACACCTGACTACATTAGTTCACATATAAAATAAAAGAACAATAAGAGCTAATAAAATAAGCAGAGAAAGTAATTACCCTACTTCTACTTTTCGACAATCACATTCCTCTTGCCTCCGTCGACTGGAAACTGTAAAATAGGAATCCACACTCATGATTAACGGCAGTTACTGCCTGTATTCCATCTTTTTGAAAAAGGCCGGAAACCAATTTACATAACCTTTCTATAAAAAAAAAACTTACAGACCCCAAACATTTCTAATTAATACTATAGTCATAAAACAAGAATTTTATTCGGATGGAACTAAACATTCACTTAATATTTTTGAATCTTCAATCTCGCATTTAGATTTCAAAAGTATGCAAAAATTATAACTTTTTATGTATGCTACTTGTAAAATAAAAATTGCTTGTTTCTAAAATATCTGGATACTCTTGTCTATTAAATTCAAGTTATTTCTTATCTGAAAATATTTTTCTTTTTACCGCTCAAGGCTCCGGATAAAGAGAATAATTAAGTTCACTGCCACACACACACACACATATATATATATATATATATATATATATATATATATATATATATTATAAATAATTATTTCAGATCATGAAGTGAAATACATAGCATAGAGCGTAGATCATATCAGTGTAATTTTATAACTTCAAAGTTGATTATCAGAAATTATGCGTAGCCGTAAGGAGATCTTGAACATAGCTCGCTGATTCAATAATATTATGAACCGTAAAATCAAGCCATCTTGAAATTAAATAAGTAGTTATGGCCGCATGTTTCGTATTTTTTATTTAATTCTGTCTGATTTTAAGAAAAGGAAATATTTGAAGATAATATGTTCTCACATTAAAATAAATGTGACTCCTTTGATTTTTTCTGTTTTCTTTCTTTTTTTAAAAAAAATAATTGCTGTTTTTCTCACAAATTTTATACCCGCCTTTATTCAGTTGACTATGCTTTGGTGTCATGTTTAGTTTTTCTTTCAATGCGTTCTAATTATGATCACATAGAAATATAATCATTTAGTGATGTTTCAAGCACATCGCGAAAAAAAGAAGAGAGAATTAGCACTCACAGGGAAGAGGGAGTGTATAATAGATAATGAATTTTCTAGGATTGTCTAGATTCCTGGGTGTGATCTGCATGGTGGAAATGCAAAGAAAATCAGGTAAAAGAAGATGAAAACCAGGAGTGGAGAAATACGAGAGGTGCTGAAAAGTTCTCGTTCCTAATAAAAAAGAATTGCAAAAATAAAATAAATATCCGATACTGGCTTACATTTTTGGAAACGGGTCAGGTTGAGACATTCTTAACATCACCTCATCGAAGAGAAAGCACATTGACAGGTGGTCCGAAAATCTTGTCACATTTAGAAAACTTTTTTTTAATTATTTCCGATGGCTGACACGATCTCCTACAGTTTGGAAGATACGGTTAGGGTGATAAAACTTTCGAACCATCCTGAAAAAACAATATTTTAAACAAAGACAATACTTAAACAAAGACAACCAGTGATTTTTTTAAATGTACAGACCATGGAATAGATCTATCGAGGTTTTGTAAGAAACAAATTAACATGAGAAACACTTAGATTAAGCAACTAAATATTAACATCATAAATTTCACATTCACAGAAATTTAGCAGTTTGATTTAAAATGACAGTTTAGAGTATTTTACTGAAATTGAACGCGCAGATATTAGCTGAATTTAGTTATGAAAATTTAAATATATAACATTGTGACTACATGTATCGTGGATAAACATTGTTTTAAACGTATTTTATATACACAAACTTGCACTAAAACTATTAGCAATGGGACTTGATTTTTTACGGCTTATTAAAATATTGAGTGTTTTTGTGAAGCCAAAACATTTTTAATTTCAAGAATAATTCATTCTTCCCATAGCAATGTAATTATAAAGACTAATTGTCTTAGAAACGTTATCTTCCAGAAATACCCTGGTCACCCCTTTCATTTTTCGAAACACAATTTTAATTATTGTTATATAATTAAATGAACTAAATAAATATGTGAATAACTGCTAGAAAGAGAGTTTTGGATATAAATAATTACAGAAGTGTTCTGAAGTTTGCTTACTCTCTGTGAATCTTCCCGTAGTCAATTTATATATAAATTCAAAAGAAAACCTTTTTTTTACTAACGTGTTACATCCTCTGAGGAGCTTTATCAAGGTATCATTTACTTTAATAGTTTTTCTCTCAGGTGACAGAGACGCATTGGTAAAAAATGTTTTATATATATATATATATATATATATATATATATATATATATATATATATATTACGAAGAACTTGGTAAACCGAATGGGTAATTCCATAGGATGAAATCCTGAGAGCTCAATATAATCCAGAGCTAATATTTAATGAAAAAACAGACCACTTTTCAAGTACCATTACAATAATTTATTTCACCAATATCCTTTTTAAAGGACTCCCAGATCATCAGGTAACAATTCCAACAACGAAATGAAAGGAAAAATGGGATTAGAAATTGATGAGTAGTGTAATTTTTTTGTAATTTAACAGGGAGGTGATAGTTGTAGTTAACGAGACAAGGTAGAGTATAGAGAGGGGTAAATTTCATATTTCTCTTAAGCATGTTTTATATTGGGGTGGGAGGAGTGACCTAATCGTGACCTATTTAGATGGTTAACTTAACGGAAATGATATATAGGAATGGGAGGGTAGTGGGGGAAAAGAAAGGAAAATGGAAGGAGATAGACAACAGTA
>CAHIKZ030003925.1:0-51086 GCA_903632075.3 Acanthosepion pharaonis | reverse complement strand
ATAGTAAAATGGAAATTAATAAGAAGGGCTAGAGCTTGTAGGTCATTAAATGACCCATGTCCTTTGTGCATACATGAAAAACTATACATTAAGTCTCTGAAAAATAAAAATTTCCTTAATCAAAGAAAGATCCAGACACTCTCCAATGTCTTTGCGATATCAGAAGCAACAGCACCATTCTTATCTAAAGCTTGATAGAGTCAGCAATAATCATTAATATATCAGCTGTTGACCTATAGAAGTGAAAGCCATATTACTTAACATTTTTTCTTTTTTTAATCATTTCATCACAAGCAAGGCAATAATGCCACTAAGACACAAGGGAGTAGGAGTGAAAAAGAATGAGAAGACTTTAGGAGAAAGAACAGGAAACCCAATCCTAAACAGAAAACAAGGGATAAATGTCTACTCTTGTTCAAAAGAATGGGAAAGAGCAAGAACTGGGTGATGGGGTGAAAGAAGACCTTGTGAGGTGATATGCTTAACCGATTCAGAGTTGATTAGTACTTTGCCAAAGAAGGTAGAAGGCTAATAGGCCGATAGAAAGATCAGATGAATGAATGGAATGTGCTAGAAGATGCACTGCTCTATAGGGTTGGGGAGAGATATAACAGGTTCAATATTTTATTGAATGAAAATGCATAATGATGATTTGAAACAGGAAGATAAGATTAAACAATTAAAAAAAAAAAAAAAAATTATTTCATTTATTCATAAATTACAAAATAATTACTTTATTTGTCAATGAGACAAATAAACATGCTCATCAAATGAAAGAAAGGGAAGGGACAAATGCAGGTGTCTATGCATATGTAAACACGTGGAACGAAGTCACTATTGCCAAAATGAAGGCTTTTTTAAATAATTTTACTTTTTGAACTCACAAAGTTCAGTCATCATTTTCGATTTTTGGTCAAAATTTGTAGTTATCCAGATGTCAGATTTTGGAAATATCATGCCACAAGACCAGTTTTTGAGAATTTTGTCCTTTTTCCATCTTTCTGACAAACCTTGAACATGACATGTCATACAAGATCCGGCCAGTTTCATCAAACTCAATCACTTTACAGAAATCTTTTTCCTCCTAAAAGAACTTTCAGCGGATGAAAGCATGATACCTTACAAAGGCAGGATGTACATGCCAACAAAACTAACCAAGTGGAGCCTGAAATCCTGGAGACAAGCGGACTTGAAAACCAGGTACATTTATCTTATTAAAAATTTTTCAAGTACCAATGACAGTTAATCACTGCCCATTGAAAGTTGTGTCCTCCCTGTTGAAGAATAAACAAAGCAGAGAACATGTAATTTACATGGACAATTTTTTTTCATCCTCTTTTAGACCAATATTCAATGAACAGGAGCATGTAGTAATTATAACAAAATAGACATTGGGTTCATGTACCTTCATACATGAGATAAAAGTAGCAAAATCTCAATGCACAGAGATGGACACATTTTATATATTTCCTGGTAGTAAAGGCCAGTAAATTTGATGACAATTGCCCAGACTGCTGAGATTTTCAAAAAAGAAGCAAGGTCAAAATATGAAAATCATAACAGGATTGTGCACAAGCCTTGTGCTATGCAGACCTACTTTCAGCACATGGTGAAAGTAGACAGAGCTAATGACTACATGGTGCTGCACTAATCTACCAAGTGGTGGAAAAAAAGTTTGCTTTTTTTTTTAAATCTACTTGAACTCTGCTTCTGCAATGTCCTGGCCATCTGGAAAGGCAAGTCAGCTTGCCAGGTCAATGCATTATTCATTCTCTGATGGAAAGCTAACACAGTTTTGTCCTTGGCATCAAATCAAGATCCCTCCTTGGAACTAAAATTAAGGCTGATGTTAACAGAACACAACCTTGTAATCAACCCCAAGTGTTTGAAATGTGGAAGGCCATCGCGCCCAGTTTGTGTCGTCTGTTCAAACAGAGGGAAGAAGTGCCACCAGACTCAGTTTGTGTGCAGAAAGTGTGATGTGACACTCTGGCCATACTCCTGCTTGCAGAAGCTCCACAGTCTGTACTCCAGAACTCCACAAGCAGTAATAAAAGTTAAAGTATGTGAAATTATTAATATATTTACTATTTATTTTGTGCCCCAATTTTTTTTGTTTTCACTGTCAAAACATGCATGCAATTTTCTACTTTGTCATTGGCAACATTTTAGAAAACTTTGGCTGCAATGCTAAGTTTCCATAGTTATGCTTATTTCCTCTATACATGATTTCTAGAATTATGTTCAAACAACTCCATTTTGGTTTTATCTGTCCATAATACTCTTTCCTAATATGATTTTTCTTTATCCTTATGTTCACAAACAAATTTCAACCTGGCATCGCTGTGTCTTTTCAACAGCAGTGGAGTTTTCCGAGCAGAGCTTGACTTTAAATTGTTCCTATGAATTTTATTGCTTATTGTCCATTTAGTGACACATTCCTGATGAAAGCAAATCATCCTGTTACTCTTGATTTTGTTTAGTTTAATGCATTAATTTCCTTGAATATCTTCAAGAAATCTTCTATGGAGCACCCTTTCTTCTTTGGTTTTCAACTGTTTTGAGTTTTTTTATACCTTGCAATGAATAAACTAATGGTAATAAATGCAATATTCAGGTTGTCTGAGATTTTCCTGTAACTTTTACCTTCTGTCCAGAGATTAATAATCAGTTCTTTTTGCAATTTTGTCAATTCTTTACCTCTTGCCATGATAACCTTCTTGAGCAAATATCAATTGCAGAATGTCCTGTTTGTATTTTTTAGGCTAAAAATAACAACTGATAACATTATTGGAACATTCTAGAATATTCCACTTGAATTTCTAGAGGTTGATTAAAACAATTTTCAAAAAAAAAAAAAAAAATTTGTAAATTGTACAAATTTTGATTTTTTCACCCATTAAAATGGATAAATGGGATTTATTTCTATTAAAATCAAATTTTTTTCTGTTTTCTATGCATATTTAGTTATAATTAAATGTACATAGATGCATAATATGAAAAGTATGTTTATTCATTAGTTGGAAATACAACAAATTAAAAATTTGTATGTGTACAAATATTTGCTTCCCTCTCCACACTGTATCTCTCTCTCTCTCTATATATATATATATGTGAAAAATATATAGAAAATAGGAAGGAACTTTTTAGGTAAATAATCCAAAGTCCCTTAGTATTTTAGTTATTATTTTAAAAAATATAGTATATACAAAAGTATATATAAATATAATTATTAATTTAAAATATGATTCCAAATCGCTACATAAGAGGTCTCATGTTTCCAAAACAAGAGCCGAAAACTTCAATATAATCCTTTAAATTAAATTGAGTTGAAAGTAAAATGGGCTCCGTTCCATCTTCAAAAATAAAATTTTTGTTGAATAACGTATATCTGAAATTTACTTGTTTTAAAATTGAAATCAAAATCCCCATGGTAACAGCTAGGGCGAATTGTCTAAATTGGGTAGGCGAGTGTAGGGTGTTTATAATAAGTAGCGGTATAGAGATACTTTCAAGGTGTCAAGTCATTAAAAGGTTAGGGGTGTCTAAAATGAAACGGAAGATGTATTTGCCATCGTCTAGTTTGCTTGTCTATGGAATTTATTTATTTATTTTATTTTATTTTATTATGAAAAATGAATTGTGCATATAAAAAAAAAAAACTTTTGTAACGTTTGTTTTTTACGACTTCATAAAGGGTTATCTTATTATGTAAGGTATTTAAACTACTAATTTAGGCTATGGATTATGAAGTTTGTTATGTTGTATGCATGTTTGTAGTTAATTATTCCTACTATGAATCTGATGATTGGGCTATTTGTTAAACAAGTTATATAAATTTTTTTTTCTTTTAAATCAAACCAAAAATCTGATGATGCCTACAAAAAACCATTAACTTTATGTCTATTATTTAATAGATTAAATTATTATTTAAATTTTAATAATGTGCAATTTTTATTTAAGGCACAAAAGGGCATGGGTCATCCCAATTTTTTTTTGGATATGACTTGTTTTTATGTTTTCTTATTCTGTGTCAAATTTGAACTGAATTGTATTTTAATGAATATTGTCCTGAAGAAGGTTTATTAAAAAGATGAAATGTCAGACATCGACATTTTCTATTTATTTTAAACAACATAATTGCATTTAAGGAAGTTTTATTGTTTTTTCAAATTTTTTTCATTCTGTAATATATATCCATTTACATTTATTTACATATATATATATATATATATATATATATATATATATAAAATTAGGTTTGTTTATCACATATACAGGGTGCGATGGGTAAAATTGTCACCATTTATATTTTTAATTTTGTGCATTGTTTTTTGATTTTGTTGACTGCACAGTATAGTAGGGTCAGTTGGGCACCATTTGTGAGAAAAAGAGTACCATGATGCAATTCACCGACATAAATTTTGAAACAGCATGCTATACTACTTGGCATTCGTGTTGGATGCTCCAATACAAACATTTCAGAGTATTTGGGTGTCAATCCGAGGACAGTGGAGAGAATTTGGAAAGAGTTGGATGAGTCAAATGGTGATTACGAAGGTGCGTCACCTTGGAAAACTTTCTCTGATCATTCTGATGAGAAAAGATCTCCTGAATTTGTTGGTGAGGGCCTCAGACTCAATGTGGAAGCCTACATCAATTAATTTGAGGTTGTACTGCTGCCCTGGGTCAAGAGGGTGGCTGCTAGAAGACCTTATATCGAGACTCTGCACCATGTGTGACACAAAACAGGAGAACCCAATTATGGTTGTCAAACAATTTATATGACCACATCACCCCTTACATCTGGTCACTTAACTGCAACCCTCTTGATTATTATGTGTGGGGTGAAGTTGACTGAGAGACCAACAAGACTCCTTGTAACATCAAAGATGAACTGAAGGCAAGGATTATGGCAACATTTACCGACTTAAACAAGGAGACTGTCCAGAAGAGTTGCAAGAGATTCTGAAGTCATCTGAAGGCTGTGGTTGAAACCAATGGCAATTTTATTGAATAAATTTTTTTTAATATTTTAAATATTTTTGTTAAATTTTGATAAATATATCTGTTAAAATGAGATTTTGCATAATTTTTTAATTTTTCCATTGCACCTTGACAAAATCCATGTGTGTGTGTGTGTGTGTGTGTGTGTAATATATATATATATATATATATATATATATATATATATGTGTGTTGATCATTGGAGTTTATTTTAGTATCCTTAAAATACAGTGACATGCTAAATTTTAAATTTTTACATCCAAAAAAATGTAATGTGCATGAATTTAAAAGTTTGGTTAAAAGCATTCTACACTCATTAATAGGAGAAATGTTATTCACTTCCAAGGTGACGCAAGGGTGAAAGAAAATAGGAAAAAATTTGGGAACTCAGTTGATTTGTTCTATATCATCTTGATCATGTACCAACTAATTATTACCTTTTTCAAACACTTTGATGGGAAAAACAAATTTAAATTTAATTCATTGAAAAACCATTTTTTTTTTTTCAAAACCTTACCAAATTTACCCAAAAAAAACTTTAAGATATATAATTGAATAAAATGTAATTGTACTTTATTTTTTGAAGACTCAAGTTGACAAACCAAAATGGAAAGTATTTGAGTCATAAATTTAAGCCATATGTAAAATGCAATTACATGTATAAATGTCACCTACTGAAAAATGCTATGAACTTTTGTTCCATCCTAATAGTAAAAGGTATTTTTCAAGAATAAATCAATTGCTATAAGGTATTGTTGGTATTTGAACAGTAGGATTCAGCATTATAATTCAAGAGAGCATATTTTATGGGTTCTGTTAAATTGGACAGCTTTAAACTGAAACTATTTCTTAAGAAAATCATTTTTACAGAAGCATGTTGACTTATTTAAACTGGAAAAAGTCTGCAGTAGTGTAATAGAGAAATGAACATGTTTTCTGCCAAATAAGATATGGTTGAGATTAATGATCAAAAGTGGGCCAATCAAATTGGCACCTGGTGTGCCTCCACAGCACATTCACTTAGCATACCAAACAGTGTAGAAGTTACTCCATACAAAGACTTTTGGAAAGCGTTCCATAGCAAGACTTGTTTCTTTTAGTAATATGTCAAAACTCACAAGATGTGATCCTTGTTTACATGCACTTTCTATTCTTCTTCTAGGTACCTTGTCCTGTCAGGATATGGGTGATCATGGCTCTCCACAATTTCCTACCTTTGTAACTGTTAGTAAATTTTGTCTACACTATCTCTGTCAACCATTTGCACAAGCTTGTTATGTTGAATCCTGGCAGGAATTCTTAATTCTTGCAGAATCACCTCACTGTAAAGATTGAATAAGTGTAGTGAGAAAACATAACTTTCTATATTGTATATTTACTGAATTCATTTTCTATCCATATGCAAACAGTTTGCTCCCAGTATAAGTTCTAGATTATTCTACTATATCCTTCCCAAATATATAAAGTTAACCTAAAAGTTCCAATAGTTGCTTGTCAAGTAATTTATCAAATACTTTTTTCATAATCTATAAACATAGGTTTATATTCTTTTGCATTTGTATTACTCTTTATGATCTCATTCTGTATTCCCTCTGTATTCCACTGGTGACAAATAAGTTCCACTCAGACAGCTTCTTCCCACAAACCACTACTCTGTGGAATCAACTCCAAAGAGAATGTTTCCCTTAATCACTACAATCTTAACCTGTTCAAGTCTAGGGTTTACTGCTATCTTCCCCTCCTATCTGTATAAACTGCCTCTTAATGTAACCCTCTACCTTGAGTGGCAACCGGGCCTCGTACAGGGTGAATGTCACTGTGAATGAATGAATGAATGAAAAGAAAGAAAGAAACTTTCCCAAAAATAAATTATCTGGCTTAAGATATTCTTGCAGATGGATTAATTTCAAACAAACCAAAAAATAAAAGTCACAATATTTTAGATCAGGGATTGGCAACTTTTTTGGACAGAGCAAGCCAGCCAGTTATGCAGTGTCTCTGAGGAGGGATATAATAGCAAACAAAATACAGTTAGAAATGTCAAATTATTTAATGAGATACTTGTTTGTGTTTATTGTTTGATTATTATTTTACATTCAAAATCCACTTTTCTTAGTTTTCATTGGTTTGTTTTTAATCAGACAGAAAGGAAAGAAAAAATAGTGTATGGTAACTTTGAAATTTAATTTTAGCTATTGTTAAAACTTAAAAATTGGACAAAAATCAGTTGAATGAGATATGGCTAAGGGGATGCTGACCTCCATTTTAGATTAAAGATGTACTGAGAAAAATTTAAAAATCTGTGAGGGGAAATTGTGCCAACCCTTCATACAAGTCATATATACACTTGAAGAAAATATTACAAAGAGTTGTATATACAACATTCAATGCAGTTGCAGCAATAAATATAATGAAGAAACCAGCTATCTATGAAGAAATCTTATGTGGGACAAACTAGTGATTTTATTAACCAAGCTAATAAAATCACTAGTTACTGTTATCAATTCCTTTCAATGAAAACAAATAAAAGTTCATAGTTACTTTAATAGATAACAAAAGAACAAATGAAAACAGTGATGATGCTACTAAGTAAATAAAATATTTAGTCTAACAATCTATTGTCAAAATTAAGATCATTAAATTAATCTTTAGAGGGAATTAATATTGTATATTGAGTAAAATAAATTATATTATGCTAGCTGTTATAAACTGTTTCTAAGAAAAACACAATCATTGATTTATTTTCTCTAGGTCAGGTTTTGACAATTTCATATCATACAATTATGTAAATATTATATTTTACCTTTTATTCAACTTCACTAAAATTTTTATTCTTTAATCTTGTAAAATATTTCTTTGTTAACTGTAATTCAGATAATAAACATAAAATATTTTCTTAAGCATTTTCAGCATAAATTCAATTTGGGAGTATTAGATTTATAAAATAATTATATAGAGAAACTATTTATTATAAAAAGGGAAATATTTATCTTAAATACTTAAGTACTTTTTTTTTTTTAAAAATAAAAATAAAATTTTAATTTTTTTTACAAATTATTTATCATTTAACAATAGTTTATTAAAATTTTAACTGTCCATTATTTTTTTTATATATAAATTTTGTAAAGAAACCATATATATATATATATATATATATATATATATATATATATATATATATATATATATATATATATATATATATATAAAAAACATTTTAGGATGTGTGTCTAATAAATAAAGTGACCCTGCTGAACAAATGTTGTAAGGGTTTTATTTCTCAAAATTTAATCTTGCTTAAAAAAGAACTGTTTAATAATAATTTGAAAATTCAGTTTAAAATTTTATTTTTCCAATAACCTTTTAATTCCTTTATAATCTGTTTGTGATTTTTATAAATAAAAGGATTATTTTGTTCATAAATTTTATAATTAAATTAATTAAATTGCATAGTTATTCAAATAAAAACAGTATCTGCTCTTAAAGAGGTAACACCTTAGCAGCTTGGAAGTAAGTCAGTAATGTAGACATTTTTTATATATAAAAAAAAAAACAATTTTTAGACATTTATTTTTATATATATATATATATATATATAACATATATAAAAAAATATATATTATATTTTAAAAAAATTGTTTTAAAATGAAGACATTAAGGTTTATAATCCCAGAAATTCATACACAGATGTCCTCAAGGACATCTGTATGACATGGCACAGTGGATAAAGGCATTAGTTAGATCCAGTGACTGGATCCAAAGAGTGTGAGTTCAATACCTGGATAAGGCGGTGGAGAACTTGGAGAGGGAAATTAATAGGAGATAACTGATAACTGACATCCATTAGACATGGCATGTGGAACTAGAAAAGTCTACCCCAGTGAGTGAAATAAAGGGTTCAGTTCGACATTCCAACCACCTGGAGAAGGCCGGAGTGTACAACAGCCAAAATATAAATATGGCAACAAAGATGAGGATAATAGTCCGAACAATGTAAATAGTTAAAAGATTTAACTGTAAAGAAAGCAGATGAATCTTTAAGCTTCAAAGCAATTCATCCTTTGCAGACCATCACTTTTTATATAAAAATCTAAGTGAACACATTTTTTTGTTTTTTTAACTACCTAGTAATTTTTACAAATTAACATATTTTCAGCAATTATCAATTTTATTGACTTTTAGCTACTAAAGTGTTATAGCCTTATGTTTGAAGATGCTTTCTGAAAAAATAAAATTTTAAATACTATAAAAAAAGAATAAACAGAAAAAATAGTAAAAAAATTAACAGAAAAAAAAAAAAAAAATATTACTCAATTAAAATATGACCCACACTAAAATAAATACACAAAATAAAAATATTTAGTGAAATAGAAATTAAAAAAAGTAAAACTTCTTTTAAAGGGATTATGAACAAAGCATGTTGAGACATAAACAAGAAATGAATAAAGAATTGTAGACAAATGAATTTCTCAGTAGGACAACTCTTACAGCATATGACTTTATAATAATGTCATGTATAGACTACCATATATACAAAAATGTAAATGTTAAAAAAAAAAAAGAAAAAAAAAGAAATTATTTTAAAAATATTGGGGGTAAACGACTTTTATTCAGCTTTTTAATATTTGATTTGTAAATATAGTTTCCACTTAATTACAATATCACCTAAAAGAAAGAAATGCAAAATTTTAAACAATTTTTAAATTATTATTAAGTATTATAATTAAAATTTTTAAAAATTAAAACAATTCTTTTAAAAATTCATTATTCATCGAAAAAAAGTTTTTTTTTTAAAGAAAATAATGTCCTTAATATATCTTATTTATAAAAGCAATTAAAAGTCTAGCTAATTAAACAATGTCAGTTTTATTGCATTTTTTAATTTATGATTTGGAGCAGATTTTCGGTAACTGAGGATCCTGTTTTAGAAAAAAAAAAAAAAAAAAAAAGATTGGAGGATTTAATTCTCCAAGGAGTCTATTTTAAATAATAAAAAAATTTTTGGAAAGAAAATTTAATTTTGAAATTTTATGAAATTGTGTGTGTGTGTGTGTGTGGAGGGAGGTAACATATGTTAAAAAGAAAAAAATTTTTACCAGGATTTTTTTTTTTAAAATTTAAAAAAAAATTTCATTAATTTGTGAATAAGTCCTGAAAGTTTCACTGAAATCTGACAATTATTTCATTTTTTTCAACAATTTCCAAATCAATGTCTTTTTCACCAGAAAAAAAAGTGTAAAAAACACTAATTGTAAGTTTTACATCAACCGTTGTTTAAAAAAAATGATTTTTAACCAAAATTTCGAATGTGCTACAAAGGATTAAAAAATTTGATAAAATAATCAAAAAATACTTTGGTCTTTCCTCTTAATAATATCAAACATTTTGACAATAAAACTTTGTTTTTATTAAGTTTGGGGCCTTTTTCGTCATGCTATGTTGTTTTTCAGCAGAAAAAGTGGAGGTACCTAATTAAGACTGACAGTTACAAGCAAAATCATTTTTCCTACAATTGCATGATTCTGTCTAATATTTAAACCATGATTACTTTATTCCATTTTTAACATCTTAAGTAAGTCAAAATATGTCCTGGTGATAAAAGTGATAAAAAGTTTTATTAAATCAGTGTGGAAAAAAAAAAAAAAGGACCTCAACATAACTTTAAATTGGCACCTATAAGCTTGGTCCTCTCCAAATTTTAAAGATATTGGTGGCTTTTCATAGTAGTTAGAATTCTTCACCAATACAGGAACATGGTAAAACAGTTGTGGTAAGTAATTTTTAAACTGATATCCATTTTTTTTTAAAATCATGTTGGTGTAATGATACAACATAATTATTACTGATAAATAGTCAGTAGGTGAAAGCTATTTACGGCAAAACAATGAGATATCTTTTGAGACATTTCATAATTTTGGTCTTAATTCACACTACTGGTATAAATAATCATGTAAACTTTTGTTGCTAGAATATAATATCAAAGAAAATTAAACTGATCTTGACTAAGTTTTCTCATCAAGAATCTACCGGTGCAGAAGAGCACAAAGGATCTGATGAAAGTGAAATTATTACACAATTAAAAGCTTGCAGCTTGTGAAAAGAGGCTTCAAAAAGTACAAATTTTAACAATACTTCCAAAAAGTTGAATTATCCAAAGAATTCAAATGGTAAAGACAAAAAAAAACTTGTAAATGAACAAAGAATATTAACTCAATCAAATACACAAAAATGTAGACTGCCACAAGAAACAACTGACAAGGTTGTGTCAGCAGAGTGATGCCTGGAAAAAATGATTATAAGACAGTCTTAAAGAATGGTAAAAAGAGTTCAGGAAAAATAAGTTTCTTTTACTCTGTAACCTGAAACAGGTATACCAATTATTTAAATCAAAAAATCTAAACAGAATTAGTTTTTCAAAATTTACTGAACTCAGACCAAAAGAATGTATCCTAAGAGGTGGTGCTGGAACACACTGCATCTGTGTTTGCACAATACATCAAAATATGACTGATGATTGTGGGAGCTCATCTTGATTCACTGACTCAAGCTGAACAATATCATCTAACAGATTACCACCAATGTATAGCTGCTGTTACATGCAATGAAGCAATATCTAACTGCTACTTGGATGACTGCCCATCTTGAAGCAATTTGATAGAGGATTTTATTTTATATATAGAAGATATTTTTAATAGATGATTTTATCTACAAACAGTAGCTATCAACTGATAGAACTGTGTGTGTTGTCGCCGGTCACACCTTCGAGTACCATAATGGACTCGACCGAGGACTACAAGAAGAAGACGCGCGAGTCGTTTGGTATCTTTTCTTGGGCAACACAAGCCGTTGCGGTCGGTCGTCCGTCGTCAGCAGTCTTGAGTGCCGTTTTGCTCGTTTGCTGTCGTAAAGTGTTCGTTTGCAAGAAGGCGTTAGTTTTTGTGTCGCAAGAAGGCGTTCGTTTTTGTGCCGCAAGAAGTTGTCCCCGGCCCCTTCGACCTGAAGCTGATACCACTGTTTGACGGAAGCAATTCTGAACAGTCGGTAGTGTAATGGTTGGAGAAGGCGGAACTAATATGTCAGTTGAGCGAATTGAGTGTGTTATCCCGATGCGTTTGGCAGGTGGCGCATATGCTGTGTACCAGCAATTAAGTGAGGAGAAGCACACAGACTTCAATTGCATTAAGAAAGTGTTATGCACAGCTTTCGTCTTAGATCCCTTCTCCGCGTGGAAGCAGTTTGCAGCACGTCACCTTCAGCCAGGGAGACGGTCGACGTCTTTTTGGCAGAACTGCGAGACTTGGCGGTTCTGTTTGGTGGTGATCAGAAAAGTGTTTGCAGTGTACATTCGTTGCTGGATTGCCTGAGCATGCAGAGGAGCTTTTAAGAGCGTCATCCCAGATGGAAGACCTGGATTTGTCACATGTGTTGGCACGAGCTCGCGCTATTTTGAAGAAGTGTACTGCGGGCCGCAGTGGCTGCACAGTTGAAGGAAACAGATGTGCACATGAGGTGCTATAAAGGTGATAGACCCAATCATAGGGCGAGCGATTGTCTCCTGGGTTGTGAACCATCCAAAGGTGCTGGTACCAAGCACCGACAAACCATCACTTGCTATCGATGTCATTAGCAAGGGCACATTGCTTGGTGTTGTCCGGGAAACGGGCAAGGGGTCGAGAATTCAGTGCCAATCTCCTCCCCAAAACCCTTGTAAATGGCGCATTGCCTGCAGTGACAGTTCGTATCAATGGAATACCACGTATAGCTCTGGTGGATACAGGATGCACACAGTCACTAGTCCGCAAGTCATGCTGTCATGCATGGACAAGAAAATCAACACGCATGCTTACAGTAGACGGATGCGCACTTGACTGCTGTGGAATCGGAGTGGTACAAGTTAGTGTTGGTGCAAAGCTGTCCATCGCTATGGAAGCCCTAGTCGTGGATGGAGACTGGCTTGGATTTGACTTCCTGCTCGAACTAGACGCCATCAAACAGTTGGGAGGAATATCTGTAACTGGCACCGGAGAGGTGAAGTTTCCGCAGTGTGTCGAACCAGTCGTTGCTGCCATCACCATTACCGAGCCCAACTTTAAAGTAGAATTCGATGAGACTACTCGGAGTGTACCCAGACTCAATAACGGCAAATCTCAGTGGCTGGCGCAGTGAAAGGAGACATGTTATCTTTGGGTGTAATGTTGTGCCAATATATGGCTTCCATCACTAAGCATTGTTTCCTCACAATTTGCTTTATGCTGTGGTGGCAATGTTCAATATCCCATTACCAGAGGGACGTGTGTGCAGCGGAAATGTCTATGGATTCCTCACCTGTCTAAAAACTCCTTGAATAGTTTACTATGGAAAGCAGTGTTATTGTCAGTGAGAAGTTCAGCAGGAGGTGCCTGTTCAAGGGAATAGAGCCTTTAAATGGTTGATGATGCAGTTGTCACCAAATTGTGAATCTAATGGGTCCACAGTCAATCAGTGTCAGGTAATTTTTTACCGTTGTGATGAGTGATGTTCATTCCAACCTGAGTCCACACATTGCTAACATCTAACTTTCCTCTTGAGCATTGTACTGATGACAGGTCAATGGACTGAAACTCTCTCTGAATATGGCCCTAACTGCTGCCTTAAACACTGCGGGATCAATCCATCTTGCAAAGTCCAGGCTCCTTTTAATGGCAGGGTGCTTACTTTGAGAGTGTACCAACCTTATGTTGTCAGAACCACATTTGCTCACTGATGCTGCACAAACGTTTCACCGGTTTCTTCTCTTTCCTTACTGTGTTGAGCCATCTCCATGTTACCCTCATCAGCTTGTCCATTCAGTTCTGGTTGGATTTCACCAGCTCTATGTCCACCGATATATCACTGACCAGTTTTTCCAAGGTGCTGAATAAGCATCTCACTTGATGCCTTTGCGTTGTGTATTCTGGCTTTTCTGGTGAGAGTGTCAGATATCCATCCATGAAAACATGCAGAGTCCAAGTGCAGCTTTGACTTTCAATGAAGTGCTACCTTAACACCCCTGAGTAGAGTGTCCAACTCAGCTATGTTTATATGCTGAACATCATTTTTGAGACACAACTAGCATGCATCGACCCATACTTCAAACACAAGTCCATTGATACATCACTTACCCTGCACATGGTTGGCCTGTTGTACTCTGGTAATGATGTTCATAATCATGTTGTTGAGGAGGGGGGTATCTCTTACTTCATCATCCCAGCTAGATGTAATCTCAGTTGCTCTGCGTCTGATGAAGGCAGTCACAATACAGAGCCAATCACAAACAGGCAAGTGTCCTACTAATTTTCTGCATTTTCATCAAGTCAAAACTTTGGGTGCTTTTGACACTTCACACCTACGCTTACAGTACAAGGTGTTCTGTTCCCCACAAACTTGCAAGCTGAGTACTTGGGTATTGTGCTCCAATCGTTCTGGGTCTTTTCACATCAATCCAAAATCAGCAAGATGTTGTTTTACATGTGTTGCAGATGTCATGTCTTCGTTAACATAGTTATCATCAATATAGGCTGTAGTGGCCTGGAAAATGAACTCATCTTTTGCTTTCATGACAGACGGTGACACATTGAGCACAAATCCTGTTCTTGTCAGGTAGTACCTATGCCTGTTATGACTGGTTGAAATGGCCACAGCAATTGATACATATGTGTATCTGTAGGTACGCCTTGTGAAGATCAAGCATGAAAACACCGAGTCCATTTCTCTGCAATTCTCTCAATTATTCAGCACAAACATTAGCATGAGCCATATATGCGTCAACATGCTCATTTAGTTCACAATAATCTAACACCGGGCAGACCTTTCCATCAGCATGTCCACCTAGTTTTTCCATGGATGACAACTGTACATGTTCATAAGTGAACATGAGCAAGCTGTATCTACAAGGGGGCATATTTGTTTCATCAATGCGTATGTCGATTACAGGGAGCAACTCTTTCATGACTTATGGGGAAGAGAGACTGGCTCTGATGTGGTCAAGTAGGAGAGGCATCATAAATGATAGTGCTGCATTTACATCCTGGAGGGGGACAAGGTTGGCACTGATGCATCACCCCATGACCTGTTTCCCAGACAATATCATGACAGGCACCTGGCATCTATGGCAGCGGTAGCAACACACCAGAGTTGCTTGCCCTTTCTAGAGGTAGTCCCTTGCCAGGTAGTTTGGGCCATTATATCTGTAGCACTTGATTCTCACGGTTGGGAGAACATTTACTTTGGGTGGGCCTTGCAGCTCCTCTTCTTCTGACTCTTCCTTCATATGTGCCCGGGCCAGTAAGTGCTCAAGCAGCAGCAAGTCCATCTGGGAGGCTGACCAAATATGTTGTCATACAGAGGCAGGGAGTTCATGGAAAAATGTGCACACCATCATGCAGTTGGATATTCTTCCATACAGTATTGCCAACTTTCTCAAATTGGCCGGGTAAATGTCTACAGTTTCACCTGAGCGCAGTTTCCAAGCTTTGAACTGCTTGCATGAAGAGAAACTGTCTGCAGCAAAAGCAGTGTATAGTGTCTCCTTAATTTATGCTGCATCCGCTCTCTCTTCCTTGGTGAATTACTGATACACTGCAAATGCCTCTCCAGTCAGTCAAAGAGGAATTATGGTCTTAGTCACATACTAGTTTGACTTTCTCAATCCATTTTACTCTTGACTCACTACCATCAAATTCTGGAATCAATTTTATATTGAATTTGTCATCCACTCTATTGTTGAAATAGCTTGTTCAGAAATTGATATGGCAGGTCAATTACAAAAGGAAATAGAAAGAAATGTCAAAATCACGAATTGCAGGTCCAATGTAAAAAATCCCAATACACATAAACAGTCAGAAATCCAATGCACAAGGCAACAGTCACTCACAAACTGATGAATGAGGTAGAAAAATAAATTACTTCCCAATAAGAAAACACTAACTGATTTTATCGTCAACAGAACAATTTTTTTTATTGATCAATGGTTGGAGAGGACAAACAATATTAAAATATTTTTAGATGCATTTATGGCGACAGCTGTCACTGACTTGTTTCTATTTTGGTTGTCTTCAGCATAACATACAAAACACATGTGCCCTTTTTCTCGGTAAGTGACTTTCTCTTTCACCACAAAAATTTATAAAAATTTTATCAAAGTGTGCCAACATAAGGCTGACTTTGCAGAATATCACTTTTTTGCTACATCTCATGGAAAAGGACCAGGTGATAGGTTAGGTGACACTATTAAGTGATTAGCAGCAAAAGCAAGCCTGCAACAACCCTATAATGAACAAATAATGACACCAAGAAAATTGTTTGATCATGCAAGAAAAAAAAACATTTCAGGTATAAATATTTCTTTATTCCTAGACAAATGAAGCAGAAATCTTAGAAAATAAATTAAAAAATGCCTCAACAATTACAGGAACTCAAAAACTACATAGCTTTATTTCTGTGTCTCAAGAAGAGGTAAAAGTAAAGAAAAATAGTTAAAATTATAAAACAGGACGGCATAGAGCTTGAAAACATTAATAGATTTGTTACAGCACGCTATGGTAGGAATTAGTGGTTAGGATGTGTGCTTGAAAAATATCCTGATAACAAAGAGGTAAAATTGACATTTTTACAACCAAAAAGTGCCCCCACATCTTTCCGTTATCCAGGTATATTAATTTTAAATTATTCAGATATTTTTAGCTGATTTTAGTTGATCCAATAACCAACACGGGAATAACTTTTTGAAAATTCAGATTAAAAATGCTTAAAAAATTTTAGGAAAAAGAATATCTTTAAGTAACCTTAAAGATACAACCAAGTTTGATCACCACAAAAGATTTGAGTGAAACAGTAAACATATCCAAATTTTCTATTTAAACAGGTATTCCAACAAGCAGAAAAATAAGTTTGCTTGTTAATCCCTTTGTTAAGAATCTTTTTTTTAAATACTTATTTCAATGTCACTTTTTAAATATAAAAAACCCTGAAAATTTGATTCCTTTGTGCATTTAGTGTACCATGTCAAATGTCAACAAAAATGTTAACCATTATCATGATTTGTTGCATATTTTCATATTATTTTATGTTATCTTAACATTAATTCATGACACTTTTTATATAATTACTTTCATTATATTTGTTGTATAATAAAAATGTAGACAAAACCAAAAATAAAGTTGTTTATTTTCCACTATCAACATTTAACCACAAATAACACAAATTCTGTTGATTTTATGATCATAGTGATTCACTGATAGTGAATATTAATCAGCATTCAAAGAGTTTTCTAAAGATATACAACTTGACCATATTGTGAAATATGAAACTGTTAGCATATAGTGGAAAATACCAAAATCTGCCATTTTGAATTTGGTGCAACTCAGGCCACAGTCAAAAGTCCACCTCAAAATTTTGTACATATCTTGCCATAAGGCAGTCAAATTTGCTATCAGATTTTTGAAAAATTAAAGATACACTTTTTAAGAAATTAAGGATCTAATGTCAAATTATCTTATTTGACCTTTAAACAAAAAAATAAATAGATCAACTTTTAGATCTATCTATGTACTTTAAAAATGGTATATAATTTAATTTTGTGGGTGGAAAAACAGCTGAGATATTGATATTTAAACTTTGTGACTATTTTCCAAAATTTAACTTTTTGGCAAGGGTCAAAGGGTTTTATCTTGGGAACTCTGTAGGGAATGTTATCCAGAAATATGATGTCCTAAATCTTTCCTGTCTCTTACTCAGAGTAGGATGTTCAGAGTATGAAAGTGAGTCACATCAGTGCTTGGGTACTCTTACTGAGCTGATCTGGCATCAATATCAGAGTTGTGTCAATCTTCAATCCACAGGTAGCTTATCACCAGTGCTATCAATGGAGGAAGTTTATGGGCTCAAAGGAGGGGAAGCCTTCTTGGAGGTCTGACTCTTCAAACAGGTACCAAAGCTAAGAAATTTGATTGACTTCCATTGAAGTGCCAAGCTAGAGCATATTGTAGGTTGGCCTCCAGCAGTTCCACCTTACTTGTATTTGTTCTGAAAACAAGTCTTTTACGACAAAAAAGAACCAGACTGTGGGAGTAACAATGGAAGTTTCATCTCTGGAATTTAAAGAATCTTTCATGTGGTGTCACCTTTGTGCAGTGTACAAAGCCTCAGACAGCAGCTCTTCCCAATCGGGCATTTGTGGTGTGTGTCTGCTACTTGTATAGTCTTCCATATAATCCCATTATAACATTCAGATAGATCATTACCTTGGGGATTATACAGTGTAGTACAACTGTGCTTCAACTGTCCTGACATAAAGGTCATTCCCCCATCAGTGTGGATGTACACTGGTACCCTGACAATTGAAAATGAGGAGCAAAGACATTGTATGACAGTTTCAGGCAAAAGCAATATATTTAAAGTTTTACTTGGTAGCAGACCCTTAAAGTCAAGCCTTTCAAATAGTTGTGTAACATGTTCGAGTTTGTAGAACCTGGGTTTGATCACTGAGCACATCTGATGGTTGTTTGTAATCCTCTTGACATTCTTGGCTGAACTATCAATATTAATTATTAGACAATATAAGCACCTGTTTCTGTATGTATTTAGGTAACACCCCTCCAACACCAAACAATCAATTCACTTAATAATTATGTCTTATAATAATTTTTATTTGTTTATTATTCAAACAAACTTTCAAAGTGGTCATTTTCCAAGTTACAAATAAATTTATATTCTAGCATTAATTAGGAGATGTCTATCCGAAAGTACACATTTTGAAGTGGATTTGTAACAAGTATTAAATAATGATTATTTAATAATGTAATATAATTTTATAGTGAATGTACTTTGATGTCTATCAGTGTGAGAAAATGGAACATAGTATATAACTAAGTGGGTGGGAGGGGGAAAAGATATTAGCAGCTGTTTTAAACTTACATATTTTTTTTCGGTAGTAAAAACAATCAAGCATATCTGATGTAGGCCAGAAACCACTGATTTTCCTTTCTACCAGAACCAATAGCAATAAACACCAAACAGACCATTGTGACTACTGCAATTTTACTATGACAGCATCAAAAAAAGGCTGGGTGAAAATGTAGGAAATATGTGATAGTCTTAAAATAGATAAAAAATAAATAAAATTCAGCAACTGTTGCGACGAACTGCTTTCATGGCTGGCTTAGCTTGTTTTGGTCTTGGGTGTCAGCAGCCAATTATCTCAGCAACCCCGAGTTTTTGTTTACCTGTCATCGGTGTGACTGTGGTTTAGAAGAAACAGCTTTGCACCCTTCTACCACTGTTCTCAGGTGCGCCATTTCTGGGACTATGTCAGCAAGTTGACAGCATGTTGTGGGGAAAACTGTGAAAATGGCCTACCTTGAAACGTCCGCGAATCTGTGCGTTGTGCAAACTCCGATTACTCAACGATAAACAGAATCAAAATGAAGACGCCCATGTTTTATGCCGGGCGGTCTCGGACAGTTAAGGCAAAATCTCGTTGTCTCGTCATTTGCATGCAAATCATGGTCAGTACTCAGCTGTATAAAGCAGGCGCGTTTTTGTTTCTGAGGACTGGGTTTTTTGCCCGTGAGAAGGTTGGACGTGTGACACTATTTTGTCGGTTAACCTCCTCGCATTTCCTATCTGCTACTATCAGTTGAATCGTTGCTTTACCACCACACATGTATTGCTCTCGATCAACTTGTATCAATTGATCTTGTGTATGCCTGTGACAATGTGTCGCCCCCATACTCCAGGGTGAAAGTAATGGTGATTCTCACGTTGCTAGCTGTGGCAAGAATGATGGTGTGGACATCATGAATGGAGAGAATTTTGTGATATGAGTGTTATTCTCATCAGGATCTGGTTGGATTCTTTGGTCTTCAGTTCAGGATGAAGATCAGATCTCATAGAAAGCGTTTGATATTGACAGATTTTAGTGAAAAGTGAGTATCTGTGGTGAGCCTGGTTCATGTGAATGGGGCTAGCCTTGATTTTCTCTTTTACGTCCCCCTAAGTACAACGGAGCAAATTCCTGTGAAGCCCACTCCCCACCCCCGGTTAAGTTAGGCTGTTTCTTGTTTTCCTAGTTAATGTGAATAAGTGTTGTTCCCAGCATTCTCTTTTGTTATGATCCATGTTAAGATTCTCAACCTTCCCAGTTTGTTTTGTCCCCTTTTTGATCTTGGCTGGGTCAGATTTTTATTTTCCCCCCACTCCAACATTTAAATTTTCCTTCCCACTCCATTAGTAAGTGAGTGTGCTTCTTGATTTTGTCTATTGGCAGAATACAATGGCCACTCTTATTTTGTGGGGTGGATGGGTCCTACAAACATGTGTTTTGTTTCAGCTTAAATATTTTGCTGTATTTTTAGTTTTGTTTTCTGGGTTCGTCCCCCCACCATCATTTCATTTTCATTAGTATATAAATTTTTATATATTTAAAAAAAAAGAAAAAAAAAAGAAAAAGAAGACATTATGAACATTTATAAATTTTTATGGCATGGGGGGGTTTGTAGGTCCTTGTGAATATGTGGTATTTTGGTATATGTAGGATTGAGAGGTGATGGACAAGTTTTTGAATATATTGTAATGAATGAATGGGTCATGATTAACTAGGATATCAGTGAAGACCAGCCTTTCCTCACTTCCCCTTCAGCCTTGTGCCACAATTATTGTAATACAGTAATAAATATCCATTCTCCTTCTCTTGTGGAGTCCTTCCACAACAAAGTGCTATTTCTTGACCCCATTGGCCTAGTCCATATTGGTGAAATGCTGACATGTTTTACCACCTTGTGTGTCCCTTGACTTTTTACTGACTGATTCTTGTTTTTCCTCCTGGGGTAGGAATACCTCCACTATGGCAGAGTCACCACACTCAACAGTCACCTTCAGAACCCCACCTGTAATAGCAGCAGAGGTCTCTGACATGCCCAAGAAAAAGGGTCTCAATGATTATGTGGCTCTCCAAGACAAATATGCCCCCTTTACCAATGGCAATGAATTGCTCATAATTCCCAAAGCCCTAGAGGCAGTCATGACAAGAACCATTTTCTTGTTAACATCCATGTTAGAGACTATGAAGGAGGCCTTGAAAAGCCTCCAAATCCATGTAGGTCAAATGCAATATAGGACACCCTGCCAGGAAAAAAAAGGAACAAACAAAAAGTTGGCAGGAAGTGTACTGACAACAAAGTCAGTATGTCTGCAAACTGAATACATGGGCACTCAGAAGACCAGAGCGACTCTACTCTGGGTGCCCATGGATCTAATAGAAGAGCAGCTGGGGTCCTTTTCTCCTGCTTTTGCCAAATGGAGGATGTATCTGCTGTCGTCAGCAAGGAGAGCATTGCAACTGGAGAGTTTGTCCTGCAGATCACAATGTCCCGCAAAAACTTTAATGATATTCCAGACATTTTATCTCGTCATGGCCAGAACAACCTTGTGATCGTAGAAGGCTATCATCCCATTGATAGCTCTGTGAAGCTGCAGGGCACTTGGTAAAGATGTGCCCTGAAAAGAACCTGGTCCCACCAACAACACCACCATCACCACCAGAAGTGGGTTCAGCAGCAACACCTGCAGAATCAGTGGGAGTGGAAAGTCCAGCCAGAGCCCCAGAGGGTCCAATGAATGGAAGGAGTTGTGAGGAGAAAGGGGAAAAAGTTGGTTGCCCATCCTTCCCTGAAGGATGTCTCAAAAGAGGCTGTCTCGCCAACCAAGCATGTGTGTTGACTTTTTCTGTTGGTTAGGGCTGTTTCTGGTGGAGTTGTTGTGCTTAGTTTTAATGGGGAACTGGAATGCCGTCCTGGACCCCAAGATAGACAAGTAGCAATGCTCACAAAAAATTAAAATTTTGATTTTGCTATAAAACATAGGATATTTATAAAATGTAAATCGTTTGAATACTTGGTTTTTAAATTATCAAAATCTATCCATAACTTTCTGAAAGATAAGCATTTGAATCTGGAGAAAAAAAAAAAAGATTGGGTCAACATTTGTTTTCATTTAAAAAAAATATTCAAGATAAAGCAATGAAATTTGGCACATATATGTAAAATTCACTAGTGAATGTCATGAAACCATTAAGAAGAAGATAGCTCAGCAGTCGAGCACCTCATATAAGTTTTAACTGACCTTCTAATTAAATTTGTTTAATTTGCAACCATTCTGACCTAATCTTCCAAAATGAATTGTTTATCAGTTTATCATCCACACAAGAAATTTAGAAGCTTCATTAATAATTAAAAAGTATATTGTATTGTCATAAATATTTTAAAAGCAAGGGGAAATATGAAGCCAAGAAACAAGGTTGGGAACAATCTCAGATTAAACTGTTGAACCTAAGCCCACATTTCTTCACAAAAATGTTTATATAAGTATATGTAACCCATTACTGTTATTTTCGAAATAAGCATGTAAATTTATACCAAAGTGGAAATTTTCAGGAAACTTTAATTGGTGTGCAGGGCTTAAACTGCAAATTACCCTATTTTTTTTTTTTTATAGCAAAGTTTTTTTTTTAGTGCATATTTTACTTAACTTATTCCTTTAAATTTTTTTAAGCCAGTCAATTATAAAAGCACTTTTTCATCCACAAATTAAATGCTCAAACTTAAATTTCTAGTCACAATATCTCCCTCACCCCAATGAAAAATGTTACTAAACCACATGATTGAACTTTGATAACCAATTACAGCCAAACTTTGACCAACCAAATCTGAACATATATTTATTTTGACCAACCAAATCTGAACATATATATGCCTTAAATGGCATTATTTCCTTGATTTTTTAAAGCCAAATTTGACCAAATTATCACCACTGTGCACTTTGGAATCAAGCTAAACATACTAGTTCCCTTTATTGCACTCAACCAAAATCGAAAAAAAAAAAAAAATTGTTTTATAATATTCATTTTTTTTTCCCACCTCACTGATAAAAAGTTATAAAAACAATACACATAACCAACATTGATAAACTTAAAGATAAATCAATTTCCTTTCGTTTGATGTATATTTTGACAGGATTTTATGGGTTTATAGTGATTTTATGAGTGTCTTTCGGATGCCCCCCCAACACACAAAAATGCTACTTTAGTAATGTTTTACAAGCAGCAAGCATTGCTAAGACAAGGGGTGGGGAGCTAGCGGGAGGTCATTGAGCAATCGTAGCCTGGCTGATTTGGGCTCATAGATACTAGGTTGATCAATCAGGGCGGGAGATGTGGAGATGGGCACTTAAGTGGCCGTCTCTCTGGGTAGCCAGCTACCTGGACAGAAGAATGTTAGTAAGAAGGGTCAATCTAAATTTGCTAGATTGTTCCACCGTTTAGACTATTCGAACAGACTCATCTGTGCCTGGATAGTGTTAGGTACTAGAATGGCTGGACACTGGAAGTTTAATCTGTTCTTATTGGACAGGTGGGACTTCTGGCAACAGCTAACTAGTGGGAACTAGTGGAGGTGGTTATTGGGAATAAATGGTGGGAAAGGCTTAAGGATAGGATTAGGTCTTTTACCACCAAATATAGCCAACAACTTGCTCTAGAATAGATAATTTTAAAAAGGTAAAGATGCTGAAGGATAGTCTTTCCTGAGCAGAGGCTGGGGTGGTGGTGGGGAATTCCCTAGAAATAGTTTTAACTAAGCAGGCTCTGGAATGTGAGGCTAGCAAGTACTATCAGGGTCAGGTAATTAGACTTAAGTTAAACAAGATGTCTAATGAAGCTGTGAACATGGGCGAAGAATTGTGCAAGTAAGAGATCTGTTGAGGTTCTAATTAATACATTTGTGAGGTCAATACCTTGGAGGGGTGTGCTCTGAGGTCAACCAAGGACATGTGTGAGACATTTCAAGAGCTGTTTTACCAAGGAGCCTAGTCTCTGTGGCAGTGAGTTTCACAGCTAACTTCTTTGGCTTGAGATGACTGAAACGGCTAGCTGTGAAGGTGAGATCACAGAGGGCAATGTTCAGTTGGCATTGAAGAGGGCCAACAGTGGCAAGTCTCCGGAACTTGGTGGTCTGCCCTATGATATCTTTGCTCTGATTTTGACTGTTGTGTTCAACAATTGGTTCTGGCAGGGATCCATCCCCAATCGGATCTTCAGGGGTGTGATCATGCTGCTGAAAAAGGGCTGGGTGTTGGGCAGGATTTAGACCATTTCAGAGGCTGAGCGCCATCGTAAGCATTGGAATCAATTGAGATTCCTGTGAGAGTGTTGGGTGGCCTTGAAGGCCATTCCTCAATCCAGTGAGCTTTCACAGACTCGTAGGCTATTGAATTGTAAACTAGTAGAGGGGGACGTGACATTACCTCATTGTGGCCGGCTTAGTTTGTTGTCACCAGAATTGCACTATTTCTGGTCTTGGGCACCAGTGGCAGATTATCTTAGCAACCCTGAGTTTTCACTTACCTAGTGATTGATTCATAATGTGCTATCCCTCAATGCCTTCAGAAGGAGCTGGGCAGATTAGCCTGAATACCATCGGTGTAACCTTGGTTTAGAAGAAATGGCTTTGCATGCCTTCTACCATTGTCCTCATGTGTGACATTTCTGGGAAAAGGTTGGCAAGTTGACAGTTCGTATCGCACCAGATCGGCTTATGTCCATTGATCCTCTTGCATGCGTGCAATAATGTGTGTCACCCTTGTTCTCCGGGGTGAAACGGATGGTGGTTTTAACATTACTAACCATAGCAAAAATTGTGGTGCAGACATTGTGAATGGAGGGAATCTTGCAATACAAATGCTGTTCTTATAAGGATCTGGCAGGATTCTTTGGGCATCAGCACAGGATGAAGATCAGAACTGATAGAAAGTGTTTGATATCGACAGATTTCAACGAAAGGTGGGTGACTGTGGTGAGCTTGGTTCACGTGAACAGCCTTGATTTTCTCTTTTAAGTCCCCTTGTCACAATGAGACAATTTCCTGTTAACCTACAATCTGGTTAAGTTAGACACCTTTTGCTTTCCTAGTTAATACAAGAAAGTGTTGTTCCTGGCATTCTCTTTTGTTATGATCTATGTTGAGATTCCCAACCCCCTCAGTTTGTTTTTGTCTCCTTATCTTGGCTGGGTCAGCCTTTGATTTTCCCAATGTCATTTAATTTTTCCTTCTCACTCCATTAGTGAGTGTGCGTCTTGATTCTGGCAGAATACAGTGGCCACTCTTATTATTTTGTGGGATGGATTGGTCCTACTATGTTTTGTTTTAGTTTGAATATTTTGTTGTATTTCGAGTGTTTTGAGTTTATCCCCTCTCCTCCATTTCATGAAGCATGAAATTTTTATAAAAAAAAAAAAAAAAAAAAAAAGAAAAAGATTTGAACATTATTTACATTATTGGACTATTGTTCTTTGAATATTTTCTGGTTGAATGTCGAATTCTCTCTGTATCCAGTTTCCTGAGGAATCGGCGATTTCCGTAAGGTAATTCTACCTGATCCATCAACTCTGATACGGTATTGGTGGTTGGGGAGGGTTTCAATGACCTGACCTGTTGTGTCCCATCGGCGGGTTGTTGGTCTTTGTAGTGCCACTATTTGTCCTTTTTGAAGGGGGTTTAAAGGTGTGTGCTGTTCTGTTGTATCGCTCTATGAGACGAGCGTTCTGCCGGGACAGACTTATCTCACGATTTTTGGGCTGCGGTTATCCAATTCGCATGTGGCTTATAGAGTGTGGGGTGGGATGGTATATAGTCACGTAGTCGGCGGTGGAGTAGTAGTTGAGCAGGGGATAGCCCAATGTTTTGAATGGGCGTATTCCTGTATTGGAGGATGGCTCTTGCTGCACGATTATTGTCCAACGATCCTTGGGCTCCTGTGTTGCCATTTACCATTCTCTTTGCCGTTTTGACAGCAAGCTCTGCTCGACCATTGGATTGTGGGTAACCAGCAGATGATAACCTGTGTTTAACAGCCCAGTCTTGCAAAAATTGCTTGAATGGAAGAGATGTGAAGGGTGGCCCACCATCACTGCTGAGTTCCTCAGGAGCACCGTGAGGTTTGAAATATGTCTCGGCAAATTGAAATAATCCTTGAGGCATTAGCTTCTCCGTGGCTCAAGTGGTATAGATTTAGCCAGCCTGTTAACCTGTCAGCGCATGCTAAGTAACCATGGTTCCCAACATGGAAGATGTCCATGACGATTTGCTGAAATGGCCAATCAGGAGATGGTGTCAAATTGATTGGCTCTTTTTGGTTGACTCGGGGCAATTTTTGAGCAGAACGTACAACCTGCTCTAATGTTACGAATTGAAGCATTCATCCCGGGCCAATAAACAGATTCATTGGCATGTGCCTTCATGCCAACTTCACCTTTGTGTGCAGAATGTAGGCTATGTAATACTTTTGCGCGTTGAGAGGTGGGGATAACGATTCTTTGATCTAAGAGCACTAATCCATCGTCAACACTTTAGGCGGTGCCTCACTTCCCAGTATTCGCGGATTTCAGGTGCAGTGAGGATGCGCGTCCTTTGGAATCCATTTTGTATTACCTCAATTAATTTTTTTGTATTGCGGGTCGCTGCGTCCCACCGCACGGATAACGTCTGGTGAGATGAGCTCCAGGTTGTCATTTGCACCAAATGTTGCTAATAGGGTTGTTGATTTGACCCAGTCATCCATGTTGTCAGACTCTATGATGTCTGATTGAGAGAGTTCAGCAGTGAATACATTTAGGAGTGCCTGTGAGATGTCTGCTGGGTTACGAGAGACAGCATCGGAGGCTCTGTGCCATTTTCCAGGGCAGTGCTGAATGGTGAATCTGTACCTGAGGGTTTTCTCCTTTAACCTGAATAATCGGGGTTTTGGATTTTACTAAGGTCTCTATCTCCGAATAATCCTTTTAGTGGTTCATGATCTGTAACCACTATGAGATTCAGGCAACCCATTACAAAAATCCGACATTTTTCCAATGCCCACGCAATTGCTGCTGCTTCGCCTTCAATAGGTGCATATCTGCGTTCAGCATCAATGCAGAATCTGCTACCAGCAAATATCAGGCGCCAACCTTCAGGGCAGCAAACTGGGGCTTTGTCAGTGGTGCATGAGCAATACTTCTGCAGAAGTAGGAAGCCCATTCCGTCTTTGCTCCAATCTGGGGCAAGGCAGGTTATTCGTTCTTTTGAAATGTTGCGATGCCTTTTCGGACTAAGTCAACTATGACCTTCTTTGAATGCTGGAATGCATCCTCAAGGCTTTTATTCCATGTAAAGTGTGAGTCTCGTTTTACGAGATCACGAAATGGAAGCATGACTGGGCTTAGTGAGTATGCCCAAGCGACTTGGTTGACCAGCCCAAACCATGATCTGGCATCGGTGAGTGTTTTTGGTATTGGGAAGCTTAATATTGCCTCCAGCATGGATTTAGAAGGGGTTACACCAGAAGATGTTATTTGGAGGCCCCCAAACTGCACCGTGTCTTGGCAAAATTGGAATTTTTCTCTATTTATTACGATGCCGTTTTTTTGCACAATGGAGGAGAAAATCGAAGGTGTGAAAAAGGCTCCTTCAATGTCAGAGTCATAGAGTAGGGTGTCATCCACGATTTTTTTACTTTGCGGGGGATGTCTTTTATTACTTCATCATACCTTCTGGTGTAGGCATCGCCAGATGCTAGGTAACCTTGTGGCATTCTCAGGTACATGAACCTTCCCCATTCTGTGATGAAGGTGGTGAGTGGCTGGGACTCTTTATCTAAGGGGATGGAGTGATATCCATCAACAGCATCCAACACTGTTTTCTTTTGTTTAGGTGGCACTTGTAGTGCTAGCTGGAATGGTGACCCTGTATGGTGTGTTTCCTGTTTGCACTGTGAATTCAAGTGTTGGTAGTCTATGGTTTTTCGTGGTTTGCCATTTTTCTTGGCGGTAATTACCATTGTGCTACACCAATCAGTGGGCATGCCGACAGGTACTGGGGTTATGATACCCCTTTTCACATCTTCCCAAAGGGCCTGTTTTACGGGCTCTTTGAAGTGAAAAGGCACAGGAATTGGGTTATGTCTGGCTTTGGGGACTGCTCCTTCTTTGAGGTGTATATGAGCAGTGGGGCCAGACATTGGTGGAATTCACCATTGTTTTTGAACGCCGTTTCGGCAAATTGATTTAATAGCCAATTCTTGAGCCTATCAATGTTTTGTTCTGTTGGGGAAAAGGGGGTTTTTTGGGCGTGTTGGAAGTTGTCCCTCGACTTTGCATTGTTTAGGGCTCACGTCCGATTTTTTTATGTGTGCTTGTCGAGGGCATGTGTTGCATTGTTGTTTGGGGTAATATTGTAGTTGTTGGGTTTGGGAAGTCTTTTGACAGTATCCCTACATCAATGCAGGCTGCTTTGCTGAAGTATAGCCGCTGAATCTTTTTTGCATATGTATAGGGCTTGTTTAGTTGTTCTTCCTTGACGATGAATTCCACGGGGAGCCAACCCTGACATACAAGCGTAAAGCCTCCCACAGCTCGGACGACTTTTTTTGATGGAATGAGGTTGTTGATAGTGAGCCCCATATTCAGAAGGTGCTTAAGTCCCCCGAGACATATGGTGGCCCCACTGTCAGGAAAGATTGTCATCCTAGTGCTGTGATTTCTGGGGATATTCTTAATTTGTCTGGGATCCGGTTTTGGCGAGAATGGAACAACATATGCATCAATTTCCCTTACCTGGCCTGTGTCTTTAGATGTATACGTGCCTGTCGTTTGATTGAATGTGATGTGGGCGATAAGTGTGTCCATGGCGGCTTCATTAGCCTCTGGGCTTTTCCTGACCGCTTGAGCCAGTTTCTTAGCCCGGCATACCCTCGATAGGTGATTGGGCTTCCCACAATTACTACATGTTTGTCCCCATGCTGGGCATTTTAGCCGGCGGGATCCAGTTCCTGAGGTGCCATGCTGGTGGCTGCCACAACCTAAGCAAGCCTGGTGGTTTGGTTTAACATTGCAGTTGCAATAGGTGCTGGTACGGATCCCCTCTTTCGTTGGCTTGTGGTGTACCCTTCTGTCTGCGGTATGTTGATAGCCGAGCAGCAGTTGTATCTGAAGCACCAGCCATTGAGGTTTGGTCCCGCAATGCTGATTCAAATGCCTCAGCATGACGGATATTTTGCTCAAGGGATTTAAGTGCCCCAGCTTTGGCCAGTAGGTCAGCCTGGAGTGTGTCATTTGCTATTCCACGGATGATCTGGTCCTTGATGTATATATCAGACAGGTCATGTTCACACGAGGGGCAGGTAAAGTTACAATCAACGGCTACGGCTCTGAGGCGGACAAGGTAACTTTGTATTGGCTCATCCGCATCCTGAGACATGGAGGCAAAAGCAAGGCGATGGACAATAGGACTTGACCTCTGGGTGACCAACACTTCTACCATGTCAAGTAGATTATCTGGATCAGTGGTAAAGAAGTTAGGGTGTGTGTTGATTATGGCGTTTTGCACAGCCTCATCAGCACAATTGTATAGGTGAATATTAGCTTGGGAGTTTGGCATATTTGTCATCTTGGTAAAGACATCCCAGTCAATTCGAAACTTCCTGAATTGTTGTGGTGTCATCTCGAGATTGAGATGAGGAGGCTTGGCTGCTAGTGCCTGAATGCGGGTTGTCTGGGTGGTGGATTCCTTAGCCTGCTTGATGATACACAGGGCTTCTCCCATTAATGTGACTCCCAGCTCCCTAAGCATAGATCGATCCAGCATTTGAAGGCTCTCGATTGTCAGTTTCTCGTCTGCAAACCTTGTTGCATGAGTTTTGGCCGAGTCGGTGGATATGCCTGCTTCAATGAAGAAGAGTTCCCAATTTTCAGGTGTCATATATCCTGTTCGCAGCGCCATGTCGAAAAATCACGTGGTAGAGATAAACACTCAGTTGTGGAGCAAGCTGAGTGAACAATAATTCAACCTTTAGAAAGAGAGCTATTTATGGTGCAATGGAGCATCTCATTATGCTAAAGTGGGATAGTCCATTGCTTGGGCTGTGATTGGCTGCTGGTACCTGAGTGGAAGTATTTCTATATAAATACCAGCTTGATTCATCAGTTAGTTTGCAGGGTTTGTATTAAGTTTAACCCCGTGTTTGTTTTTTTACTGTACGTTAGTCAAGTAGCGGACAAAAAACCATGGAAACTGCTAAGATTGGTTTTTTTTTGATTTTTTTTTCCTAAAACCTTTTTTTTTTTGTTTTTTTTTTTGATTTTCTTATTGTTTGCTTTTTTTTTTTGATTTTTTTTGATTTTTTTCTTTTTTTTTTTTTGTCCCGTTTTGTTTTTTATTCTTTTTAATTTATTATTTTCAGTTTGTTTTTATTTGTTTTTTATTATCTTTGGTTGTCCTTGTTCTGTTTATTTTTCATTTTTTTTTTTTTTAAAGGTCAAACAAATTGAAAAAAAAAAACATAAAAGATTATACCGTTTTTTTTTTTTTCGCATGGCCGAAAAACCGACGAAAAAACAACAAAAAATGTTCGACACATCACCGAAAAAGTCACCGTGGAAAAAATGCCTGGGCCAAAAACAGGCCGACAAAAGATTCGGCTTACTATGTAAGCCAAAAAAAGAAAAAATGAAAAACATTTGAATGGGAATGAATTTAACCATTGAGGAGGCGTTTGATGCCATTAAAATGAAGAACCATTTCCCTGCTGACATCCGATATTAAGACACGGAAATTCATTGGTGTCAGCAGGGAAACATGGAAGAGAATTTGAAAAGCTCAAGATATGCCCCAAAGGTCCTGGCCAGAAGGACAAACGCCATTGGGGATATTCTCCTGCAACAGAACAAGAGGCGAAAGAGTTGAGGCAAAATTCTCAACACCAAAACTCTCCGACTTCAAACGGAATATTTGGGTACCCGGAGGACGAAAATCACCATGCATGGGTGCCGGTGGACATATGCCCAGACAGAATGGGGGCATTTTTTTCCAAATTTGGGGGTTCACGAAACAGCGGAGGTCCTGAGGAGCAAGGCTGGAATTGCCACCGGAGACATGGAAGTGTATAAATAACATTGGACCGAGAGGCATTCCAGACATGCCCAACATTCTAACCTGCCGGAAAAGAAGGATGTTGGTGGTGGTGGAGGGAAGTAAGCCATATTGTTGGAATTGTGGTGTCCTGGGGCATATGGCCAAAGGCGTGCCCCGGGAAAAAAGCTCAACCTCCAGCAGTTCAACCTTCAGCAGTTCAACCAACAACACGACCAGTAGTGGCAAAAGGAAACAGCAGCAGTGGCAGGAAGGGGCAACCTGGGGAAGGGACGTCCAAAAGTGGTGACTGGAAGGAGGTTTCCAGAGGGGAGAAGCCTTCAAAAAAAGAAATGTCTCCTCCCAACAGCAGAAAAAAGCTTTGAAAAAACAAAGCAGGATCAACAACAAAACAGCAGAAACAAAAACAACACAAAAACCCAACAGAGGAGGAGAAACAGCAGCAGAAAAAACAGCAGCTGAAAAACAGCAGCAAACAACAACAGAAACAGCAGAAAGAAGACGAGAAAAAGGGGAAAAAACATCAACAAAAAGAGAAATGCCCATGGAGGTGAGAATGCCTCCACCTCGTGCTGCATCCTTGAAGAGGTCCAGAGAGAGGAAGAGGAGGAAGGAAAGAAACCAAAGAACCAGGTCGGGAAGTCCAGGAGGAATCCAGGGCAGTCAAAGGCCCTGGCCTTTGATCCTCCCAGCAAAAAGCCCCAAAGACCCCCCTCATTCTCTTCCCCCTTCCCCTCTGACCATCCCCTCCCATCCACCTCATCCCCTAACGTAACTTTGGACACACCATCCCAGGCGTCCACTTCCTCCCCCCCCCCCATCACCGTAAGGAAAAAAAGAAAAAAAAGAAAAAATGTTTGGGGGGGTGAAGAAATCTGTAAGGTTGACAAAGAGGAATAAGAAAAACATTTATCCAAACAAAGGAAGGCCTTGTTGGGGTGTTGTTCAAATGAGAGGTTGATGGCAAGAGTGTCGAAGACCCCCGAAACTTTCCCTGAGGCTCCAGGGGTTATCACCTGTGTCAGGGACACAGGTGGTTACCTGAAAGTATGGAGCCATATATTTGAGGCCAAGGAGGCCTTTCCAAAAATTAGAATGTTCTGAGACGGACCCATGTTGTTAAAAAAACTCAGGGAATTTTTGTTCTGGGAGGGTCCCTGTTTTGGTCCATCCCTCTTTATATAGGGCAATTAAACTAATATACCCCCACGGACGTCGGCGGAATTGTCCCGGATGGACGGATGACGTCAGAGAATTGGTACTAGGGAGTCTGGGACAATCCGTCGGGGTCCTGACTTAACACAGATTTCCGCCCCGTATGTGACTAGGGTTTTTTCTTAATTCTTTTTTATTTTTGCAGGCCTAGAAAATGGAAACCAAGTTAGCGACGTTAAATGTGAAGGGCTTAAGGGATCGGGGTAAGGCTGCCCGCCTGCTCCGGGACCTTCTGTCCCTGGATGTGGATGTTGCCGCGATCGAAGAGACACACTTTGTTTGCAGTGCCGATGCGTGTGTGCTGGAGAACGACTTTGTCGTCTATTCAGCATATGGGGACCGGTTTGCCAGAGGGGTTTCTTTTTGCTTGTCAGACGGACTCTTGATGCGAAGGTGGACCTTGTGCATACCGATGCCGAGGGCCGGTTGATCGTGGCCGATATTGCCGTGAAAAGTGGTTCGTTCCGGTCGTTGCGGTTTATGCGCCCAATGACCAGGAGGAGCGGGTCTCGTTTTTTCGGCAGTTGGGGCCGTTCCTGGTTGATTCAACGCGCCTTGTTTTAATGGGGGACTGGAATGCCATCCTGGACTCCAAGTTAGACAGGGGTGGGGGAGCTAGTGGGAGAAGGGGCGATCGTAGCCTGGTTGATCTGATCGACGATTATGGTCTCGTCGATAGATACCGGGTCGATCATCCCGGGGAAAATGTGGACGTGGGCTCTTAATTGGCCTTCTGACAAGGTGGTTAGCTACCTTGACAGGATGTTAGTTAGAAGAGCCGACATAGATCTATTAGATTGCCCTACGTTCCACTGGGTAGGCTACACGGACCACAAACTCGTTTGTGCCCGGGTGGCGTTAGACCATAGGCCTAGAATGGCTGGCTACTGGAAGTTCAATCTGTCTTTACTGGACAGGCAGGACTTCCGGGAGCAGCTAACTAGATTAGTGCAGCGGGAGCTAGTGGGGGCGGTTATCGGGAATAGGTGGTGGGAAAACTTAAGTCTAGGATTAGGTCTTTCACCACTGATTTCAGCAAACGGCTCGCTCTAGATAGAGCTGAAAAGGTGAAGACACTTAAAGCTAGTTACACCCGGTTGGTGGCTGGGGGGGATCCCCTAGAGATAGCCTTAGCTAGGGCGGCCCTGGATCGTTTGAATAGCAAGCGATACATGGGCCAGGTAATTAGACATAAGTTAAGCAAGATGTCTTCCGAAGCTGTGAACTTGGGCGCAGATCTGCGCAGGGAAGAGGTTCGTCGAGGTGGCGATCGTTACATTCGTGAAGTCGAGTCCCCGGAGGGGCATACTCTTCGGGCCACTGACGACATGTGCGGGGCGTTTCGGCGCCATTTCGAGAGCCGGTTTACCAAGGAGCCTGGTCTCCGTGAGGAGGAGTTTCGTAGCTATTTGGCTGACTTTCTCGGCTTTCGCCGACTGAAGCGGCTAGCTGCGAGGGAGAGATCACGGAGGGCGAAGTCTACGCGGTATTGAAGAAGGTCGGCAGAGGCAAGTCGCCCGGTCTGGATGGTTTGCCCTATGAATTGTACTTGAGGCTGTCGCACATCTTTGTTCCGATTTTGACAGCAGTGTTCAACAACTGGTTTCGGTCGGGTCCATCCCCAATCGGATCACCAGGGGTGTGATCACTCTGTTGAAAAAAGGGCAAAGGTGGTGGGGGAAGCTAGATGATTACAGGCCCATAACTCTGCTAAACACAGAGTTAAAGATTATGGCCAAGATCCTGCAGGAGCGTTTGCAGTCAGTTGCCGAGTCTCTGTTGGGACCTGAGCAGACTTGTTCTGTGAGGGGCCGAACAATTCAGAGCAACCTGCATCTGATCCGCACGATCATAGAGGGCGTAAAAGACGACGAAGAAGCCGCGCTGATCAATTTGGATCAGTCCAAGGCATTTGATAGGGTTGACCATCGCTACCTTGCTACTGTCCTGCAGGCCGCTGGATTCGCACCCAACTTCTGCCGCTGGATTAGCCTCCTGTATCGCTCCCCCAGTGCTGTGGTACAGGTGAACGGAAGGTTGTCGGACGCGTTCGTGCTGTCTAGGTCGGTTCGTCAGGGTTGTCCGCTGTCGCCTCTCCTTTATGCTTTGGCGTTGGAGCCTCTCCTTCGCCGGCTGAAGGACGAGACCGGCAGTCCGGCCCTACGTGGAATCGCCGTCCCTGGAGGGTCTCGAGCCAGGGTTTCCGCGTACGCCGATGACGTATCTGCTTTCGTGTCGTCCCGCAGCGACATTGAGGCGGTACAGAAGGCGCTTGATCGGTACGAGAAGGTGACAGGGGCCAAGATAAACCGCGACAAGTCGTCCGGCTTGCGGTTAGGTGCCTGGAAGGGGGTCGATCTTCCGGGCCGCTTCGGTTGGACGGACGGTCCTGTCCGCATTCTTGGAGTGTGGTTTGGGCCCGACCTCCAGCTGGAGAAGAATTGGTCTGAAGTACGAGCAAAGGTCGATTTTGCCGGTAAGATTTGGAATCGACGGAGGTTGTCCGTGAAGGGCAGGGCGGAGGTGTGTGTTACATACATTTTCCCCCTGATTCTTTATCGATTGTCCGTACTTCCTCTCTGTAAAGACCACAGGAAGGTGCTCGAGCGATCGCTATCCTCCATTTTATGGAGGGGACGCGAACAGGGTCGACAGACGAGTCTGCACTAAACGTCCGTGTCATGGGGGCTGGGAATGCCGCACCTGTTGAGTCACATCCGTGCCTCTAGGTTGGCTTTCCTACGCCGCGCATTGACTAGAGGAGATCCGATTCTGGAGGGGATTGTTAGGGACGCCTTCCCTAGCCTTACCATCAGTCCCCCCATCTCGCGGGTTGAGCGCCGTTGTAAACCCCGGGATGAGTCGGATTTCCTCCGCGAGTGTCGGTTGGCCTTGAAGGCCATTCCCGGTCCAGTGACCTTTCTCGGCCTAGGAAGGTCTTCTATCGTGGTTTAGTGGAGGGTCGCGCGAAGGATAAGCTACGTGATACGCTCGACTTGTCGGAGGAGGAGTATCGCTCCTATTGGTCTTAGGCGCCAGCGGCGGATTACCTCAGTAACCCTGAGTTTTCGCTTACCTGGCGATTGGCTCGAATCGGCTGCCTCTCAATGACAAGGCTTTCATATGGGGTTTGGCGGATTTGCCAGACTGTGAACGGTGTGGTCTTGGCTTAGAAGAAACGGCTTCGCACGCCTTCTACCATTGCCCCGGTCCGCCCCTTATGGGACCATGTCGGCGAGCTGACGGCTCGTCTCGCTCCCGAACAGCTTGTGTCCATTGATCGCGCATACGCGTGTGACAATGTGTCGCCCCCGTATTCCGGGAGAAACGAATGGTGTTTCTGATGCTGATGGCCACGGCTCGAATGGTGATTTGGACGACGCGAATGGAGGAAGTCTTGCGGGCAACCGTCTTTCTTATCAGCATCTAATCCAATTCTTTGAGCATCAGCTCAAGATGAAGATTAGATCTGATAGAAAACGATTGCATTCGACAGTCTTCAGCGAAAGGTGGGTAAAAGTAGCAAGCCTGGTTCGTGTGACCGGGGCTAGCCTTGATTTTCTTTTCTAGGTCAACCTATAGCACATCGGGGTGGCTTCCTGTGGAACCCTCCCCTTGGTTAGGTTAGACAAGCTTCAGTGTACCTAGTTAATGTGAGTAAATGTTGTTCCTGGCCTGTATCCCGGCTGCTCTTTGGTTATGGTCCAAGTCGAGATTCCCAACCTCCCCAGTTTGTTTTGGCCCCCCCTTTTTTATCTCGACTGGGTCAGCTTTTACATTTTCCCATTCCGCATAATATTTTCTCCTCTTTCCCACTCCCTTAGCGAGAGCGTCTCTTGATTCTGTCCCCTGGGCAGAATACAGCGGCCTCTCTGTTTTTGAGGGTTGGACGGTCCCTACTAACATGTGTTATGTTTAGTTTGTATTTTGTGTTTATTTTTATTTATTATTGGGTTCATCTCCCTCCCTTGCATTCTATCATTATTAGAATTTTATGTATATCATTTATGTATCATCAAATTTTTATGGATTGGGGCGCGTTTGGTAGGTTCCCTGGAGTGGATGTGGTATTATGGTGGTTGGAGGATTGAACGGTGATGGATGAGTTCTTGTGGTGAATGAGTAAATTGTAATGTATGAATGGGTCGTGAGTCAGATTAGCTAGGTATAAGATAGTAAGTGTTGACCAGCCTTTTCCCCCTCCCCTTTTTGGCCTTGTGCCCAATTGTAACCATTTTGCAATAAATCTTCAGGGTTGTGCCACAATTGTTCTTGAAGCCTTACCTTAAGGGAGCGGCCTGTCTCCTCTTTATATTTCTTTCCACAGCTGCACAGGATAGCGTACACAGTTTTTAGTCATGTTCTCCTCTATGTGGGGGTCTTACTCGGGAGAGATATCCATGAAGTGTCATCAAGCTTTTGAAGGTTGTCCTGATGTTATATGGATCGCAGATCCTTTGCATTTTCTCTGATAACCCCTTCACGTAAGACAGGCAGACTGTTTTCAAGTGTTGTTGTCCTCCTCTTGTACGCGCCTATCCCAGGTTTTTGGGGGCTGCTGCCATGTACCCAGGGTAGTTGTTACGTTGTAGGGTACTACTTATACTGACAAATTCTTTATCTAATGTCTCCGGGTCACCACTTATGACTTTTGCTCGGTGTTGTAAACAGCGAACAATCCCTTTCTCTATGCTGTAAGTATGGCGACAAAGATGAGAACAATAGTCCCAATAATGTACATAATACCTCATCCCAGAAATATAAACAGATAAAGACTGAACATTTATGAAATTTTTAAATCATGGGGTGTTTTGTAGGCCCTCTGGGAATTTGCAGTGGTATTGTGGTACATGTAAGATTGAGAGGTCATGGATGAGCTCTTGTGATGAATGGGTCATGAACAAGGATAGCTAGCTAATGAAGACCAGCCTTTTTCACCACAATTTTGTATTTTTATACAGAATATTCATTCCCACTAAGACTGAAAAATCAACAATGGACATCTGTATTTACAAAAGTGAGCACATTCATACATACACAAAAAAAAAAGTTAAATTCTTTTTAAAATACTGGGGTAGTAACCTTTTAAAAATACTGAATGGTAGTAACCTGTTCCATTTATGATTAGTAAATATAGTGTTTACTTAATCACCTAACTGCTACAAATAAATACAAAATTTTAAAAAATTTAAAACTTTATAAATTATTATAAGTAAAGTTTTTTAAAAATGAAAACAATTCTTGGAAAAATTAATTTTTCTCCAAAGACTTCTTATAAAATTAAACAAGTACAAAAATAAATTTCTTGAAACAGGTGTAAAAATTCTGAGTTTTACAAGAATTTCCAAATCAATGTTTTTCACCACAAAAAGACACTAAAATTTCCTATATTAATTCATGGACACCCACTGATGCAAGAAAAAAAAAATTAAACCAAAATTTTGAAGGTTAAATCCTTTTTAAGATTGAAAAAAAAAATGATTTAATAATCAAAAAATACTTTGGTTTTTCATCTTAATAACAATGATTCTGATGATAAAACTTTGTTTTTATTAAGTTTGGGGCATCATGTATGCCCATTTTTTAGCAAATCTTTGGCGGTACCTAATTATAAAGCTTATTGCAACCTCCAAAATAATGGAAGAGTCAACATTGGCTGGTATGGAAGCCACAAAATGTAATAAAGGAAAAATGTAACTGTCAAGACCAAATTTTTGGTGGTAATGAAAAAGGCCTTTTCTCAAAGAATATACCAAATGGCACCTATAACTATATTTATAAGAGAGTCAACCAAGCCCAGAATTTAAGACTTTGAAGGATTGACTTACACTGGTTTGATAGTGCAATGCAACTAGTCATATGATCAAACTAGGTTAAGAGCCAACAATCTAAAGCAATTAAAAATGATTTACTCAGAGTAAACTAAAAAGTCTGTCTTTTAATGACTTCATAGATTAAGATCATTTCATCTAAAACCTGCTAAAAATATAATTCAAATGCTCTATAAATGTGGTTGGCTTCTGGTGGATATTTAATATATTTTAATAGCATATTATTCATTTAAAAAATAGCTTGTTGCAATATAAACTTACTTTTCCAGCAAATCCTCTTTGGTCATGTTCTCTACATCATCATCATCTAATTTTACCTGAAAAAGAATTTTAAAACATTCAAAATAACTGAATATTATAAGCTGTCATAAGAGAAATTTAGCAACTTGTAGAAGAATGGTGGCATTTTTGCATCTATGACACCAAATGCCCTGATCAGATATTTAATCCTAAAGGTGCCCTTGATATCAAATCATTTCACTTATTGAAAACAACATCCATTATAAAAATTTTCTGTTTGAGATACCTGAACATTTTCTAGTAGCTTTCTAACATTCATAAATTCCTTAGGTAGGTGCTTTAGCATTCTGTTATATAATTTAAGGCCCAGATATCAATCATGACTGTTTTGATGGCCTTTGGGTTCACTTTTAGCTCAGCAGCTGTTTTGTGCATGGATGTGGTTGAATCTTTGCAACTTTAGTTTTGAGAATGTTAATGAAACCTCAATTCATCTTGACCCAGCTTCTTCATGCTATTGCCTATAATCTTCTTAATGCGTTGTTAGTTGTTTTCCTTCTATACATGATCAACTATGCTGATTTTTTCATCCAGATGTTCCTCTACCCTTACATTTAGGGAATTTGTTTTATATTCATTGACAACTGCATGGATTGGAATAAACAGTTGGGGTCAAATTCTCTTTTGAGAGATCTCGATTCATAAGCAATATCTCCAAAGGGTTGGACTACTTTTGACTACTGCTCTGATTCTAATTTTTTTTTCTGATGTACTTCTTATGTATGGTAGACATATTGTAGCCAGTACTCTTCCTTCTCTGCTCATGAAATCTAATGTTACTAAGTTATAAATATACTGTGATACTATGGACACCAAAGTAGAAAGAGAAGAGGTTGTTTTATTTTGATTTCAAGTGTTTCTATTTGACAGATCAGTGGACAGTTCCTTTTGAATTTCGGTCTTCAAAGCGGCACCCACTTTAACCTTAGGGGAATGGGAAATAAAAGAGTGGATGAGGAATTTTTGGAGATTAAGTGGCAACAAAACTGGAAATAGGATATATTTGGGTGCTGGTCTATATTAAAAGTCATGCTTGGAGTGTTCTGGTTCACCTTTGGCAGGAGACCAGCAAGCCAATTCTGAAGGTAGTTCTGAAGTCTTCATTTGTATTGTGAAGCCACTACGTAGAGAAGAGTAGATGGGAAAAGGTGAGGAGTTGGTAGGGGGAAGAGCTGACATGGCAGAAGTTGTCTCAAGTATCTGATGAAGACCTGAATAAATCATCTACATATAATATGGGAAACAGGGTTTATATTATTTCTTGATGTGGCATTTGTCTTACAGTGTGTTACCTTGTGAGCATGCAGTATACTCTTCCCTTGCTTTCGGTGCACCCCAACGAGATGAGAATTGGAATGCAATGTGAGGTAATCATGGATCAGACGATACAAATCTTAGGTGATGTCTGCATTGCATGCTTACAATATGTCTATTTCTTAATGAAGTTAAATTTGCAGATACACACCTTTTTTTCAGGTTGAAATAGTTTGTGCTGTGAATTCCCACAAATGCAAGTTTATCAAGTATAGTTCTCATTTTACACATCCAGTCAATATAAACTGTTGTATCTCCAAAACTGAACCATAATTAATCTAGATTATAAAGATTATTTTGTCATTAAAAGTTGAAATATATAGAAATGCAGTGTTTTAGAGTTTCAATGTTTTCTTTTTTTTTTTTAGATGAGGCATTGCGTTATAATCAAAATATGTATGTATATAAAGGCAAAGAAATCCACTTCAGTTTAGCTCTATCTTAAACTTAAATAAAAATGTGTAAAACTTGATCAAAGAATTTTTTTCTGTGTTTTTATGTTTTTTTTATGGCTTAACCACAGCCACAACAAATGTTGTTCAATATAAATGTGAATTAACTCTTGATATTATAAATTTCCAGTGTTGGCATACCATTGCATGTGATAGCAATTTATGCCACAGTTAATGAATTAATAACCAATTTCAATATTTAAACACTACTGAAGTTTCATCAGTTTCAACACTTGAATTTTTGCTGGTAAAATAATTGCAAAATAAAAGCACAATTTCTTCAACTATAAAAAATTTGTTTTTTTTTCACTTTAGGATATTAGAGTGAATTTTATTTTTGCATATTTAATATTTTCAAGTTAGTGGGAGTGTGTCTTCCCATATACTTAAAAATACTTAATATTAACAGCTTTTCTGTAAGGAAAAGCTAGAAAATGTTAAATGTATTTTATCAATTTTTTCATGAAAAAATTAGTTTAATTTCTATTAATTAAAACCAGACAAGCACAAAATTATCTAATTTGCAATGCCATCACAGACGAATATAAATAACAAAAATGAAACTGAGACCACATTTAGTGATACTTAGGTACCTCCGAGAGATCGTTAAAAAAAGAGCATGATGAAAAAGACAAAATTTTATCTAAATGTTTATGTTATTATTAAGAGGAAAGAACAAAGTATTTTTTTTAATTATTTGTAAAATTTTTTCCTTCTTTTGAGAACATTCTAACTTTTGATTAAAAAAACCTTGTTACTCTTTGTATCAGCCGAACTACTAATTTTAGCACATTTTTTTTTGTTGTATGACAGACATTAATTTGAAAAATCTTGCAAAAATAAAAATAAATTGTTAGATGTTAATGAAACTTTTAGAAACTTCACAAATGATGGAAATTACAAATGTTTTCTTTTTTTAAATCATGGCAAAAAATATTATTTTTTTATATTTATTAACCGCACCCATAATTAATTTTATGAAAACTCTAGAAATTCAATACCGTTCAGTTTAGTGATTATATTAGTTAAAAGCACAAGGTTTTGAGGAAAGCAAATCAGGCATTTTTTTTTTTTTTTTTTCTGGACCACCACCACCTGAAAATCAGCTCTGAATTGTAACATACAAAACTCAATAAAACAAAGATATTATTTAATTTCAAATGCTTTTATTTGCTTTTTAGTTGTTTTTTATGAATATGGACAATATTGTCTGAAAGCAAAAAATTTTTTTTCGGTCAAAAAAATGAATTTTAAAAACAATTATTTGTTATTTCTTTAATTATTTTATTATTTTTAAATTAAAAATTAGTTAAAATATTCTAAAATTATGAGAAAATCGGCATTCAAGAAATTGTAACAGTATAAAAAAAGATAATTAAAGATGGCTTTTTGTGTTTATAAAACGGCTGTAATTCAAATATACGGAAGACCAAAAATAAGTAAGTCATGTTATTTGAGTTAAGTGTTATTCTCCACTGTTAAGACCTTTTATTTTTGTTAATTTTACATTAAAAAAAAAAAGAAATTAATTTGATTTTTCAATTTCAACTGAGAAGGGTACCTCCAAGTATTAATATGAAATTTATATGATCTTATTTTTATATTATCTAAGTTAAGACATTTTTTCATAAGTGAAATATCAAAATTAATAATAAAATGAATGGAAATACAAATAACATCGTAAAATGTAATAAATGTACATAAAATTATAGTATTTTATGTACACTTCTGATAAAATTTCAAAAGAAAGGTACCTATAAATTAATTAGATACCTTTCTTATGAAATTTAATCTCATTCTCAACAGTCTTATTTTAATTTTTTATAAAGCATCGTAAACATAAAGGTGAAAGCTAAGTACAAAAAAAAAAAAAAAAAAATTAGAGCTGAAAGTTTTCCTTAAAGATAACAAGGAAAATAAGTTGGTTCACTTAAAACTAAATAATTATATCACTTCTGTCTTTCCGTACAGTAACTTTCCCTTATTGTAAGCTGTCAATACATGATGAAATCATCACTCATCACTTGTCAAATGACACCAAATGTTATGACCGGCTTTGTCTTATTTTTAAATTACATCTTTTTCAGCACAAAAACTAAGTAATGTTTGTTTCAAAGTATTTTAAATAAACTTTATAATTTCTTATTTTCATCTTTTTTTATAAAATGGAAAAAAATGGTTGACATGATGGATTATCTGTCAATTTTGCTGACACAAAAAAAAAAAAAAAAAAAAAATTAATAAAAATTTTGGATGTGCTAGGAACGATTGAAAAATGTAAAAATACCCCCAAAATACTTTGATCTTTCCTCTTAATAACATAAACGTTTAGATAATAAAAAATTATTTTCATTAAGTTTAAGGTCCTTTTTATTCATGTTATGCTCTTTTCTTAGCAATCTCTCAGAGGTACCTAAGTGATAGTTATATAAAAAACATCAAACATTTGCTAAAAAGTCAAACTTACTTTTTTAGGTGTGGGTGGACTATCAGTCATTTTTGATAATCTACATAAAAAAATAAAAAAATATGAACAGCTTCTTATGAAAAATACATGTAGTGATTGTAAAAGAAGCAAATATATTTAATTTCAGATTCAGTATGAACAAGTGGGTGAAAATGTAATGTGTGTGAATATTTTGGATTTCAAAATTGTCATTCCTTGGAAAAAAAAAAAAAAAAAAAAAAAAAAACTTAAATCTACTACATCAAATATATCTGACAAAAAATGTCTATCAACTTTATAGAAAATAGATGAAAAGAAAAATATGTATGTAGCTAATAGCAAAGGTTTACATAATTTTCAATTTAATCTATATTTTGAATTACATTTGATATATGAAGAGACTGGATAGTAAGACAATATCAAAAGAAAGAAATTCAAATAAGATTTCCTGAAATTTTATAATATAAAAATAACAAAACTTAAATGGTAAAAAAGTGTTCATGCATTGTCCATCAAAGTGTTCTTTTAAGGTTGAAGTGGCGTGAAGTAGCCTTCATTTAGAATAAGCTTAGTAACTTGTTCTTTGATCACACGCAAATTACAATCATCATGGGAAACCTGAGTAGGGAGGGAGATAGATGATAAAACAGTTGGCAAATTCAGACTAGAAACCCATAATAAACGGAGAAAAATGGGTGTATAAGAAATAACCAAGATAAGAATTCTAAATGCTTATAGAAACCCAGAAAGAGAAATGAAAAACCAGATCAACAACATAATGATCAATAAGAGATTCGGGAATAAGTTTTACACTGCAAAATATATTCAAGTCCTGACTGCAGACATGACCATGACATATAATCTTAGAATAAAACTTAGAATTAAACCAAGGAAATTAAAGAAAGCTAAAACATCACTCAAATTGCAATACAGATTCTTGAATGAGCCGATTTACAAAGAGATGTATACTGACAACATTAAAAGCAAATACAATGAATTAAATCAGAATTAAGAGAAGCTTTAGTGACATCAACAAACAAGTTCATCCCATGGAAAACTAGACAAGAAAAAAAAAGTAAAATCAGCATTGGTCAAGTTGAACAGAAAGTAGCAGGACCAGATAGGACTGTAATAGAGATGCTGGAAACCTTAGATAATTTTGGCATTGAAAAAATTACAGAAATAATAAATAAAATACATGACAGTGACAATATACCAGAAGATCTTAGGAGAACATTTTTTAACACTGTCTCATTTTTAAAAAAAATGAATGTGAAAATTCTTGGACAATCAACAAATGGTTAATTTAATGCCTCCAAAATCAAACTGGTTACATTCCATCAAAAAAAATCAGACCGTTTTTACTATTTATAAAATGATGAAAAAAGATATCCTTTGAAGGAGGCTCCAGAGAATTGAGAGAATATTGGGCCTCAAACTTACACCTGGTTCATTTGGAACTCTTATATATGATCCATTGTTTAAAATGCAGGTAAAAAAAAAATAAATACCTATATACTATATAAAAAATAAATACCTGACTCTTCATGCTATCCATCTAACTAATTCTCATTGCACAAAATGGAGTACTTTTGTTTTAAATTTATGTGGTTGCTTTACAGTTTCACTTTCCAAATCTGAAAAAAATTGTTCAAGAAGAATTATTTTCCACTCCCCAACCTTTCACTCACAAAATTTTGTTTCTTGCTGACTGACTATCACTACTACTATGGAAAGTGATTGGATAAATGCATCCCTTGGTTTTTCATTTGTTTAATCTTCATGGCCATTAACATAAACATAGTAGCAAACCATAAAATTCCATCAGCAAAAGTAAATTCCACTTAGTTTTTCCAAAATGACTGTTCTCTGAACAGACTCCCAAGATGATTTTTTTCCAATCACGAATATGCAACTTATTCAAATCTAGAGTTAACTGTTATCTTCCCCTCCTATTCATATCCCTAAATGTAACCCACTACCTCAAGTGGCCCCTGGACCTTGTCCAGGGTCTTACTGTATAAAAAAAAATGTTTCATAGATTTGAATTGTTTGAACTGCTAGGTAAGTTTGATTTATTTGGGAAAATATTAGAATAAAAGAACTTATACTGGGATTTTATATTTTGCATATGGATAGAAAATGAATTCATTAACTACACAAAAATAGAAAGGGTGTAAAATAAGGATGTGTTATCAAAATTTATTCAACCTTTTTTTCAGTGAGGCAATCCTGAAACTAATTAGAATTCCTACCAAAATCCATTATTTTAGCCACAATAAGATAAGAACAACATAAGATATGCAGACGACACGGTGTTAGCAGATGGAGAAAAGCAACAAGAGTCCTACAGATTTAGTAAAGTAGGTACCGCCACTAGGTCACATAAACAGCATAGCATGATGAAAGAAGGCCCCAAACTCAATAAAAACAAAGTTTTGTCATGAAAATGTTTATGTTATTATTAAGAGGAAAGACCAAAGTAGTTTTATTATTTTTTTTAACTTTTTTACTCCTTTCTAGCATGTACAAAATTTTGGTTAAAATTCTAGTTTTTTTTTTTTTTTAAAAACAGTGGCAAACTAGAAAAAAGGTTTGTTTTATTTTGTGCTTTTTCCAAGGAAAAACACATTGATTTGGAAATTTTTGCAAAATTCAAATAATTGTCAGATTTTAATGAAACTTTCAGGACATATTCAGAAATTAATGAAATTATTATTATTATTATTATTATTTTTTTTTTTTTTACATATGTTACCACCCACTTACATAATTTCATGAAATTTTGAGAAATTAAATTTTTAAAATTTTTTTATTAGTTAAAAAAAGGACTCTTTGGTGAAAGTAAATCAATTTTTTTTGTAAGATAGTCACCTGTTTAATCAATAATCTGCTCTGAATTGCAAAATAAAAAAATGCAATAAAACTATGACATTATTTAATTAGAAAAGCTTTAATTGCTTTTGGAAATAAGTTATATTAAGGACACTATTGTCTGAAGAAATAAAAATTTTTTGATGAATAATGAATTTTTTTTTACAAGAATTTTTTAATTTTAATTATAGTAATTAATATAAAATCATTTAAAATTCTTCATTGCTGTCAAGGATGCAATTTGGTGATATTGTTAAGTGAAAATTTACAAATCAAAATTTGAAAGGCTCATAACAGTCGTCTGTATCTGAATATTTTTAAAATAATTTTTAGTAAAAAAAAACAAAAAAAAAAAAACGTTCCTAATTTCTACCTATAGGACATCTATACATGACAATCCTTAAAAAAGGTCACATAATTTAAGTATTGTCTGATGCACTGCAATTATTTCACTTATAATTCAGTTCTGTTTCATCATTAACGTCTTTGCAAATCATACCTTCAAAATATATAAACAAAAAAAAATCAAAACGTTTTACTTTTCTTAATTGCTATTTAACTAAATATTTTTAATTTTATGTATTTTAGTTTGGGTCATAACTTCAATTAATTTTTTGTTTAAAGTAGTAAACTTAAGAACCTAGAGGCAAAATGCAAATTTTATAAAGCTTCTTAAAATCCTAGCTAAAAGTCAATAAAATATTAAATAATTGCTGAAAATATGTTAATTTGTAAAAATTACTAGGTAGTTAAAAAGTAAAAACTAAAAAAAAAAAAATGCGTTCACTTAGTTTTTGTATGTCAGTGGCCATCCATAATCATTCAGCTTTCAATTAAAACTAGAATGAAATCTTCAAGAATGCTTTTTCATTTTTAAAATTTAATTTTAAAACTTAGGTATCGAAAATTCAGTGGAGGTACCTAAAGGAAAGTAAAAAGAGTGGATGAAATATTAATTGTAAAAAAAAAAAAAGTACGTATGGTTGCCAGCAGAAAGAACCCAAGATGTGAATTACAAATTGGAGACACCAAAATCAAACAAGTACAAAAACTAAAAAAAACATTATGTAATATCGGAAGGATATAGAAGGATGCTGAGAATATCATGGAAGGAACTTGTAAGTAATGACACAGTAGTGAAAGTGGTAAGAAAAAGAGTGTTGAAATTTCTTGGGCTAATGAGGAAAGAGAACATGGAGAATTTAACACTCACTGGACATACTGAAAGCAAGGAAGGAAAGCAGCATATAACCTACCTAACGGATTTATGTAAATGATTAGCAGAACAGGCATTAAGAGGGAGAAGACAAACCTTAAGAACTAAAGGATAGGAAGTTGTGGAGAGTCATGAACGTTCACGTCCTGAACGATCATGGCACAAAGAAGATAGTACGTACCTAAATTGCTTTACAACAAGCAAATTAATTGATAAATCCCCAGACAATTTTCAATGTAGTTTCAGGTTTGTGTATTATTAAGTTTTTCATGAATCAACATCCCTTAAGCTGACACACACACATAAAAAATAATAGAGTTGGGCGAATTGAACGAAAACTAGGGACCCACTTAACATAAGAATGGCGTCCTTTTCCAGAAATGGATTGGAACCCAAACTTACCGTAGTGTAGTGTAAACTTACTCACTGACTATTATTACTAATTTAATAAAACTACCGTTGTTGTTGCAAGTAAAAGATCTCGACACAGAATAAAATTCATTGTTAAATGTTATATTTATTCGCCTTCCTACAAGGCAAACTGGATACAAGGTCAAGTGTACGCGTGGGTCGACAAAACTTGTCTAGTGCTCTCGGTTTAAGGAATTAGATGGCAGTATTGCAGATCCTACTACTACCTTAAAAAAATTTGTACACAGACAACAAAATTTTTAGCACTTGGAACATCGATGACTGACTTACAAATTTGTCCCGCTACCACTGTAATCAACTTTAAAGAATTAAAATGTTACACGTAAATTTTGTTAAGATAAAGATTTGAAGGGACCAACATTTTTATACTTTGTTTTGTTAGCAATCGAAAAAGTCAAGATTAATTCTTTTTCATTTAAAAAACTTAATTTATACTTCATCTTACTTAACCATATATGCATGATTGTTTGTAAACATTCAAATTATTCACTCATCATACGTTGATTTAAAAGTTATAAATTAACTTTTTGTCACACCCAATCCAATACAGTTGATTTAAAATTGAATAATGTAGTTTTCTGTAGGAGTCAAAAGAAAACTGAACGCCTTTCTTTTTCTTACTAAGTAAAGAGAACAAATTAGTATTAGTTCCATAAAAAGAGAAAATTTCCCTAGATGCAAACTAAAAATGACTTTTTTTTTTTTTTTAACTGTTTGTGTTTAACGTAAAAAGTAAAAGTCAACAATGACTGTTTGGAAGCGAATTTTCTTTACTTTAAAAAAATCAAACATTAAATTCGTTTTTAAGAATTTAATTTTGAGAACACGTACATAATTTAAATTCATGAAATTTTCATTTGCATTAAGTAAAAAACACTGAAAGTTAATTTTCAATAGGACTCTCAGGTGATATTAAATAAATTTGAAGTTTTTATACTTTATCATAAAGACTTTGAGACATTTTTATTATTTATTTTTTTATCAAAATGGCGTATTTGCGAACATGATCTTTGCGAGGAAGAATGATAACAAAGGAATAGTTTAACATACAATATTTTCATAATTTGCTAGCAAATTTAAGGTGAGACACTTCTTATTACTTTTGTTTTTTTCTACATTGTTTCGAAATTAAATAAATATGTGCATAAATTATGTTTTAATTTATCTACTATTTTTATACATAGAAATTAAAGTAAGGCAGATTAATCCATTATTTAATTACCAAAATTTTATATTAACAAATAAATAAGTACTTACTTTTTAACTTAATGGTTTTGTATTAAATTGTCATGAGTAAGCGTATTGTACAAGAAGAGAACGAGAGATTATGGAAGTACAGTTTCTTCGAACTATCTATTACTTCGTCCAATGTAATATCGGCAGTTAAGGTCAATTTTTAAAAAATCATTAAAATAAAAAAAAAATTAAAATTGGTTCTCAAATGCATTTAAAAAAAAAAAAAAAATTATTTATTTATTTTTATACTTAGCCAATGCACATTAACGTTGGAAATACTTCCGGCGTGTTCTCCGTTGCTGTATTTAACCGGAACCTAGTCTGGGCAACTTTTGATTTCTGAATTTCACCTTCATCGTTGTGTTTAACAGGCTTTGGAGAAGAAAGAAAGAAAGAAAGAAAGAAAGAAAAAAAAAAGGCGGAGTGTTTCTGTTTATATTAAGAAGGCAAAGGATTATATTGAGAGAATCAAGGTCATCCCTAAGGACTTTTCTAAATATATTTGGATCCGACATTTGCCAGTTTTCAAATCGGAAGAGCAGGCTATCACCAAGATCAGAGCATTATTTAATTTCTTTACGGACACCGGGGAACTACTCGTTAAACTGAAGCAGCATACCCCGGTGTCAGTTTGATCAACAACCTTATTGAAATTAAAATTTACAACAAATAATTTTGTCCTACTGGGAGATATCAAAAAAAGCTTTTCTCATGATTGAATAAAAAAAACAACAGAAGATCAAAATTGGTTCTGACTTTTGATTTTTGGCAAAAGAAATCACGAGTTGATCGTTACCCTGCTGTTCCGGTTCAATGCTGCTGTCCCTTCATTTTGAATTACATTACAATATCACATTATTAAACAATATGTAAAATAAATGATGAATGTACTTATTGAACTAAATGATAAAAAGTAGTTTCTATGTGAACAATCTGATTGTCACGGACGACAATATTGATTAAAATACATCTCCAAAAAAATTGTTGTGTAGACACATAAGGGAAGTTCATAAAAAATATTATATTGCGTACGTATGTGAGAACGGTGTAAATGTTTTGCGTGAAAGTCAATACGTGTATATGTGCTTAGTAGTAACGGGGAAGAGATAGTTTTTAGTTCTTACCGTGGTGCCGCAGTCTGAGGCGGTCACATTGTAGTTTGTCAGCTTTTTGTATGTGGACGTGAATAGTGCCTTGAAGATAAGCAGCTCTGAGTGACGTGGACCTTGGTGACATTTGTGCATCTCCTGGGGGGGAGGGGGGAATTCGTGATTTTTACACACTTTTTTGTACGAACATCATCTCCAGAATAATATTTATTTCTTCCTAATTAGCCCTAAAAGCCACGTGGTATGTCTTCTACTATATCTGCATATTTTTAGTGGTATCTACGGTAATAAAACAAACTTTCTGATTTGTATTCTATGGTTTTATTAGTGTGTTTTAAGATGTAAGCACTTTATTAAGCGTTATATTGGTTTATAAATATTTTATTTGATACTTTATTCGTCACGACAATGCCATCCTAACAAAGATCGGTTATTGCAGCTTGTTTCATTGATAAGGGAGCTAATACGAAAAGAAGCAACCTAGCCCAAAGTGTTAGGATTTTTTATCCAATATCTCCTTTTAGGCCCCCGTCATTGTCAGTGTCAAGTCAAAGCTCATTTTAAGGTCCCTGTGGATACTCAAGTTGGATTGGGACGCTAAAATTCCATAAGAACTGCAGTCCCAATGGGCGTCCATAGTGGAAGAGCTGTCCAAGTTAAATGGTGTTGATTGACTTTATTCGAACAGCACACCCTCTTAAGTTGTTTGTATTTTTTGTGATGAATCACAACAGGTGTGTGGATTTGTGATTTGTGGTGTGCAAAATGGCCATTCAAAACAAAGGTTGTCCCCATAAAGTTCAAATCCTTGCCTACATTGGAAATGTTGGCAGTTTACATTGCCTAAAGCATTGAATTTGTTTGCCATTTAAGTCTTAAAAGAGTTTTTCCGTCACTTTGATATCGGACGTCCTTGTATTTGTGGATGCCCAGGTGGTATTATCCTGGTTATTGCAAGAAAAGATAAAAATAAAAAATATATTTTCGGGAAACAGAGTTAAAGATATAAATAATATGAAAACTCAAATTGAGTCAAAATTGAATACTACAATTAACTACTGATGTATATACAACAGAAAAACCCGTGAACTAATTATCAAGGGGAATAACTCTTGCAAAATGTGTGAAATTATTTAGATTTCGATCCCTTGGTCCGCAATGGGTTACTGAAAATGCGGAAGATTGGCCTCTAGTTAGACTATAGAATGTCTCTGGCGAATTAAAAAAAATATGGTTTCGTCGTCTGTGTCGCAGTCGTCGTCAATGCTGAGAGCTTTACCGTCGGAGGCCAGCGGCGTGTGTCCGCAAAAGTTTTCGATAATAATTTGGAAGTCTCAAAGAAAGTTAGTACCATTTACTACATTTTCTATTCATTCAAAAATGCAGAAAAAGGAATCAAGTTGATCACCTACATCAGGGCCGGCGTTAGGGTCTCACCCAGCCCGAAACTTTGATACGCATCCCACTCTACTACATGTCGATTTAAAAGTTTCCCAAACTGAGGGCCACATATTGGTGGGGGAGGTCTTTTTTTTTTTTAAATTACCAAAATTCAGGGAATTATCCAATTTAAAAGAAAATTTAAGTACATATTCATTAATTATTTACTTTTATAATGAATAAGTTTTTTTATTTAAAAAAAAATCTGAGAAAATGTAATTCTTTTGTAATAACCATCAATATT
>CAHIKZ030003924.1:0-62057 GCA_903632075.3 Acanthosepion pharaonis | reverse complement strand
CAAAAATAAAATACAACAAAAATACAAAGAAAGTTAGTTAGGAAACCTCCAACCCATAAAGTGGCCATTGTATTCTGCCGATAATCAGGATCAAACAGCTCACTCGCAAGAGGCGAGAGAGGTAAAAAATAAATTACGAAATGGGAAAGACGAAGACTGATAGTCAAGATAAAAAAGGAGAAAATAAAATGGAGAGGTTTGGAATTTTGACATGTATCATAATAAAAGTGAATGCCAGTAGTAGGTCGGAAACAACAATTACTGACATTAATTAGGTGAACAAATAAGTCTAGCTTAACCAGAAATGAGGTCCGTCCGGAACCCACCCGGATCTGCATATGGTTGACTAAAAAAGAAAATCAAGACTATCCGGAGTTTGTTCCACAGAATAGTAGCGCTTTGACCTGGAACGTTGAGATGATGTTAACTATATTAAAGTATTGAATGTTGAATCCAAATAGATTATTCATTTTTTATCTGGTGATTATCAATTATACTTAATATCACGTTACTATTCGATTTCCCATCGTTATTTCTTTTATTTAAAGAAATATAATGACAATTTCGTCGTTGCTGGCTGTTTTTTATGGGGGGGGGGTAGCTGACATTGACTACATCTGAAACGCGTATGCTGCTGATGTCTTTTTTGCCATACGTTGGAAATGATTTCATCATGTCCACGTTATTCTCAGTTTTGTACAAATATAAAGAATATCTGTTGGAGTAAATAGGAATTTGTAGTTAATATTCCAGATATTGACAAATGTCTTTCCAAAGAATTCATATTTCAACCCCACACATTTTATATAACACCGACTTAGCATTTATTATTATTTTTTTTTTTATTCAAGATTCTTTACTGAAGTTACCTTGGAGTAAAAATGTTTTTATTTGACGCGAAAAAACTGGCCATAAATTCCGCTCTTTATTGCAGCAATAATCACAGGCATACCAGCGATATGTATCTTTTTACGACTTATAAGTTAATAAAAATTGTCGAGACGTTAACTTTTATGACTACTTGGTGGCTTTTGCTTGGGCTCGGAGTATAAACAACCACACGGTTTTATTTTTAAGTCTTGATTTTCCGGTAACCAGAAAACATAGGAAAATAAATAATGTAAAAAGGTTATAACTTTGGTCTCTTGCTTGGAGAATTTCCGCCTAGATGTCTACTTTTATTGTTGAACACAGAGATTATGATTCCTCTTAGCTAGAGAGAAAAACCCAAAAGGATGATTCAGGTTTAGCCTGGTATTTGCAGTGTAAATAGAGGCGAAATATATATATATATATATATATATATATATATATATATATATATATATATATATATATATATATATATATATATGAAAATAAATAATGAAGACAAATGTTTATAGTTTTGTCTTCTGCCTCAACGCATTTACGACTAACTGACTACTTTTACAATAAGCCTAACTTACTCATTGAGTTCCCAGTAGTAACCAGAAAAATATTTTGTAGCCATTTTTCTAGCTATCCTCTTGTTAAATTTGCGTTAGTCATCTCGAATTTCCGAAAAGGGTTGTTCTCTCGGATCGTTATACACCCGAATATAAAAATGTTTAGTGTAACAATTAGGTAAAATTTTGTCGTACTCATGGAAAAAATAACGCAACAGACAATCTCTTTTACAGTACACAAAAATCAAAATTTGAAGATATAATTATTCATTGAAATTAAAATTTTAATAAATTTGTTGCATAAACGTATGCTGTAAACTGTAGGAGGAACATACAATTACAATACAGAAAAGTTTTAAAAATAACCATAGTGTATTTGAATGAATAGAAACATAAATATATTACAGGACTGAATGAGTATAAATATATGATATCATATATATATATATATATATATATATATATATATATATATATATATATTTATTTAAAAATATCATTCAAATCATACATAAGAGGTCAGAGCCGAAAACTTCAATATAATCCTTTAAATTAAATTGAGTTGAAAGTAAAAATGGGCTCCGTTCCATCCTCAAGCGAAATTTTTGTTGGAATAACGTATATCTGAAATTTACTTGTTTTAAAATTGAAATCAAAATCCCCATGGTAACAGCTAGGGTGAATTGTCTAAATTGGGTAGGCGAGTGTAGGGTGTTTATAATAAGTAGCGGTATAGAGATACTTTCAAGGTGTCAAATCGGGGAAAGGTGGACGTGTCAAAAATGAAACGGAAGATGTATTGGCCATCGTCTAGTTTGCTTGTCTATGGAGATTTATTTATTTATTTTATTTTATTTTTATTATGAAAGGGAATGTGCATATAAAAAAAAAAAAAAAAAAAACTTTCGTAACGTTTGTTTTTGACGACTTCATAAAGGGTTATCTTATATGTAAGGTATTTAAACTACTAATTTGGGCTATGGATTATGAAGTGTGTTATGTTGTATGCATGTTTGTAGTTAATTATTCCTACTATGAATCTGATGATTGGGCTATTTGTTAAACAAGTTATATAATTTTTTTTTTTTTTTTTTATCTAATAATTCAAACCAAAATCTGATGATGCCTACAAAAACCGTTAACTCGTGTCTATTATTTAATAGATTATTATTATTTAGAAATTTAATGATGTATTTTTTCATGGAAATATAAAGGGCATATATAAAATCCCAACTTTACATATTCTACACCATAGGCGACAGGATTTTTCATTTAACGCAATCGTTTTTGTTTCAACTTCTCTTAGACTAATATTTTGATAATTCATATTTTAAATAAATAATTATATTTATAAGCTTACTAGACGATTAAAGGAAAGCACTATTTTTAAAATAATAAAAAAATTAACTAAATTTACTATAGGGACTTTGGATTAAACTACCTAACCAGTTCCTTCCTAATTTTGATATTTTTTCATGCGTATATATATATAAAACAAATTTTTAAAACTATAAATTTTAAAACGTTTGTCAACAATTTCGAAAAAGTCGCATTTATTGGATGAAACGGCACGTCAGCAAAATATACCGTTTTTCCTACTAAATTTTTATTTTAAATCTTTTTTTTCTTATGTAATTTGCCAATTTCCATATATATATATATATATATATATATATATATATATTTGATGTGTATGTGTGTGTGTGTATATGTGTGTGTGTGTAAAAGTTTTCATTAAAGACGATATATAGTAGTATTTCGATTAATCTCTTTATTTAATTTTCTTCTTTTTTTCGAAGGATTTTCTTTTCTGGACACAGAGTGTGTAGAATCTGTCCAAATGTTCTTTAATTTTTTATCTCTTTCAGCTATATATCTTAGCCATTATCAATATATTATTTTTTTTTTTTGCTTTGATATTGTATATATATATTTCAGGAGGATGTTTTATTTTCGGAACATCATTGAATTGTGGCCGTCTTTTTTTTTTAATTTATTGAACTCGGCTTTTTTTCATCATTATTTTCAATCTTTTATTTACATGTGGATGAGGTTATTATGCTTGAATTTTCTACTAATATGTTTCGGACGGGTTTTCTATGGTAAATATTATTGTTTAAGTTTAAATTATTAAATAGGTAAATAGAACCTGTGGTTGGTTAATTTTGGTAAGGCTTCTGGACAGAGTAATGGTCTGTGAAGGTCCGTAAATAAATTTCTTCGTTTTTTCATTCTTAATTCCTTAACGGGCATTTAAACTAGTAGATAATGTTCGTTCGTTGTAATATTGATTTTGCTGGTGTGTTGGTATTCTTGAGGATTAAATTATTTTTTTTTTTTTTTTTTTTTGTAATATATAACCAACAAAATTTTTGTTCGGTCAGTTTTAATTGGTATATTTTATTGATATTTCAGAAATGAAAGATTTATCTTCTTTCTAGTTGATGTGCATTTGGTTTCTGTAGAAAATATTTGTTATTTTTATTGTATTCAGTATCGTTGTTATTTACTTCGGGAAGAAATAGTCTAATTTCCTGGACTATAATATGGTTTGGGAAGCCATTGTTAAATAGTGTCTGTAGTACAAAACTATATGATGTACCCCTGACGATGATCTTGGAATTTAATCGTATATTGTTATTTGACTTAGGCAATGAAAATAAATGTAAAAATTAAACAGTTATATCGTTTCTCCTCCATCTATATATCAATTCATTCTGGATATCCGTGAGTATGAACGGATATTGTTAAAATATGCAGACATAAAATCTTTAATTTATTCAATAAAAAAAAACACACACACACACATATATAAAAAATTTCGGATTTATATTGGTTTCAAGGCAATCTCAATTATAATAATGTGCCGTATACCCCTCAAAAAGGACCTACACTTTGCTTGACACAGCGCATACTACAAGTATTCACTGACCCAAAAGAGAAGTGGTTATGGACCAAAAGAAAAAAAAGTTTCCCACTATGAATTATAAATAGTTTAAACATTTTGGTGTAACATAATGCCCCATGTGACATGTGAGGAAAAAAGATGGTTTGTGATTTAAAAGAACATTTATTTCTTATTTTATTTTTCGCATCCAAAAAACACAAATCAAGCAGTATAGTTGTCTCCCTAATATACAGGAGAATTAGCGCACTCTAAAACTTATCAAAAGCCATCGTGAACATCGCAATTTCTCTGATCGGAAACAAATCACTTCGGCACACACTAGAAATTTACGCGATCTGATAGATTAAAATCCTTAGATATTACGAAGAATAAACTGCAATATTACATATCAAATACTAAATACAACAGACACCATTTTTCTAAGACATTCTAAAAATTTGAAAGACAACATGCCACTGCCAACGTACAAAATTATGAAAGAAACGTGTGGTCTCTTTAAAAACCAGTGTTGTACTTTTAAGCTAATTTTAACAGACATATGTTTGTTCAGCATAACTTGTCTCTTCCTAAAATTTCTGAATCCGATCTCATTCAGACACGACATATTTTCGATATATTGACGATGCCCTATAAGTATAAACCTATGGTACAACACTGCCAGTTCATGTCAATCTCTTAAAAAGTAATTTTCAATGAATCGATTTTATTTTTGTCTTAGAAAAGACCATAACCCCCGATGAGACAACTAACGCTCTACGTAAATTCAACAAATAAACACAACCTTATAAAGCTATAATATGATTACAACAATTTTGTTCATTATTTTCAGTAGGTTTCTTCCTTGTTCAAATGTTCTTGCAATCTTGATCCCTGCCTAATTCCTGCCCGTGGAAAAATACACTGAAAAAATCTTCATTACCCAAATGATTTCCTGTAAATTGCCAATTCCAAAGTCTACAAAATTCACAAAAAATGTTTACAGATAATAATTCCAAAAGCCATGAAAAAATTAGTTATATAATTCTACCTACTGATACTCTCGGAAACAAATTATACAAATCTATTCTGAAATTAATCATCACAATTTCTAAAAGAATCGAATATCAGCACCAAACGATATATCAAGAATATTAAACAGAGGCAAGGATACAAATAAATGAGTTACACAAAATACACCATGTCATGCATCGTCGAAAAATTCAGACTACAAAAAATACTGCATAAGCATAGTGGTGTATAAGAATCTATTCAATAGTAACATTTTAAATTCACTAGTAGTAGTTGCGCTTTGTGTAATCTCTGACTCTCCACGCTACTAAATATAAGGATATCAACGAAAAGGGTCGTTTGTTTTTGGTATTCGATTTATTAACTTTAAATGCTTGTGAAATCTAAGATAATTTGGAAAAAAACCACATGAATACATGTCAAACGTTGTTTCAGCGTCTCTTCACGGGTTCCACTTCAAAATCAAACATGAGTGATGGTTAGATCGGCGCTTTGTGAAAAATCTTTTAACGTTCTTTGAATTCGCGTCGTTTTATACATTTGCCAATTGAACCCTATAAGGCACTCTATCACTGTTGAATTACAAAATCCAATGTGTAAATCTGGCATATTTGAACATTCTTTGTTTTGGCCTTCGCATTCTGCAAAATATCATCTTAACATATTCCAAAACATCCTAATCCAGTCTCATTGGATTGTTAATAATCCCCTTTTTTATAGTGCGTTAAAATTACAAATATTATTTACGATCAATCTCAAAACGAGATCTTATTTACATAACTGGGTTTCGCCAAAGAAATAATAGCGTAATGCGAAATACGAACTAATAGAAAAAAAGAACAGATATCTACTCGGAGTGGACTACTTTCAAATGTTGCAGACATTCAAAAAAGCAAATCTTTTTCGTATTCAGCTGAATTATTTTTTTTTTAATTCATAACAATTTTTAATCAATCTTCAAAATAAAGAAAGAAGATATTTTTAAAAAAATTCATAATAATTTCAATGCACCATATATTAATTTCCAGTGACACTGTAAATTCTATCGAGTATGATGAAACCTATTTTCAGTTTCTAACCAAGTATTTATCGTCAAAGAGAGAGAAAATGCATCATATTGTATTTTGCAAATATTGCTTTTCCAGCTGCTTGGATTCTTGGTGAATAGCAATTTTCCGTTTTTGATGTAAACATCTTGTAGGTTGTACTTCAAAATACCTCAAAATATTTATCTCTGTAAGATATTTGGATGGAGAAAATATCTGTAATTACATTGTGCGGGGTGAAAAATCTGATCCCTTTGAAACTTCCCAGTTTTTTTTATTAATCATCGAAGAATGTCGTGGTTGCGAACTGTCATGTTAATAGACGTACTATTCCTCTGTTCGTTAAATCATTGATCTTCAAAACGGAATACATTTGCACGAATTCTTTACAAACTATATTTAAATTAGGTTCTCGAGAATATGTAACTATTTCAGAGTGTTTTTCTTTTCAAATTTCCACCAAATATTAATTGTATATATTTTATTATTTTCCTTGTTTTCTTTCTGGTTTTCGAAAATTTTGATCAACATTCTTATAGATTCAGTCAGTTATGTGCCCTAAGTGATACAGCTTAGGGCGATCAAGTATCTTTCGATACATGACTGACGAGGCAATTTTTTTCTTTTAGGTTGACATTTTTTTATGCGTTCTAAGGCCCCAGTCGCCATCAAATGGCTATTAAAACCCGATGGTGGGGAGAGGAACTTTCCCACCAATTATTTGAAGTGAATGAATGTATTCGACTGAAATTCGAACTCAGGTCTACGATTCCTCAATTCGAGCCACTATCCATTTCTCCATTGTACCTCTTATTGATTACTTGCTTTAAATATTATGTGATTAATTGTTTGGAATATACAGGCATCCAATGGACTTTCTAGAACCGCTTTGCACATATCCTCTGTATTCTTTGTTTGCATTTCTTGGAATTCCATTGGAAAAGCTTGAAAATTGACTCTATAATTCTTTAACTCCAAGCAAATTATGCTATGAAAAGAAAAGAAATGTTAAAGTACTAATTAATATCACTCCTTCTGTAGGGAAGTAGGACAATCTCTTCACAGAGAAAAGCGGATGCAATAGAACTCTACTTCTACTGAAGATTTCTAAGAATACTACGACCTGAGCATATAAACAGCAAATAATTCCTAAGGAAATTAAATAGGAAACAAAAAGGCCCCTTATATTCAGAATAAGGAAAATACTGATGAGGAAGGAGTGCTTAGATAATTTGACGCTGACAGGATATTAGCGAAACGAAATGTGTCAGAGGATGCAACGTGCTATGTTTCTGCCAAACTATTATGGCGATATTTTAAACGTAGCTTACATGTGGCAGAAGACCGAAAATAGTGGCACCCAGTGAGGATCGAACTCTCTATTCAAACATAATTGTTCTAACGAGACAAGGTTGCTAATCATTACAAGGGGCACCCAGTGAGGATCGAATTCATTACGCAGATAGAAAGACAAGCTTGATAACCATTACACCACGTCAAGGTATTCTTGCCCAGTTTTTATGAATGAGTAATATCGTGGGGGAGGTAGTGTGGAGTAATTTATAGCGACTGGGATTGAAGTATATATATATATATATATATATATATATATATATATATATATGATTAGGTAAATGAAATAACTATATTTCAACAACCGTATATGCCCGTGCTGTTGTGCATACACAGGTGTAGCAAATAAATAATTACCAAATTTTGCCAATAATTTTAGACATATTAGTGCTCGAGGTGGTTAGACAGAACTAAAAATTATTTATTAATGAATACACATATACCTACCTTTGATTGTGCGACTTAAGTTTCATTAGTTACCAATTATATATATATATATATATATATATATATATATATATATATAGAGATATAGAGAGAGAGAGAGAGAGAGAGAACAGCTCTGGTGTGAAAATACAATGGGTCGAATACAGGCTTTCCCTCATATCCATAACAGTTTAAATTAATATTAAATGAAATGTATGGTTTAAAAAAAAAGCGTTCAAAGAGATACAGTAAGACAAAAAGTTAGTAAACTTGGGTGTTGGACTATATAATAATAATAGAGTAACGTCACAGATATCCATTATATACATAAAAGAAACAACATTTGGAATGAATATTTTTCAAAACGATTAGTCAGTCACTAATTTAGTCTCATATATAACGAGGTAATATCACTCAATAATTTAGTACAAAAAAGATACATTAATAATGATTTTGTCTTTTAAATCCGGTGACAGATTAAACAATTGAAAATACTAATTATCCTTACATTAATAAAACAAAGCACATCGATATATAAATTCGAGCACTAACTTACAATTTGATTAGTCAATACATAGGAAAAGATAGGAAAATTGTGAAGCTTTTAGAGTTGCACTCATTCAAAGAGTTAATAAAAGGCCATTCCTTTTGGCATTCGCAGATATTTTAAAATGAGTTTTCCTCAAATCCCATTGCTTTCCCATTTGATATTCTCTTTTAAAAGATGTTGTCTTTGATTGTTGCCTCAGCTATTTCTAATCTTCCTTTGAACGTCATAATTTCTTTAGTCATCTTTTTTTTTTCAAGTGAAATGTATTTCCTTTTTTTCAGAACTTCAATTTCTTAAATGACTTGTAGGCTTCTGGATTTTGTATTGCGCATGCGAATAGTTGATTCAATAATACAATTTGCACCTATATAAAAAATAAAGCAATCTCGATCCGTACGACACGCAGTCATATATACACAGCTACAGGTATGTGTGTAAAAATGTCTAGGAAATCTTGCCGTATATAATCATTGGCCAAATTATACATGTATATTTGCATCTGTATGTATATATATATATATATATATATATATATATATATATATATATATATATATAAATATGTGTGTGTGTATATATATATATATATATAATATGTGTGTGTATATATATATATATATATATATATATATATATATATATAAGCGCGTGTGTCTGTATATATATATATATATATATATATATATATATATATATATATACATATTTATACATATATGTGTGTGTGTGTATATATCTGTGTGATTAAAATGAAACGTGGTCCAAGTCTGCTCCTTATAATATGTCAATAAAATTGATATTTATTAGATATTAATCATTTGACTAAACCAAGCCCGAAGAAATTAATTTTAAAGTTAGAATTTCTGAATGTGCTTGCTTTCTCTTTCAAAGATACGAGGGATAAACAAATAAATGGGATTTACTCTTTCGAATAATGTTGCTGGAATGTTGCTGTAGATGTTATACTTCTACAATTTTTTTCCACGGTACCCCAACTATTTTCATTTCAGTTGAAAATCTTGACTTTCTTCCTGACTTGTTCTTCCAACAAGATAAGGATGCTAAGTACATTACAAAATCCACGAAGAAATGTCTAGTTGAAAATAATGTAACTATCCTGAACTATCCAAGGCAGTCCCCAGATTTTAAACCAATCATGAATCTGGAAATTCAAATCCAATCGAGAGCTCCAAAAAACATTCCGTATTTGAAGACCATATGTGAAGAAAAATGGAACAAAATACGAAGTAAAATTTGCAAATCATTAAATGAAAACAAGAAGAATTTTTTTTTGTTTTCTGTAATGGCGAATAATAGGTATTCTGCGAAATATTAATAAAGTTTATATATATATATATATATATATTTCATTTTACGAAAAAATTTTAACCCATTAAAATGGATAAAAGGGATTTATTTCTATTATACCAATTATTTTGTTTTCTATGCACATTTATTATTATGCATCATTGTACAATTAATTAGATTAACAGTACGTTTATTCATCAGTTGGAAATACAATAACTTAAAATTTTGTATATATACTAATATTTGTTTCCCTTATATATATATATATATTTGTATATACATATATATTAATATAATATTTTCCTATATATATATATATATATAATATTTTTTCCTATATATATATTCATATAATATTTTTTCCTATATATATATTCATATAATATTTTTCCTATATATATATATATATATATATAATATAATATTTTTCCTATATATATATATATATTAATATAATATTTTCCTACATATATATATATATATATATATATATTAATATATATTTTTCCTATATATATATATATATATATATATATATATATTAATATAATATTTTCCTATATATATATATATATATATATATATATATATATTAATATAATATTTTCCTATATATATATATATATATATATATATATATATATATATATATAATATTTTCTATATATATATATATATTATAAATATTTTCCTATATATATATATATATATATATATATATATATATATATATATAATATAATATTTTTCCTATATATATATATGATTATAATATTTTTCCTATATATATATATATACACACATACACTATGTGTGTGTGTGTGTATGTATGTATATATATAGAGAGTGAGGGAGAATTATTTTCTACGTGTGTGAGTACATATATATGTCGAACTCTTTTTCTATATATATGAGTTCATGCATTTACTTTAAGGACTTCAATCTGTAGCACTTTCTTTGTCTTCATCTCTTTTCATGTCTCTATGTACGCGCGTCATTGTAGCACGTCAGTACGAATTATTCTAATATTCAAACAGTTGCATTTCACGCATTAATATTAGATTAGCTCACATGAAAGAAGAATCTGCTTACTCAAAGGGCAATATTTATACAGAACGTTCATAGCATCTTTGTTAGGCAAACATTGAAAACCTACTGGCGTTTTACACGTTTTACAGATATAATCCTCGGTAATTCGATTTATTTATATAATCACGTACGGAACGGATGATGAACAATTCAGACTCAAATCTACATCACTATATCTATGTTTCTATTTCCATTTCACTGTCTCTATCTCTGTCTCTCTCTCTCTCTCTCTCTCTCTCTCTCTATATATATATATATATATATATATATATATATATATATATATATATATTTGTTTTACTCAGATATTTTATTACTTCAAACGCTAAGTTATTTAAGCGGATACCCATGCTTAAAAATAAAACTGGTATTTCTTTAGAAATTTTTGTTTTGTTACATTTCGGATAAGAAAGTTAGCAAATATTGGTTTTCGAGAAAAATCTGGAAAGTGAAAGGTATATTTCTTAAAAGGCTTGCTAGTCTGTGAAGCTGTCTATGTCAGGCCGGTTTGAACAACTCTAAGTCAAACGATAGTAACTCCTACAAAAATGTTTGTACCATGACGGAGAGTATATATTTGTTTTTGTTTTTATTATTTATCGTCTGTGTAAATCGATAGACGTAAAAAACACTGGCGCAAATACTGTGCCGCTATTTAAAATAATCAATGATTGAATTAATATACATACATACATACATGCACACACACATATATATATATATATATATATATATATATATATATATATATATATATATATATATATATATATATATATATATATATATATAATTATGTATTTGCCCAACATTTCCTGTTTTATACACAGGTAATTAAAAGCGACTAACAAGGTACAGTGGTTCAGATATTTATTTCAGTTATCTTGTGTTCTTATAATTGTCTTCTTTTCTGGGCATAGATTATGTAGAAAATGATCGAATATTCTGTATGTCCAAGCTATTTTGACTATACTTTTTGTCATTATTTGGGATTATTTTAAATTTATCTTATCTGATTGTGTAGAAATATTTTGTATGTATCTAGAGATAAAAAAAAATTGCTAGTCTAGTTTGGAAAATTTATTTTCCAAACACGACTAGCAAATTTTAGCCCTGTTCATAGTTGTTGCTATTGCGGCTAAGCTTTTTCTTTTCTCTAGGTACAGACATAAAAAAAATCCACAAGTAAAAATAAAACTATCCTTGATAATGGCAAATGCTATAGCCGAAAACAAACAATTTCTAGATACACAAATTATAGTAAGCGGTTTCTTTGAATATAACACATATTACAGGGCATATATATTCAAACACACACACACACACACACATATATATATATATATATATATATATATATATATATATATATATATGTTTCATTAACAACGACAGACAAGGAGCTACTGTTAAGTTTTTTTTTTAATTTTTCTTGCGTTTGCACAAGAGCTTTCTTTTTGGTCACAGAGTGTGTAGAAACTGTCCAAAAGGTCTATAGAAATAATGGAAGCCCTAATAATAAAGAAGAAAGAGCCAACTCTTAACAATCTTAACTACGAACTAGGCCACAGTGTGCTGTGATCGGGAAATAAGACATGTCTAAAAATATATTAAATGCACAGGCATAACATGCATACTCTATAAAACTGAAAAAAATAAAACCATCCTTGTAAAAGAATAACCAAAAGCGCTTGGAAATATAGAAAATTTGGACAGTTTCTAAAAAAAAATAAAGCTCTTTTGCGAACACGAGAAAAAATAAATAAAAAAGCTTAACCGTAGTACCTTGTCTCAGGTTTTTAATGAAACATGAATAAATGAAGGTTTACTGTCTAAACCACCCCACAATATATATATATATATATATATATATATATATATATATATATATATATATATATATAATTTTTTATGTACATTTTATACAATTCTGCATGTTTTTATATTCAAATGGAATGTAAATATCTCTGTATATGTCATCATTGGCGAAGGCATTACAATCACTGTGAAAAAGGCGATTTACAATTTGTTGATATGTAATCAAAGGGAAGTATGCACTAAATCGTAAAAAATGTTCCAATAAACACATATTTCCGTGTGTATGAAAATAAATATTTCTATTTATTCATATATAGACCTAATATATATATATATATATATATATATATATATATATATATATATATATATATATATATATATATATATATTATTTTTTAAATTTCTTTTAGTTTTTGCGTATTTGCGTGCTTCAAATAATGCTGAATCGACGACGCATAGAATTTTATATCTATGTGCAAACATGTGCACCATTGTGCAAGTTTTGTATATTCTTTTAGTTTATCCCTTCTTAACGCCAAAATCATTCCTATGCAACAGCAACATCTGCAGTGGTTTAAATATTTGATTTTCTAGAAAGAATCTTCACTCGCTCGTTCACCTCAAATTTTTACTTTCATGAAAACATTTATATCTCCCATACATGATTCAGTGTACTTTTCTATCTATTGTTTAGATTTTGTTTCCCTTTGTTATGTGCAATTACCCAATAGTTTATCCATCAATGACCGACGATAGGATTCTAAAATTAATGGTAGCATAAACTAGATATGGAACTTTCTACGCTTACAGATATTCAAAGTAATTGGAAGCGTCATTCATTTCACATATATAAACAATTGAATGCAACAATAATAATTTCTTCAGTACATTCATATATCAATATATATATATATATATATATATATATATATATATATATATATATATATATATGTGTGTGTGTGTGTATATATATATATATATAATATATATATATATATAAGTGAACATAAAGCCAACCCTAAGAGGCGACAGTCTGTTTCATGCTAGATGCAATCGGCAGGCCACGAACGCTCGTAGCCTCTATGATTGCATCTAGCAGTTAACAGGTGTCGCCTCTAAGTGTTGACTTCTATGGTTATTTTATATTTACACACGCTCTATTTCTGATATTGAGGACTTTTATCCCATAAATATAGCGCATCTTAAGACTATATTTCTTCATATATATATATATATATATATATATATATATATATATATATGTTATATTTTCAGAGATATGAATCAGACCAGGAAACAGCAGTATTAAAAAGTGCTAGATACACGTATGAAAAAAATAAATATAAATATAAATAAAAGTAAAAATAACAAGCAGAGCTAAATAAAAAGAAAATCATCAGTTCAATTAAAATCCACAGCCTTGGTTTCTACTTGATGTTATCTTCGGGCGATATTTTTAAAAATGACCACTTATCGCTTTATTTAAAAAAAAAAAAAAAAACCGCAAAGAACGATTCATAATTATTTTTTAAAAATAAATTAACAGGTGAATGACGCTCGAAAAACATGAAATTGAGTGTAAAGGAAATGGTATGGAAAAGAAAGAAGAAGAAAAATATGGTGAAGAAAAGGAAAGAAAAGAACTGGAATGCAAATGCATTTTAAATGCTTACAGCAATGAAGAAATTCAAATATGTAACATAAATGTAAGTGGGCATGGGGAGGCGAGTGTATCTTAAGAATAAGATTTTTTTATTTTTTTTTTTTTTATATCAGGGCAAGGTCTTAAAATTTCGGATTTTTAGTTTAAAAGATGTTTTGAATCCGGAAATGTCATAATTACTAATTTCTCATGTTAGCATAGTTTGAAAATACGGGTACAATTGTTATATGGTTTTAACATTTTTTTAAAATTTTCCACCTTACGATCTGCCTCTGTTATATTTTCTTTTAAATTCCCCGAGTGGATAGCAAGTTTGGTGGAGTATCTTAGGTTTGATAACTTAAAACATAACAAATGATTATATAATCTGCGCTTCAAAGTACATTCAGTACAACATGTATACGTTTTAATTTGGTAATTAATATTAGTTACTTCTGCTTTATAAATTATAGATTCCGTTCTACAAGCTCCCTTTAATAGGCATGCCAATTTATTTCTAGTTTCATACATTTTCCTATAAATACTAAATATACGAAATAATACATACATTCAGAAAAATATATAGTCGCTAATATACTGTTTTCATTATAAACATTGATTAAAAGATTAATCTGCAGTGTGTTTCGATGCAATAATAATAATAATAATAATAATCGTGGCCGGTGCGTGCGAACACTGAACCGTTGGCCAAGGAAAGGGATGTCTAACTGGGAGCCAAAGGCTATGCTTTTAAATCCTCCTTATCTTATTCACAGTTACTTTTGTCTACATACTTCCATTAAACTCAACACAAGTGACTACTAAAAGATGAACAATTTTCTGATTTTGCCGTCATTCTGCGGTCTTTCCTTGAATTTGTTTTTCTCATTATACTTTTCTAAAAAAAACAATATAAAAATGTCACTGTTTTATCCATAAGGTTTAATGTATTAAATTTCTTCAAATTCTTAACAAGAAAAATTGCCGCAAAACATTATTTATCATTTAAGACGGAATGATCTATTGTGACATGGATCTAATTCGTACTTAGATACATCGTTTTTATTTTCTATTTTTCTATTTTAATTCTTCACATATACTGTATACGATCCATTATTTCAATAATTATGTTAGTATAAACTTTATATTTTATATGAATACTACCTTATGAAAATTGGGATGACGTAGTGTATGGATCCGTATCATAGATTCTGGGAGGTCACTTATCATATACACCAGCTCTGATAATACATTTCTTACATTGTTTTTGGCGGGAGGGCAAGACAAAGAATAAAGAAAGCAAAGGAAGATAAGAATAAAGAAATAAACACTCGTCACCTCCTAGTACTGAAAACGAATTCGAGTTAGTTTTGATCCGGTGTTGAATTCTTTGATGAATTTTGACTTTATATTCAAGAAGCGATCGCTAGCATAACGGAGACCAACCCTCTTCAGACCGGTTTTGAATTCAGTTTTCTTCTCGTAGACCAGTTGTCGTCCAGCCTGTCCTGCTATTTACCCAAAGCTGGGGGTGGTGTGATGAAAAGAATTCTTATATTTCCCAAAAGTATTCGCACGTATATAAATCTAATGGATCCAATTTGAACTCGAAATCGTCTCTCCGGTTCTGCCATCCACCTTTTCCATTATTCCACAGTGCCTCCAAATTTAAATTTGTATTTTCTCTTACTTACAATTTTTTTTTTTTTTTTTTGCTGCAAGCCAGTCCAATTTGTGAAGGCGGAAGATTTAAAGCTGTATCACAATGCCCGAACGGAAAATAGCGAAAAAGATGTAGATGAATTAAAAAAAAAAAGAGACCTTCTTTCTCGGTTTGAAAAAGCAGTCGATATTCAGCCTGAATTTAATTCTTCCATTCAATGGAAGTGAAATTATTTTCAACATTTTCATAAGAAAATACGCCATTCATTCACAGACCAACTAGTAGCCACACCTGAATTTTCAGAAATTTTTTTAGAAAATTCAAGGTATATCTCGATCAAATCCATTGATATTTCCCAAATATTAGATATGTATCTTTGGCAGTTTTAAAATCAGAGTTATTTTTAAACTTCACTGCATTGATTCTTTTTACTAAATAAGGCACATTCCTGGCATTCATAATTCCAAAGGAGGGTATGTACACTTTTGAAAATTAGTGAAAATAGTTAATATTTACTGTAGATTATGGAAATATAAACGACTTAGGTGTTATAGAATTTTATTTTCATAAGGACATAAAATGACCGAAATGTCAAAAGAAGGTGTCCACTTTGAGCGCTATTCATTAGCAAATATGAGATAATGTTGTTCTAGCAAATATTTTATAACCGTAGAAAGACGTTTATTCGTAAAACGAAATTTCGGTCACATACTTTTCCGAATATGTTGTTAAAATATGATTATTTTCTTAAACTACGTAACAGCTCTGATGATTTCATGAAAATCGGTATTTAAAAATACAGTTCAGTATTCAGTCAGTAATACTGACATTCCCGTAAAAAAATGAATGAATCCTTTTAATGCATAAATGACAGGAAAATTAATTTGGATGCTGTATCTGACATAGACGTATCGAATCTTGTTTCAGATGCTTAACCGTGTAAATTTGGATGTCAATTAAAAACGAGTGATGCGTAAAATGAAAGTGTTTGAAAACGGATGAATTGGAAGAATGGTTTGAAGGTAGATATCGCATGTTCAATGCTAATTTCAACACAAATTAAAAGGTAATGGCTGAAATCGCTTGAATGACGCTTCGAAATAGAAAAGTGATTAAGACAATTAAGAAATTTAACATTCTCCTTCCTACATTACAAAAACTACGCACAATATGATCGCTACATGTACATTTTTATAACTGATCAAATGCTTTAATATTTTTAATGTATTGAAAAAGTCGTCAAATATTTCGGTGATTACATTTTAGCTTTGTTATTTTCGGATACGTTTTGGAGTTCAGAAGGTAATTACGATTTCCGTGGAATATTATATATCAAGAATTTAATCACATTCGTCAGCGACCAGAATCCAATGAAAATTCAGTTTGCCTTTAATCTTTAAAAATAAAAATTGGGATTTTCCCCGAAAAAATGTTTGACATTTTTTACAACTTGTCTCTTCCATAATATTCTACAAGTTATGAAAAAAAAAAACAAAAAAAAACACTGTATTTGTTAAATGTGGTGAGTAGAGATGTTGTGAAGGATCCTCTAGATGTAATGTTATTTTTCTTCAATTTACTTTGCAGAATATCAATCTTACACAAAGGTAGGTTTAATGGTTCCAAGAGCAAGCGTACACAACGATGTTTAATGATAACATCTAAAACCGTTCACCCTGATAAAACGTAAGAATAATAAACAACCATCTGTATCAAATAAAACTAATGAAATTTGTTGGATAAATATGACTAAGAAAATGGTGTTGGTTAACCTAACTATTTATAAATTTTCACATACTATGAGAACGGGGTTTTAATAAACATGTTAAATATCATTTATCGTTGAAGTAAAATAGTTTTTCGTAAAACGTGATCATCGCAACAGCTAAATTGATATTTACATGTCTCCACTTTGAAAAAGGTAATGATTTCTTGCAAATTGTTTAATATGTGAACAATCCAAGAGAAAATGGGATTACATTCTGGAATCAAATAGATGTATGGAGGATATCTAACATTATAACGGAAAATATAAGGAAGAAATATGTAAAAGAAATCTATGAAATTTTATTCTTTAGGGATGTTTTTTTAATGAATGGTCTAAGAGTTATTTGTTTGAAATCATCGGAAAAGTCTAAATGGAAAAAGAATGGCAACAGTTTAAAATAGATCTGAAAAAACTATGCCATATATTTTTGGTACAAATAGACGTTTCGCGTTCCAACATGAAAACAGAGAACTCATAAGAGATGCATGAAAAAATGGTTTCCAAAGTTGTGGAAGCTATTCTTGGTTTTGTTATGAGTTTGAACAGTCTACTTGTATGAACTTTTTTAAGAATCATTCGGCAGAATAAAATAGTTACTTTGGGCGAGGGAAACTATTTGATAGATAGACATTCAAAGGTTTAGCTATTTTTTTCCTGTTATGACATAAATTTTCTGACGAATAAAATGTTTTCTGAAATACTTTATACCATATTCTATCGTTTTTATATCAAAAAGCGTTCGTCGTTTCATTATTTGAAAAATTGCTATTCTTTTAAATTTCCATTTATTGTGTCATGGATTCATACTGAAATTAAACGACAGATAATTTTCTTCTCACTGTACATTATCTATTACTTTAAAATTTAGTTTTTACTTTACATCGTTTCTCTAAGAAATTTAATGCAAATAATTTTTTAAGGATGTTATGGGTTGATTTTCATCCTCATGTAATGCTGTCACTCTACCAAAATATAGCACGCAAATTGCTCTGGTAGTACCAAGCTATCAGACAAGCATTACTGGAAGCCACATCACGCCGGTAAGAAAGTGACTCGAGATGCCGATAACATTACAATCTCTTCATTGGGTTTTGTCAAGAATCTCAAGATGTACAGCAAATTATTTTTATTTCATTCCACCTTCGCATCTTCTAGTAAAAAAAAAATAATGACGTTTTTTAAATACAAACCTTTGTCATTATTATTCATTTTTGAGTAGCCATTTTTTTTTTCTTTTGTATTTTATTTTTTTTCACAGCATTAAAACTTAATGGTCGTAAGTTGTCCGAATTTCTTTATGAATAACTGTCAACTATTAACTAAAATTTAATTCAAGGAGTTCCTTCCGTTGTTTGTTTACAATCAAGTATAATAAGACGTAATAGCCTAACTTTTTCTAATTACTCAGATGAAGCATTGTCATTGTTATTCATTTTGACTAGTCTTTCTTTCATCCTATTCATTTTACTGGTTTACATATTGTCGTAAAAAAAACTAACACAAAAAAAAAAACAGAAAAGTTTTACATTGTCTTGAAAATCTTATACAAAACTCTGTCGTTATTATTAATTGTTAACAAATATTTTTCGTTTTATTTCTTTTACTAAATTACGTTTCAAACACTTAGTCTTAAATTTTCCAAATTTCTAAGATGAATCTATGTCATTATTATTAATTTTGACTAGTCATTATCATAATCTTTTTTATCATTTAAAAAAATCAAAAACTATTAAAGGCGTAAAAGTTTATTGAAAATGTTCGGAATTCTCCAATTTTTATTTAGGTTTTCCAAAAAAAGCGATACCTAAGGTTTAAAATACATTTTAAAAATGAAAAATCTTTATTGAAGTTTTATTTTTATTTAATTCCAAGATAATAGATTAAATTTAATATTTCCAAAATAAATATTTTTGATGTATTTCAATCCGAATTTAAATTGGAATGAAAAGAGTTTTTTTGATTAGAGTAAAATGGAAAAAAATCGTCCATTTGAATAAATCTGTCAACAAAACATAATTTTCTTTATTAAAAAATTTTCAAAATAAAAAAGATATTGTTTCTTTTACATTTATTTGAGAAAAATTAGATGATATAAAGATTAATTAATCTAAATTAAAATAAATATTACTTATTTTCAATTTAAAAAATAATATAAAGCATTTTTAAACACAAGTGGCTGTTTTTTTAGAGGTTGATTACATATTTATTTGGAGTATGAGGTTTGACAAATTTATTTAAGGAGATAATTGATATAAAATAACATGTTGAATACACATAAACGAATTTTTATATAATTTTTTTAATTAATTAGTAATCTTTAAAATTTAAAATATTTTAAATATTTTAATATTTTTTTGAGTTTTAGGTACTTTTGTTTATAGTTTTTTTTAACGAAGACTCTTGGAAATGTTAGAAATTTACTAATAAATATTAAATTTACTATTGCTCCGCTTCCTTATTTTCTGATAATGTCGTATATGGACATCCATATTTAATAAAAATCGGGTATGTTTATATTCATAAAAAAGAAATCAAAATTATTTTTAAAATAAGAAAGCATTTTGAATTTTGAAAATTTTTCCATTTATGATTAATAAATATAGTTTATTCAAAACAATATCATAATATATTAAAATCAATACACAAATTTAAAGTTTAAAAAATTTATTTAATTATTTTAATGAGGAATTTTTTTTAAATGCAAACAATAATTTTAAAAAATTCATTATTCTTTTAAATTTTAGAATTATAAAATAAAATTTCATATTATAATCCGAATGAAATAAAATATGAATAAACGATAAAATTTCATTAATATTTTATTGAACTAGGACAAGTATTTAAATGGCTACAAATGCTTAGCAACTTTAAGAAAAGAAAATTTTAAGGTTCTTAAAAATTCAAAATGTCGCGATAGTCTTAACTAATTTAAAGGGCGCTATTTTTTTTAAAGCAACGAACGTTCCTTTCATAAACAATTGTAATTTGAAATAATGTAAAAAATTCGATTCACTTTATGGTCTTTTATATAAACAATTACATTTTTCCAAACTAAAAAAAGACTTAATTACAAAATAGTAAAAAATGTAATGTCACATTTTTCAAATTGAAAACATCCAAATTCAAATCTAATTTAATATCGGAAAAAATGTAAATTTATTTATCAATTTAAAGAATCATCAAATACATTAAGAATTTCCAATTTTTTCACTTCCTTTTTTTATTTTGAATTTATTTAAAAAATGCTAATTCCTATTAAGCTAAATAATAATTGATTAATCCTTATTAACGTAAAAAACTGAACACTTCATTATGGGAATCATGGAAAATACTGCAAACATATCCAAAAAATGTTAATTTTTCACAATTTTCTTATAAATTAAAATACTACTTAATTAACTAATTAATTATTTAATAATATAGTCCTAGTAATATCCATTGTCAAAAAAAACAATCATTTTTAAATGGTTTTTACGTGATAAAACATCGTTGAATTTCGAATGTTTCTTTCGATCCATTTGTGATCTTTTTCAGTATGCGGTAGACTTTCATTTTTAAATAATATAGGAACCAAAAAACTTTGATTATTTCAAATTGTTATTGCCACTACTTACAATTTTAAGTCAGTCAGTTAAATGACATATTGATTATCTTTACTTTAATCATAATTCTTTGATGCATGAAATTTTAACTAGAATATTTTTAAAAAAAAAAAATTTTCAAGTTTTATTTTTAAATTTACCAAAAAGGCTTTAAGATCCATTAAGTTTATTTTTTTTATAATTCAACCTGAAACACAAAGAGAAGAGATGAGTTACCGTTTCAATGGTATTTTTTAAAATTACAATGTAATCAAATTTTTAACTTTCTCAGTTTTATTATTTTAATCCATCACACCAAAATTTAAAATAAAGATTTTTCAAAAACCTTATTTCGATTGGACGGGGAATTGTTTTATTCTAAAACATTAACGGTATTTTCCAACAGACAAATTTTTAATATATTGTATTTTTTTTTAAGTTAAAGAACATTCAAATATACAGCAATCAAATTTTATTTCACTCTTTGGCATCGAAAAAAAACCTTGCTGTTAACTATTCCGTTCGAGGGAAATGCGAAGGGTAAACTAATGCTCATTGTTGGTGATTTTTTAAACCATCAGTCTACCAATAGTCTTCCTGTTCTTCCATATATCTGATAAATATAAAAAAATGTCAGCATCAAATTTTAACTTTTTAATTCATAATTCTTTACTAGAAAAGATTGAAATATTTTTGTCAATTTTCAAACAAGATTTAAAATGGATCGAAAAAAAAGTTTTTTGAATGGCAAAAGGCGTTTCAAAATAAAAAAAAAAGTTTGAGTTATATGTTGATAATTCAGGTCGACTAGTCACCATTTCGACAGGGGTAGATTTTTTTTAATCTCTCTTCTTAGGAGACTAGATTTTATTAACAGAGGCCAGAAACTTCTTTTTTTACATTTTGCTCTGTTATTGTTCGTTTCAGACTTGAAACTGCCTGGCTAAAATACTAAATCAAATAGTTTATTTTGACAAACCAAATTAAAATGATTATTACTAATGCGATAGTATTTAAATCCCAAAGAATTTCAATAACTTTTATTTCAATATTGAAAGTAAAAGTCAACTTTTGAATTTAAATGTTTTTTTTTTTAATCTTTTCCCAAGATAAAGCAATAAAAACCACTTAGACAAAAGCAGTTACTGTGTGTGAAAGATTGTAATAAAAAAAAAAAACATTATTAAGGAGAGAGAAGAATAATAAATATTGAATTAAAAAAAACAAAAAGATAATGACCAACATTGCATTTACATTTTTAAATATTAAACATGAATGGAAAGCAAGAAATAAAAGAGATTCCATTTTGAGAAGTGGGAGAAAAATAAACATTTAAAAATAGAACTTATGTAAAAATTATTTGGGCTCAAAGGTGGCACAAACAACAGTTGTTCGATTTGACATCAAGGCCTAATTTTTAAATCATTAACAGCTATGTCATGTTATTATGATTTTTCAAAAAAAAAAATGTTTTAATAAAAACATACTTTTAGTCCATGATTCAAGACAAATTTAAAATCTCCTTCTTGTTTTGTCAATTTTAAAATGATCATGTAAATAAATATATTTATAAAAAGTGCCTTTATTGAATTTGCAGATCTAAAGGCTAGTCAAAATGTTTTTCCCTTCCAATGATATTTTCTATATTTTATTTATTATTTTTTATATTGTAATAAACCCGTTATTCAACATTTTATAGTTTTTACCTTGAGAAAATTTAAAAAATTATATATTTATATAAAATTATATTTTTAGCTATTATATATACAAAAATAATATATCATTTTCTAGGGCCTCTCACTGAAAAACTTTTACATCTATCTATTCAATTTTAAATAATGACATCTGTAAAATAATTTTAGTAATTCATAAATCAAATTCATAGAAAGAAATTTCATTTTTTGGAAAAATAATCAAAACAATTACCATGAAATATTTATAGAAAAATATATGAATATATATTATATAAATATATATATATAAATTGAAATGCCATTTCAAAATAAATATAATGGCATTGCATATATATTTTTATATTTATATTTATACTAGTAGTAGAGCCCGGCATTGCCCGGGGATATAACAGTAAGAGATAGATCAAGTATCCACCATCATAAAGACTGAAAAATAAAATTGACAAAGATTATTGTTTAAGGTTGACGGACACGCATGTCTTAATTAGTTTTTTTTTTTTTTTTTTACGAATTGGTCAAACCCAAACTCAAACAAAAACATTGTTTTCAATCGTTATGAGTCTCTACCGATTGAATAGAATTTTATTATAAACAATTGTCTTGTAAATGGAATTTTTAAAGCATTCTGAATGTAAAAATAAAAAAAAAAAAGACAATAAGACAATAAGAAACACTACATGCCAAAAAAAAAAAAAAGTGAAGTTTTGTTGAAATCGGTTGAAAAATGTAGGTAGCCTTTCTGTAATCTTTTAGTTTTACAATTTATGATTTTTACTTATTGAATACAGTGAAAAATAATTACATATTTTGCTTGTGGTGATTCATAATTAGAATTCTGATTTGAATATATTTTCCACTCGTTGTTTCTAATACAAAAATATTAACTTTATTTGGGTTTATTAATTATGATCTAACAAATCTTATTCATTTAGTAGCCTTTCTGTAATAATAATCTTTTTACAATTTATGATTTTTTACTTATTGAATACAGTAAAAAAATTGGACACCATGTGTATTTAAAGTAGTTTCCCGTTCCGGTTATTATTTTTAGTTAGGACTTGTGTATGTTTAGATTTCATTATCTTTCCCTAAAGATAAAGAATTTATCCGATGTTTGTATTCGTACAATCAGTAGAGATCGTTAGATTATTGTTTAAGGTTGACGGACACGACATGTCATTAGTTTTAATTAGTTTTTTTTTTTTTTTACGAATTGGTCAAACCCAAACTCAAACAAAAACATTGTTTTCAATCGTTATGAGTCTCCCGATTGAATAGAATTTTATTATAAATAATTGTCTTGTAAATGGAATTTTTAAAGCATTCTGAATGTTAAAAATAAAGAAAAAAAAAGTGCAAGAGAATAAGAAACACTACCTGCCAAAAAAAAAAAAAAAAGTTTTGTTTTTTATCGGCTGAAAAATATAGGAAATCCGCTCCCATATTTAAAGGAACCCACACACAAAAACAAACCGATGTGAGTTGTCCCCTTCCATTTTCACGATGTCTCTTAATCGTGTTTTCAAATTGATTTTGTGCAAAAACAATTATATTTTTCCCATTTTTGGCGCTGTTAGAACCACCACAAGGTAATTTTATGTAGTCCTGTGAAGTTTTGTTGAAATCGGTTGAAAAATGTAGGAAATCCGATCCAATATATAAACGTTACAGACACACACACACACACATCTAAGTTTTATAATATATAAGTTGTTGATATATATTTTATACTATTTAGATATAAAATATAATTTTAAAAAAAATATATTTACATCAAAAAAGTTAAATAGATTCAATCTTTTAATTTTACTAAAGATTAATCTTCTAAATGGTGTAAAATAGGACAAGAACTAATGTTTAAATGAAAGAATGAAAGAACAATGCTTTCAAATGTAAAAATTCTTATGGGTCAATATATTAACAATTTTATGATGAAAATATTAAAAAACTGGATAAAATCATTAAATATATTTTTTGAATATCAAAAAAATTAAAATTTAATGAAAATTAAATCAGGTGATTAATTATTACAGTTTTAAGCATATGCTGAGCTGATATATTTTCATGTGGAAATTTTTTAAAAAAACATATTTAAAAATTAGGAATAGTAAAAAAATTCTATGTGGAAGATTGTAAGAAATGTATTTTAAAATATCGACTTTTAATCTAAATTTAAGTTGATTTTTTGAAATTAAATAACAAATATCAAATTTTAACGAATTTATATTTTGAGTGGTAATCATAATAAATGTTTTATAAGAAAAAAGAAAAAGATTTAAGACATTTTTGAATAAATTTTTATTTACAAATTTAAGAATTATAGTTATAAAAAAAGGTTCAAAATAAATTTAATGTTGTCCTCCCTTTGATATTTTTTTAAAACTTGTGAATAACAAATATTTATTCCATATATATAAAAAAATATTTAACTTTTGTATAAAATTTAAATCAGGTTTAAAACAATAGAAAATTAAATTGTTCAATGGATGAAAATGATATTTTTCTTGAAATCAAAAATAAAATAATTTAGATATATAAAATGTGTCTTTGAATAGGAAAAATATAAGATATAATTTTCATGTAAATATTTTTTATCCTGAACATTTAAAAATTTTCAGATATGACTAACTTCAAAAATTTTAAATAAAATATTGATGAGTTATCTTTTTATTTTGACTCACAATTATGGGATTTTTATACTTTAATTGAAACTAAAAAAAAATTTTAAAAAATTATTTAATATTTTTTATGTAAGATATTAAAAATATCAATTTGGTTTGCCATGTGTTCATTAATTTGGATTTTTTCTAAAATAAAAGATTAAATTTTTTTATAACATTTTTTTCCATGAACAGAAAGGTAAAAAAATTAATTTCTGAGAAAATTATCCATCAAAACAAAAATAAATAATAAAAAATATTTTCATAAAATTAATTTTTTTTGGATTTCTTATAATCTTTTTATTTTTATTTGTATAAAATTTAAGTAAATTGATAATAATTGAGCACAAATGAATCTGAAGATCAAAATTGTATTCTTTTAAATCACTACTTCAAATTAAGAACTGAAATAGTGTTTTTTTATTTTGAGTTTCAAATATAGCATCTTAGAATTATAGTAAATCAAATGTCTGTGGTTTATGTTTTTAATTACATTCTTTGAAAATGTTTCAGTATTAATCCTGATATATGTATTTTTAAATAATTTTAAAAAAAAGAAATATTGCCAATTTAGAAAAAAAAACAGTACAAGAAATTTGAATTAAAAATATTTTAAATATTAGAATTTTTAAATAAACTATAATTGTATAAAATATAATAATAACCTTTGTGTTTGAATGGCATGTAATAAAATACTTGAACTTCACATTGAATAGTTTCAAAACTATTCATGGCTATTTATTAAAATTTTTTTGACATTGCATAATTATAAATAAAAACAATTAAAATAAGATTTGATGGAAAAATTCAAATGTTTAATATCAGTAATCATCAAAAATTTGAAACAATACTCTCTGTAAATATTTATCTCAAACATGAAAGATTTTACAAAAAAAACAAATTTGGATAGATATTGTTTTTCCTCGTAGATGTCTGTCATGACTATTTCTTTTTACATTAAAATATCAATGGATTTTGAAGTTTTCTGTTTTATTTTTCTAGAATGGGATTTTATTTTGTAAAATGTTAAACATAAGATGGCAACATGATGCATAAAGCAATATATTTATGATCATTTTCTTTAAATAAATAAAAATAAAAGGATTAAAAAAAAAATTATTTAGAGCGTTTGATTAATAATTTTAGCATGCAAAAACCTGTTATAATTTGAAGAAAGGTTAAAAAAATTTTTTGGCATTAAAATGAGATATCCATCCTTTTTCCATAAATTTTCTTTTTTATCATCAAATTTTTAATTCTTGACATTTTGTTCATTTATCAAATTTTTTTGGCAAATATTTCTTTTAAAATTGAAAATAAAGTATGTCCAATTTTAAATCACTAAATTTATTATTGAAATAATGAATTTTTTATAAAAAAATTTTTTTGAAAAAAAAATTTTTCTGTTAAATTCATTAGAACTATTTAAAGGAACTGAAAAGGGATAAATTTCTCCCTTGAAAATTTTTTCACAATCCTTATCTAGTCCTATTTTTATTTTGTGATATGCTCAAATAAAACATTAACCAAAAAATCAAAAAGGCATTAATTTTTAGATTTTTTTTTTTGCAAAATATCTTTATTGGCCATTAAATAATTTTTTTTTTTATCTAAAAAACAATTTTTCACATAAAACTTAAGAAATTTATAGCCAATGTAATCATCTGTTTAACTCAAAAAAAGAAAATTCTGTTTTTCTAGGCTGCAAAATCACAATTTGTAGAAATTTATAACGAATTGAAATTCATTTTGATTTTATTCTTAAATTTTAAAAATGAAATAAACTCAACCTTCATTTATTCATTAGAAATTGGGTTGTATTTAAATGCATTGTTGTTTAATATATTCATGTGATTATACAGAGTTATTAAAAAAAATTTATTTAAAAAAATTATATTTAAATTAATTTGTATAGAATTTTTTCAAAAATTTATTTTTTTTATATAAGAAAAATTTATTTATGAAAATAAGGCAAAAAATAATAAACAAATTTTAATAAATGATTTATTTTTTTCTTTTGAATTATCAAAATGTTTGGAAAACCATGTTTTAAATTGTATATTAAAATTATATAAATATTATATATATATTTTTTATATGTATAATTATTCAGTTTTTTTTTTTTTGCCCAATAAATATTCAAAAAAAATACATTTGTTAGAAATTCAAAAACAGTTAAAATGAATATTTCTTTATATGAATACACAAAATTATTAAAAACTTTTAATGCATAAATGTTTGTGTTCAAAAAAAGGAAATTTGAACATGTTTTTTTCATTTTACTAGAGTAGGCCATTTAGTTCTATTCTAATATATATTAACTAGATATATTTTATAAAAGTAGGTTTCAATTTGAAACAATTGGAAAGTATTGAAAGATCTATTTTGTAGTAATGGGAAGAATTATTTCTCATTTCAGAAGATCCGAAAGCAGATATGTTCTTCTGTTTTTTTTCAGTATCATAAGAAAAAATTATCCAAATGCATGGACTTATAATAATTAAGCATTAACATTGATATTTTAATAAATAAATGATGGCAACTTTGAAATATTTGTTCTTTTAACATGAATTAAATATTTTTAGAAAATAATTGAATCAAAAATGTTCAAAAATATTCAAATTTTATTCTTTGAAACATAATGCATGCCTAAGGTTATAGAATGGCCAAGTTGTTGAAAATGAAATTATTTGAACATTAGAGGATGTTTTTTCGCGGCATTTCACAATTCTCAAAAAATAACTTTTCAGGATGAATTGGAGCAAATGAAATCAAATTCTCGGGATCTTTCAATTTTGGAAATTATATAAAAAGAGAATTTAACAAATGGTAAAATAAAAATATCATTTCGTAAATATAAATAAATATGAAATTTGAATTGATTTGTTTTTTTTAAATATAATATTTAAATTTCATAATATGTATAAAATATTGAAGATATATTGAGTATTTTTATAATTTTTTGTCCAGGTTTGAGATCTTAATACATCAAAGTATCTTATAATTAAAGCGTCATTTTATTTTTTTTAAAAATTTTAGCTTAATAATTGTGTTCGAATGTATTGCCTTTAAAATAAATTAAAATCGTTGATATTATTTAATGCATTTGATAAATAATGAAGAAAAAGAAAAAATCATTCGTCGGCTAGAATTGATAAGGGCCAACAAAATTTATTTCTTTTAAATAATTAAAGAATGAATTTTTTATTAAATTGATGGAACAATTTCTGATAATTTACGCCAATTTTCAAAATGACCAATTACAAAGTTTTCATGCCATTGAACATGGATATATCCTTGAGGCCCTAAAAGAAAAGTGTGTACTATTAATATTTTAAAAATTTATAGTATGTAGTTTTTAAAAAATATATGTAAAATATAAAGTGATATATGACTATGAAGCAAAAATCTGTTTTATACTCATGACACGAGAATACACGCAAATTTTAAATTGTCAACAATGCAAAGAAAACGACAAAGAATTTAGAAATAGTCTATTCTTGAAAAAGATATCTGGTTCAATGAAGAGATGTATTTTCTTTTATTTTCATTAAGCATTTAATAAATTTAAACCCAAGACAACAAAAAACTCACCATAATGTCTCAATAAATATGATTAGTGAGGTAAGTTTTATTAAATAAAATGGTTTTAAAACACTATATATACACACACACACACACACACACACACAACTATATATATATATATATATATATATATATATATATATATATATATATATATGGTTGGATTGATGTGTTTGTTTCTCTGGATTTCACGCTTTTTTGTTTTTTCAGACAAACAAATATGTTAGTGAACTATCTCTTTATTGAGCGCTTTAATAAAGTAATTACATACATATATAAATATATATAAATAATATATATATATATATATATATATATATATATATATATATACACAAAATATTTAGGCAACATGTAACATATATGTGTGTGTGTTGCGTGTTTGTTTACATTATAAATTTAGACAACATATATGTGTGTGTGCGCGTGCGCACGTGTATGTGTATATTTGTGCCAATGTGTGTGTGTATGTGCAGGATGCATGTTAGCATCTGATAAAATAATGACGATATTGAGACAATGTGTGAATTTATTTTTAAAAGATGCGTTTCGCTAGAAAGAGATTATGCTCTATGTCGCATCACCAGATTCACTAAAAGAAAAACAAAACTATGTGTTTTAGAAAATATCTTCGGATTTCTGAGGACAAGTGTGTATCGAAAATCAAATTAATCACCGTACGTTAAATTATTTTTTACTTGAAGATTTCTTCAAACGTGCTTATTTGTTTTTATCTATATCCGTATTAAAGCCGTTTGATATTGTAGAATTATAATTCTCAGATGCCAAAGAGAACATAACTCTCCTGCGAAACGCGTCGTTAATAAAAAATGTTCCACTTTGTCTCATATATATATATATATATATATATATATATATATATATATATATGTGTGTGTGTGTGTGTGTGTGTGTTTGTACCTATATTTATATATAATATAATGGCTATCTGTTTTTAAATTAATTCAATATTTTAGATAATTAGCTAATGGAGAAGATATTGAGTTTAACCCACACAAAATGTCCTTTAGTCTTTACAATTCCACCTTGAAAAGAGAATTCACACACAACACCAGAAATTTATAAGGATATATAAAATATAAATATATATATATATATATATATATATATATATGTGAGTAGAATTAAAACCGTGGTCGATGTATATTAAAAAGATCACGAACCTCATCCAATCTGTAATATATAAAATAAAAGAAAGATTTTTTCTTTAGTGCCTCTTATCTATATGGCGAAAAATTATAATGACATGAAGTGTGAAAACATTTATAACAGGAGAAAGTAGATTTTACAGAAGCACAGAAGATAAAAAAAAAAGTCAGCAAATGAAGTGTACATTAATCGCAATTGATCTTCGAAAATTTTTGAAGAGAAATGCTTTGTTGACAGCTTTTGCTCAAACTACATCGAATGAACAATATGCCTTGAAAGGAGAAAATATTTAACAAAGACATCTCTTAGCAGCCGTGCCAAGGCTAAAAATTAACGTTCACAAAGACTGTATAGAATTGTTCTTTACCCTTCAGTTTCGACAGCTCGAATAGCAGAGTTCTGGCAGCGTTCCTTCATCGTCTAGTTAACCGTTGCTCATTAATGTTTGCTGACCTTGCATTAGCTGTACGAATAGCATTTTGTGTCAATCTAATTTGAGTTCCTTGTGGCGAAGCGTTTCATCTCCCTGCTTTCATGCGTTTGGCTGTAGTAGTACCACGTCAAAGTGAAGGATTTCGCTTTCTTGGCATTACTCTCAGGATGTAGTTTGAGGAGATTGGCTATGCTTTTTTAATAACAATGAAGTAATCAATTAAAAAGCAAAAATGTTATACACATTAATGAAAATATAGCCACAATAAATTAAATGCAAGTTTATAAGGGAGGCTACGGGAACGTGGTAAACAATTATAAGAAAAGCTCGTAAAGTTAGGATTTATCTAAAAATAGACTACCAACAAAACGTTCTAGTGATAAAAATAAAAATTAGCGTGCAGCTAGAAACCTACTTACTATGAACGTTAAAACGTACAAACTAAGTTTAGCATAATTATAAATGAATCTAAAGCAGCTATTTACATTATTATGAGTGCATTTTTCAGAATAAAACTATCAAAATTTTAGGGCTCAAGTTTCCAAATATATGAGTTAGTAAGCATTATTTAAACGCTGATTAGAAGATGATAATATTAAATTAATGATAATATTAATATTATAATTGGGATTTACGCTTAAACTTTTTTAATATGATTTTCACATATTTGAATTTAAAGTATCACAAATTCAAAATTCACATGCATGAAGGTAGCCTAACTGTTTACTGGATGACAACTTTGATGCGAATGATATTTTTTTCCATTTTATTTCATCACATAGCACTAATGAACACTACACGTGAAGCAAAATAAATAGTACGCACTACATAACTCGATCGGTCATTGCACGTGGAGTAAAATCAATTGTACACACTACACATCTCGATCGATCTCGCACACGCGTCTTATAACTACGTGCACTTCTCTCATCAGTGTACACTTTCGTTTGCACTTATTTTTTTTTTTATTAAGGAAAGATATAATTTTTGCCGTCAAGTTAATGCAAACTAAATTATTTCAGGAAATCCATGGGAAAACTGATATTTTTCATAATGTGTTTATGACACATGGGGTGTCAGTTTTGATTTCTATTTGATTGATCTAAACAAAAATTATGTGCAAATTTTCATCGGAATGCTACTAACCACTACAATTGAAAGACTAATGGGGCAGCAAGGTGTTCATGGTTCATCTTTGGGTCCCCGTAGTTTTCAAAATCTGATAATCGTTTTTGATTCATTTTAAGATTGTAACATACATGTAAAATTCCGTCGAAATCGAAGTAATTTTAAAATTTGGGGATCCTTTGTTTCACCCTAAGGGTCCCCAAATTTCAAGCCAAAGGACAGTTTTAAGACTAATAGTAATTGAAATAATAAAGCACATCTTTTTAAGTTTTCCATTTAATCGACTTTATGGCCAAGGCTGTAGATTTATTGAAAATTTCTTTCCCCTGCTGGTCCCCAACTCGTGGGGGTCCCAGTTTTGATTTTCAGTGAATTCAATGTTTTGACTAAAGTCAGTTACTTGATATAATCTCAATATGTACTAAAATTTTCAGAGATTGGAGAATACTGCTACAAAACACTTTGAAACAGTTTCAAGGGGTTTATAGGGTCATCCTAAATTACATTTTTTTTAAAATCTGACAACCGATTTCTATCCCATTGTAAAAATCGTAACAAACATTCAAAATTTCATCAAATCGGAGCAAGATTTTTGAAGGTCCCTGAGAAAGGTCCCAGTGTCGAATAAACGAAAATCAATAAAGCGTATAATAAGCGTTTTAGTTTGCATACACTTATCAGGTTTCCCAAAAAAAAAAAGAGACTTCAAGTCTGAAAGTTTGTAAACAACCAAACTAATGGAATATTTAAACATTATATTTATTTATCGATTTATTGATTTTTAAAAACGAATTTTTTTGCCCAGGAGACATTAAATTCGCGAAATTTGGTGAATATGTTTTATGGTTCTTTTTTTTTGTTTTTTTATATATTTCATAAAGATGAATTCTATTCACAATAACAGGAGATTTTCAAACAGACCTCATATTTATAAAAGTTCTGAAGAGAAGAAGATATCTCCTAAAAATAGCAGTGTTAAATCATTTCAGTAATACATTTGAAACCAAGTCAGACATGTTTTAAACTAGGAAATGCAGTAATGCTTCTATAAATGGGAATTTAGAAAGTTAATTCACATTGTTAAATAATTGACCAATTTTTTTTATAATTCCTTTGAACATATATATCTGAAATTTGTATAGGTAACGTAATTAGCACATGTAATGTAAAATCATAATTTAAATACATTTGAATTAGTTATTCTACACTATCAAGTCAAACTGTTAAAATATCACAATATTCATTCCATATTTTAATCGAAATTCATCATTAAGTCTACATTCTCTCAAATAAATGACTTCTTGTTCGAACCATTTTTTTTGCTTTGATTGTTTCTAATATTATTTCATCCAATTGGTAAAAAGGCTCTTTGACCCTATCAACATTGCAAAGGTGTCAACATTTCATAGAGAACGACAATTTGAATTCCTTCATTTATTTTTTCAACGAAAATAAATCCCGGAGCCCAAGTTTTTTAATATGGCTTATGCATTGCTCACAGAAATTTACATACAACAAAAGTAAATTTATTTAAATCTCCTTTCTTTCAATGAAATGTTTCTTGATCTACATTTGTTTTACTTATTTGTCTTCAAAATTGAAATTAAAATCAAATCCACGTAGCAGATTTATTTACAGTTTTCCCCATCATGACACAATATTTATTTATCTATTAAATATATATATATATATATATATATATATATATAACGGATACGGAAATAACTAGAGGTGGCTTTGAGAGCACGGTTGTAATTAACAATTGACAGAGAGAATTTCAAATAAAATCGGTGGCACCTTTTATGAAGTAAATTATTTTCGTCATGGATATTCCATAAATATTGCAAATATACTCTTAAATTTTTAAAAATGTCCATAAGACTTAGACAATGGAATATTAAATTAGATTTGAATATGAATTAAAAATTAACTATATTAAAAAATATATTTTATAGCAAGGACATTTTTGGAGATTATTGCTTTAAAATTTACACAAAATCCCTGCATGTAATGTATCATTTATCAATCGTTTTTTTTTGTAATTTAGATACTTTTTGCGTAATACTAAAAACAGAACTTTGGATGCATTTGATGAAGTCTGAAGATCAAATACTCATGGTTTCAATGTTGACGAAGAGAGACAAGATTCAAAACTATTTGTTTTAAATAGTTCATTTTGATATAGCTAAGCCAACATTTTAATGCAGAAATTAAATAATCCGACATTTCGATGCAACAAAACTTCACAGATTTCATTGTATAAATTCCATTTCGTTTTCTTGGAGACATTTTAATAAATTTGCACTTAGAAAAACTCATTTTATTCAATGGACAAACTGGTTTGTTTCAAAACATCCCCGTCCTCGGAAAAAGAAAATTCAAACAATATCCAGATATAACCTTCCCGATGGTCGGTGTTGATCAATTTTCATCCTGAACTGATCAAAGGCATTTTCTGTTGTCAAATATGAAGGATGTTTCAAAATATTTCAGCAATTCTTCATGAGTTTTTCCAAAAATTTTGAATTTTTTTGAAAGAATTTGCAACATTTGAAATTTTCTTTTGGGTTGATTCTGTTTAGTGCAACACACAGTTTTACATATATATTTGAAGATAATTTCTTTTTTGAAATTTTTCTAGCCATTCCACCAGAAACATTATGTATTGGATTAGTTTTGGTTTAATCTTCACTTCATTTAAATAATATAAATTTGTATATAATTTTATAAAATATATATATAAATAGTATATATAATTTCTTCAAAATTTAAATTCTTTCAAGTTCTTCAATAAATTGTCTTTATCATTGATGTTTATTTAAACCTATTTCTGGACACACATTCAACTATTTATTAAAAAATCGAGTTTGAACAGAAAAATAAAAATGCGTGGAAATAGTCCATTTCAAAACTGATGTTGTCATTTGTTTACGTTAAAATAAATTTTCTAAATATAATATCCGTCATTTCTAGATAAGAACATTTTGTTTGTTTGTTAACAGTAATTTAACATTTGATAATTTATCATTGATTTGCTTCTTCTTTATAAATGGTAGCGTAAGAACCAACTTGGAAATTACTATGTAGGATACAGGTTCGATTTTTTGAAAGAGAATAAGGGAGATTTTCTACAAAATTGAAAGATTCATTAGTCCTTGGAATTTATAACACATAGAGCTTTCCAACGATTATAAAATTTGATTGAACTGATAATAAATAATATAAAAAATAATTGTTTGTGATTTATTTATTTAACATATATATATATATATATATATATATATATATATATATATATATATATATATTTAAAAATATGATGCCACAAACATGAATTTCTGGATTATAAAAACAGAAGCTTTAAATATATAATCTTTTTTATAAATACAAATATTAAAGGAAATACTTGTTTAAAATGAACCTTTTAAATATAAAAATGTCTTTTAATAATGTATTTGTATACTTTGTATTTATTTAATATATGACAATATTTATTGTATGTGATACCTAGAGCAATGATGAATGTATGTTTTGAAGTCTAAATAGAATTTTATTCTGCATCGTTCGGTTAACAAGGTCGAACTTAATGCTCCAAAACTCATTTAAAATACAATTTTCCGTACGGTTATATTTAACGATGCTCAATTCGATGAAAGTAAAGAACGTCACACAATATGAAAATTTCTAAAAATCCCACCATATATAAATGTTATTTAATAAACTTATTATAAACAGAGCATTTACTTAAATATTTGTATCTATAAAAGAATGTTAAAATAAAAAATGTTTTGGATATATATATATATATATATATATATATATATATATATATATATATATATATATGTACGGATTTTACCTCAGCAGTTTTCTATTTTATATAGGAATATAAATATATATATATTCTTATATCAAAAATGTCGACCTATGTATATATGTATTATGGTGAATAAGATTTGTTAAATATATAATATAAAACTATTTGTGCAAATTTTTATAAATATATATATATATATATGTATGTATATATATATATCTTTAATATATATATAAATATATATTATATATATATGCATTATATTTAAATATTTAAAGCAAATATTATAGTGGAAAATTATAAACAAAACTAGAACTTGTAAAACTTGGGATGACCCATGCCCTTTATGCCTACATGAAAAACTACACATTATTAAGTTTCTAAATAATAAAAATCTATTAAACAATAGACATGAGTTAACGGTTTTTGCCGACATCATCAAATTTTTTCATTGAATAATTAGCATAAAAACAAACAAAATAAAATAATTTTAAAATCCATAGTCCTAATAAATAGTTTAAATGCCCTACCAAAAAAGATGTAACCCGATTTAAGACAGTACGGCAGTTTTTTATATACAAAAACCCTTTCAGAAAAAAAAAAAAAAAAATAAAATAAAAAATAAATAAATCTCCATAGACACTTAACCAGACTAGGCAATGTCTTCTTCCGTTTTAAATTTAGACACCCAACCTTACCTGACTTGACATCTGTGAATGTAACTGAGATATTGATACAAATTATTAACACCTTACACCCCTTTTTTTTTTAAACAATTGCTCTAGCTGTTACCATAGAAATTTTGATTTTAATAATGAATATGCTTATAAAACACGTAAATTTCAGAAGTAAGTTATTCCAAAAAAAAATTTCGCTTGAAGATGGAACAGAGCTTAGTACTTTAATTCAATTTAATTCAAATAATTATATTGAAGTTTTTGGCTCTTGTTTTGAAACATGAGAACTCTTATGTAGCATGTTGGAATCATATTTTTAAATACATAATTATATATATATATATATATATATATATATATATATATATATACACACACACACATATGCACACTTACACACACCACAATAATGACCCACAATTTCAATTTAAAAAAATGCTACACTAATCTAATTAAAAGTGAAAACAATGTACTAAAATGAAAATGTTTAAAAAAATGCTTTAAATTGCTAGTTCATCCACAGTAAACTTGTGTTCAGGTTATTTTGTTTCAACCAAACTTGGCAGATCTATTTTCACAATGTGGGATATTTAATAAAGAGATTGATGGAAACATGAACAAAAAGAGTCCAAATGATATCAGCTAGATTATTATATACCCAAAAAACACATAAAAAATTTTAAATTTAAAATTCTCAGTGCCTCTCACTCATGCACATGTGTAGTAGCATCAACATAAATGATGAAGTTGTAAAAGGAGGAACCATGTCACATAAAAAATTTTTCCACTTTATCATACTTCCTTCCCATAAAATTGTTTTTGATATATAAAAAATGTATATATTTTTATTCCATATACAAACACACACACACACACATTTTATTTATTTTTAAAATTTTAATAAAATTTCATATCCCACCTCCATAGATTATTTAAGTATCATAATTCTTTATTCTGAAGATCTACTATTGATTTATTTTTGTTTTTGTTTTTATGATTTATCAATCCTTTGTAGGCTATTTAAAGTCAAAACATATTTTGGATTGTAAAATTTTTTTTTTTAATGAGTCAATATTGCATTAAAAATTGTTTTGAAAATAACAATGATTGTTCCAGATACAAGCCCTACTATTTAACCTGTAGGTTAGGAAATGAATTTATACCTTTCAAAAGTTGATTGGTTGTTTTTTTTTTGTTTAGTGGCATATCAACCACTATGGGTTATTTAATGCTGAAATCTAAATATTTTGTACACGATTTTATTTTATTCTTTTTGGAGATAATAATGGTTTTGAGTTGTTTGTATATAAGTGAATACAACTGAACTTTTTCTCCATTCTCATTATGTGCTTCTATTCATTACATCAGCCACTGAAGATCAACTAATTCAATATAAAATTGATCTCGATTAATTGTTGCAGGAAATACTGAGAAAAAAAATTAATTCAAAAATATCTGTCTGAAGAGGTTTTAATAGAAATTTAATTGTTGCCTTATTTCTAAAAAATTGTTGATGAAAATGGTCAAAGCAAGTTCAGTTTTATCTTCTCAAAACTTTTGAAAAAACTGAAAATTAATGTCAGATTCAGTGATTTTCCTATATTTTTCAAAGCTGGAAAATGAGCTAACCTTCCAGTCATCATAAGATTATAAAACAGCAATAATTTTCTTTCAAATGATGTTTTTTTTTTAATGTCCCTTTAGAACATAGGCAAGTGATAAGACACTCCAGAAATACCTGTGAATTGCCATGCCTAATTGGATAAAAATAGTGGAGTGATTTCCTAGATGTCTTCTCGATGATTTGAAAGATTTTCTTCTATTAGACTAGTTGCCATCCAAGACTAAAGAGTTCAATCTATTTAATCAAGGAATCATGGCTTAATTTATTTTTCTTTTATTATTTATGAATTGCTATACCTTTTGAGAAAGACTGTAGATTGGTTTCCGAAAAGACTTCTCTACAGTTTGGTATCCAGAGTTTTTTTTTCTTAAACTGAATTTTACCCAGAAACTAAAGAGTCCAATCTAAAACATTTTAACCCATAACTGGGGGGAAGAGGCAAATTCAGGAGCATTTGTGAAAAAGTGAAGCCTAGCCCAGAATTTGTTCTTAGTTCAATTTCTGCAAACAATATCCATTATATCTCTTCTAAAAGTGAAATAACTTTTCATTAAGTGAAATATTAAACTTTTGTTTTTCAGAATTGTAAATTTTCTGAACTTTTTTTGCCGTTTCAAAGCCTTGACCTATTTTCTTAATAATAATAGAACTCACAAGATTTCTTTTGCCTTTAGAGTTTTATACAATTCAGAATAGTTCCTGCAGATGAAAACCAGTTATGCAAGTTTTTTGACAGCAACACTTGAATGATATTTTTTTAATGCTGAAGGAGTCACAAAATGGCATTCTGTAGATCTCTCCTTGTTCTGTCAATCCTGGTTCCATTAATGAGCTTTAAGAGTTTAATAGTTTAGCATTTTAGACTTGGCCTATTTTATACATATGAGTAGACACAACACACTTACTCATGGAGTTCAACATTTCCTTTGTTTTTTATAATCAAAACATATAATTAGTGTCTTACATGATTAAATACTATTGTACATATAAGTAGGCCAAAGGAATAAACCAATGATACATTTCTATGTTGCAGGTCTTATAAACCAAACCAAGCTTGGATCTTGTAGCATATGTGCAAAAAATTAGTAACCAGAGTTATACCCCTTTCTGTACAGGACATTCCTGAATGAGATTCTGATGTGGTGTGAAAAAAAAAAAAAAAAATGAGAGCTCACCACAAGACACAGATCTAACATAGTTCAAGGAAGAAGAGAATTGTTCACTTTATAATTTGTCGAGATTCAGTATATTTAATGGCACATAAGACCTTCATTTTATTTACATTTAATAATACATACTTATAGAATTAGGCTAAGTAAAAGGAATGATAGTCTAAACATCTCGGTAAACATTAGTCTACAAGATTTCTCAACTTTGCATGCAAGACTGGAAAGATATTTTTTTGAGATAAAAAAAAAAAATGGGGCTCATTTTTTCATGTTTAAATACTTGTTGGTCAGAACTGGTATTAATGGGACTGGCTCCATTTGTCTTTTCCTTGATTAAATGCTGGAAGAATGGTTCATTCATTATATTGTTTAGAAAAAAACCTGTCCAATCCTCTGTCCAACCTTGACAGAGTTCAAAAAAACACTTATGTGTGATTAATTGAAGTCCACGGAAACCATTATTCAACCAATGAAACACTGCTAGCTTTTATTTACTATATTGCTATGGCATATATGTTTGGACAAGTTACATTCCTTAGTGACACCAGCTCAGATCTTCATTCTTGAACTCACCATGCTGTGTTCATGGTGGCAAACCATCTCCATTCCCTTTGATAAAAAATAAGTTCCACTCAAACAGCATCATCATCAGAACTGTTACTTTGTAGAAAAAATCCCAAGAGAATGCTTCCCAGACAACTACCATTTTGGTTTCTAAGTCCATGGTCAACCAATATCCATCTTACTAATATTATGCTCTCTTACTTCCCTCTCCTTACAATATCCCTCAGTAACCCTCTACCTTGAGTAGTCCTTGGGCCTTGTATTGGGTGAACTGTCAGTAAAAAAAAATCTGATTCATCAATTCTAATCCTAAAGAGTTTTTCAAATAGAGTTTAGTAACCAAGACCTGTACTAAATTTCAATTTATATCTAAGTATTGGCAAATTTTTAGAAACCATTTTAAAACTATTCATAATCCCAATATTATCAAAAGAGATTATTGCCCTGAACTCATATTTAGCATTGTCCCAATAATAGTGGAGAAAAAAAAAGCAGGAGTTAAGAAAATGGTAGTATTTATTACCTTTCAATTTCCTTCAGCCAAACCAGTTTGCTTACATGTTTCTTATGTACACATCAACACCTTGTTTAAATATTTGCTCAGTTATGCAAACTTCGAACAAGGGAATACATATGTGAGTAGATATTTGCTAAATTTAGCAAACCCTAGAACCAGGCTAAATTGATAGCTGGGAAGAGATGAGCTAAAGAAGGAGAATTGCTCCCAATGTTCCAAGAAGGAAGGTATGACCCATCTTGAATTGAAATTAATAACCCACATTCAAAATTCTGATTTTCTTGGGCATAAATACTAACCCCTAGCACAAAATATGCAATAATTTCATCCATAAAACAGACATTGACATTATCCTCTTTATTCATATTTCTTCTATGTGACATGTTCCTTCCTCCACAACTTCCTATCCTTTGTAGCTCTCAATAAATTTTTGTATTTTTGTCATCTCTCCCAAACCCAACTCCACCATTCATTCACCAAGCTCACCAGGTAGGTTATGCATTGTTTTCCTCTGTCTTTCTTGCATTCAATCTGTTCTATTAGTATCAAATTTTCCAAACACTCTTTCCTCATTATGTCCCCTAGAAACTTCAACTATCTCTTCCTGATGTTAAGCAAAAATGTCTTTTTCATTTCTATTTTCTCTTGAACTTTTGCTCACATATTCAGTCCATGATATTCTCAGCATCCTTTTAACTCGGGAAGCTGGTATCAATTCTTGCATAGTTTAATATAAATGTTTCATACGTTTTAAATACAAATTTCGTAAAATTGAATTGTTTAACTAAACCAGCATGCATACTGCATATTTTTATTTATATATATTGCATATTATATTCCCTAAAATTAGTTTATTATATATATATTTATAGTAGCGTTTCTAAGAAAAAATTATTCGCTTTCCTTAAAGACTTTCTGTTTGCATTTACCTTATATTTTAATCGATTAAATTTCACAAAAATTTATACATATATATGTATATAATATATCTACATGTAAATGTATTAAATGAATATGTTTTTGAAGGACATGGATAAATATTGAAATTGAACAAACGAACAAAAAAATAAATTTTTATAAAATATTTAGCAAATCATAATGGACATTATACAAAGTGGGAAAGTTATGAGAAACGACAGGTTAAAACGTTGAACATATTAAACAAATTTAAAGGTTCTGGCATATTAATGGCTTTATATATATATATATGGCAGATAAGGTCTATAAAATAATGGAAGAAATCCCATACTAAGAGCGGTTTTTTCTCAAAGGTGTTGATGGTCATGAATGTTTATATGGAAGGGATTTCCTTCTTTTTTCAAAATACAAATTTTAACACAAACGCTCATTTTTTTTTGATGTAAACACCGTTTAAGAGTTAAACAATACGTAGAAATTTTGCATTCATGGAAAATTGAAAAGCTTTGGAAAAAATCGGTTTTTGCAGGAACAATCTTCATTATACCCTGAATGCATTTAAATCACTCCATACCAATATTTCGTTGGCACTTTCTTAAATGTCATATACATGTATTTTCATTTCTTAATATATGACGTCATTTGTTTACATTTGATACACCAGAGCAGTTATGAATGTACGAGATTCATGGAAGATTGAAGTTTATAAGCAGTAAATTCGACCTTGCCTACCGAACGCCGTGGCCGAGAGGTAAGGCACGTCAGCGTAAATGACGGTTCCGTATAGGATGCAGGTTCGAATCCTGTCAAAGGACGAATATTTTCTATGAAAATTTCTCGGACATTCAGGCCGGTAAATGTTATTTAATACTGTTTATTATAAACAGAGCATTTACTTAAATACTTGTATCTATAAAAAGAACGTTAAACATAAAATGTCTTTAATAAATATATATATATATATATATATATATATATATATATATATATATATATATATATATTCCGGTCCGAATCCATTACATTCATATATATTCTATTGCACTAAAATGTATGAATCCTCTTCTTCTCTAAAGATTTGAATGCCTAATCTAATGTAAAAAGAAAAAAACAAAAGTACTCTGGAAAAATGATCATGTATTACCATACCTGATTTTTATATATGGCAAAAACTTAAGACATCATCGAAGAAATTGATAATGAATTTCTTCCGACAGATAAACTTTTAATATCTGTTTTATCAGACAGAAATTATAAAATGATTTTAATTTATCCAGACAGTTTATAAAAAATTATTTCAAAATTAAGTCACAAGAGAAAGGAAAATGTATAAATTAATTGATATAGAAATAAATAAATATATATATAACAAATTATTTTAATCACACTCGATTAACTGACATCTGAATCATCTTTGTTTAGTAAACTTTTCAATGTCGATTTTAAAATGTGAAGAAATTAAATAGAAATGATTCTTACTTAAAATTCCCGAAAGTATTTTAGCAATAACAGCCGTATAATTAGAAGAAATCAAAAGAATACAATAGTTTAGCCTATCTCGTGAAAAAATTATGTGGAAAGTGTTGATAGTTTTAAATCTGTATCTATTTTTATAGATACTGTGAAAACCAACTTGTTGATATGCTTAATGTATAAAGTCTGTCATGAATATAGGCCAGGCTAATGGTAGTTTTGTGCAACACAACAAGAAGCTGGAAAATTAAAATATTAAACAAAGAATACGAGTCATTAAGTTTTAAAAGAAAAACGTGTCATTTGTAGACTCTTATACGAATTCCATACATGTAATCGATTTCGTTAAGAAATATCTAAACTGTCACCTATACAAAACCGATTTCTCAGAACGATTATAATTAAAATGGCTACAAGCGAATGAAACATCTAAGTTTTAATGAAGACTATACTTCATTAGATCTTATTGACCGGCACTACAGAATCACAAACCAATGACATTACCAAGTAAGAAAATCAAATGCCATCAGTTGAAAACTTCCAGCAGTTGCAACACCTAAAATGGATAGTACGTATAACATAATAAAGGAAAAATAATGATATAATCAAAACCTTGACATTACACACAACGTTAAAACAAAAGGTCTGGAAGTTAAATTCTGTCAATGCAAGAGGTCATGATAACAATGAAGGGGGATGTTAATTTTTCTAAAAAAAAAACAAATACATATTTAGAGAAATATTTTATGAATTTCAACCAATACCGAATGTTTCTTGTATGGAAAGGACTTGTTAGTATTATTATTGTCTATTTTATTTCCTTTGATTTCTGGTGTATACACTCCTTTTCATTAAGATCGACAAGACAGACCTATTTTTCACAATTTTTTTAGAAATTTAAATCATGACATTTTCAAAAACGAGCCGTTTTTGAAAAAAAACTTAAATATTTTTTTATTAGATAAAGCCCTTTTGAATAATGTTTATTGAAAGGTTTTAATTGTTCAGAACAAATTTTTATTTCTTTTTAAAGTATGGGCGAAATTATTATTATTATTTTTATTTCTTATTGGAATATTTTCCTGTGTGTGTATCCGAAAACAGTTATCTACAACTGGTATTATTGATGTTCTTATTTTCAATGGTGTCAATTCATGAGTAAAGGTGTGGGCGATGCATTCATTTTCTCATTTTTTTTATTTTTATTTCATGTGTGTGACTAATAATTAAATCAAACTCTATAAAAATTGATATAATGAAAAAATAATTCAAACAAGAAAAAAAATTAAAACCCGTTCATACTAAGGGTATTATTTAATTAATTTTTATTTAAAATTTCTGAAGTGAAAAATTCATTTCCTTCTTCCAGGAGACCTCAACAGATTATTTTTCAGTTCTGATTTCATGAAAATTCAACCCCTCAAAAAAAATATTTTTTAAATATAACATGCCCTTCGAATTTTTTGCTTTTAATGATATCAGAGAAAATTTTTTTATTTCTTTAAGTTTTTTATAAAAGCCCCATGGAAAATTTAAAATTTTTGTTAGAATTTTTTTCAAAACAATTCAAGAATAGTTAAATACAACGATTGATCGTTTTTATTTCCAAAATTTTTTTTTTTTTCATCTCAATTTCAAAAATTGTATTTTGATATCTGTTTTGAAGATAAATTGAAGATACATTGTAGTCTGCAAAAGACTGCCATATCATAAATAAAAAATTTTGAAAAAATTTTTTACAAAGTCTATAATTAAATTTCTATTTTTTAAATTTGAGAATTATATATTATTATTATTAAAACTAGGATTATTTTTAACACTGGTGGTATTTTATTCATTAATTATTTTATTTAAATATGTACGTTTAAATAAATAAATTAATTTGGAAATATTAATCTTCGTATTTTAAATAAAAAATACCATAATAATATAAATCAAAATAAGGTTGAATTTCGAACCTATTTTTTTTATATAAACTCAAAAATGAAAATTTGAAATGTATTTTAAAAAACGAAAAATTAGTTTATAGGCATTGGTCCTTCTTTTTAATTCAAGATATAAAATGTATGTATCTGGATAAAATGTTTTTTCGTTTTTTTTTTTTTCAATTTAAGAAAAGGATCAAAAAAAAAATTCATGATAATTTTTGAAATGAAATAGCAAATTATTCTCATTTTTTTTCCTAAATTCCAGTTGACAGATAAATGATGTTGATTGAAGAACTCGGGCAAGGTGTTTTTTTGCTAAAATAAATTTAAGTAGTGAACTTTTTGTTATTTGTAACAAATTAACATTAAAAAATACCAAGATAGATATAAATTTGTTGCAATTCATTTGAATTAAATTTTTACCAGTTTGTTTAAATAAATTTTTGTGTGTTTGAAGGATTTGATGTCACACTTTTTTTTTAATGAAAAACCTTTTTATTCATTCAAAAAAATTTTATAGTAATGTCGTGATTTTAAAATATATATATTTATTTAATTATTGTATTTTATTTTTTTTTATATTATATAAAAATATATTTGGTTTTTAAAATTTTTTCTTCAGATTGACAAATATAAATATATATATTCAATTTTATATAAACTTAAATAATTTAAAAAAAAAAATAAATTTGTTTTTGTTTTTTTATTAATTTTAAAAGTTTTTGGATTATTTTTGATTTATATTTATATTGTCAATTTTTTTTTTTATATGAGACTTAAATTTACATTTGTTTATTTTGTAGAAGTTGATCATATTCAATGGTATTTTTCTTAAAAATTATCTTATGTTTATAAAAAGTTAAAATATTGAATAAATGATTTTTTACCATCCCAAAATTTTTTTGGACAACTAAATTATGTAATGGATTTTTTATTTCGTTTTTTAAAATATATTCCTTAAATCATATATATCATCAATAGTTTTTTAAATAGATTGTTATTTTTTAAATATACATATTTATATTTAATTCTTTTTTTCTTATTCACTTATAAAAATTTTACGAGAAAATATATATATATATATATTATATATAAATAATATATAAATATATATATTGTGTCTTTGTATATTTAATTTAAAAATGTGTCCTGACTATTTCTATTTTTTATTCTAAATTGTTACTTTTAAAACTATTTAGTGGAATAAGATTGAACACATGAAAACGCTTAATAAATAATTCTTTTTTTTCTTTCTGTTATTGTTTCAAATTTCCTCCTATTTCAAATTTTTCTGTTTGATATATTAAATATGCAGACATTAAAATATAGAAAATTTTTCCATTAGTATTTCATTTATTTTTTGATTTTATTGATTATAAAAGACTTAAATCATAACTTTATTATAACCTTTTATTTTTTAACTTCTTTACTTTCAGAATTTTTTTTATTTTTTTTTTATTTAAAGAGTTTAATAATATCCCGATAATCAAATTTCCACATTTTTTCGAAATTATATTTAAAATGCTGTATTTTCTTCTCTTATTGATGAAATTTTTAATTTGAATCAAAGTTTGCTCAATTTTTATAAAAAAAATTATAATAATTAATTTCTTATTGTAATAATTTAAACATTTTTTTTTTTTTTTTTTTTTCCAAATACATATCAGTCCAGATACATTTTATAGTATCGTATGAGACCATTATTTGCTTTGATATATATATAAGATATATATATATTCAAAAGATTATAGAAATTTTCTTTTTATTTCATCATAAAATGAACCAATTACAAAGATAAAACAAAAATATAATTCATTGTTTTTTGAAAACTGTTTTATGTAAAAAACTTATTGTTCTATTAAAATATTGTTTTTAGTTTCAAATTTGGATCTATAAATAACATATTTATTTTCAAATTGATAATATCATTTCTTATTAAACTCTTATATATTTTTATATCTTATTTATAAATTCAAATTTATAAAATTCCTTCAACATTAAATCTCAAGTTTGAACTTTAATAATCTGTAGCCCTTCTTCTTCTTCTTCAGTTGTGTAAAAAAATTAACTTCATTGAAAAATTAAAATATATTGTATCTGATATTAAAAATAAAGCATCATGAAATTTCATAAGTTGTATTTCAAAAACAATTATTGTTATTATTATATATTTTTATAGCTCTGTTTATGTATCATTTTATATTGACTTGCAAACAAAGTGCTGAGAAATAGTTATTCGTTCAAATGTATGTCTAATCAATAAATTTGGCAGGATAATTTTTATCTATTCATTGTTTGTTTCAAACATTCTTGTTTAAATTAATTAATTAGCACAAATTAAATTTTTTGATTAAGGTTTTAATATCAGATATGTAATTTTACTAAAAAAGAATTAATATTTTATTATTATGTTATATAAATGTCTATATTGGAAAAATATTCATATTACGTAAAAAAATTTCATATATAATTCATTTATAAAATATATTTTATATATATATATTATAAATTATTAATTGAGAATATATACATATATATATATATGTAAATATATATATATATATATATATATATATATATATATTATGTTAATTTTTAAACTCAAAGAATAGGAATATACACTATATATATATAAGCCACTTATATTATGGTTTATAAGTTATATCCAAATTTGGTGTTTTCAATAAAATTTACACAGGTTTTAATTTTGGACCAGAGAAAATCTCTTTATATCCGGTTTAATGTTATATCCGGATATCTTATATCCGTTACAAAATAATTATATATATATATATATATATATATTATATATATATATAAGATTTGAAAAATTTTGTAATATATATATTCGAAAATTTTTTAAATCATCCATAAAAAATAAATATTTATTCTTTCTATATAATTTTTGATGACATATTCTTTAAAATAAAAAAAATAATATAATAATATATATAAATATACGCTCCGTCTATCTATATATATATATATATAATTTTATTATTTTTTAAAAATATAATCATATAAATTCAATTTTTTGTTTCTTTCTTTAACTCTTTTTATTCGTATCACTTAATTTGTATCTATTTTATAGTATTATCTATCGTATATATTTATATATATATATATATATATATGTTTACTATTACCTTTAAAATTACGTTGTAAATATAACTCCAAATATATATATATATGATATTATTTCATATTTACGTATATATATATATTTGTATAAAATTTTATATATTAAATATTTAAATTTAAACTCATTCATATGCGACAAACAATCCAAAAATAATAACACATTTCTCATAGCATTTTTTTCGGATTACATCTATATTTTCGTTGTCCTCTTATTACCGAAAAGTAAAAACAAGAACAAAATCTATTTCCATACCTGAGGATGTCTGTAGGAACAGACGAAAATTTGTAAAAATTAAAAAAGACCTTATGCAACTGGAATTTATAAACAGGGATCATATCATTCATATACAGGTTCGGGGTTGATGTATCTTATTTATATTGTTTGCGATGATGTATTCTCACCATTTAAATCATTAACCTCTATATTTGTTTTTTGTATGAATGATTCATGAATTTATAAATTATAATTTGCACCTTTTAATTGAAATATATATATATAATAATATATATTTTTATATATCAAGAAAAGTACTGCGGAAATGGCGAACTGGGAAAAGATACTTGTAACGTGTTTCATCATTCTGTACTTCATCGGACTAAATTAGTTATTTTGTTAGTAATTCACATGCTCACATCAAAAGGGTGTCATGATTTTTTTTTATTTTTCATGTAGCCGAAATCATTTAGTCTTTTTTTTTCTTTCCATCACTTTTGTAAATAGCTATTGCACCCCGTGATATTAGATGATCTGCCAAGAATTGGGAAATATTCTAAAAGTCAAGTCGCACATTTACTGTAGATTACCTTGTTAGTAAGGCACACTCTAGAAATTTACGTCATAATTAATTATTTTTCTCCTTTGATCAGAGTAACATTTCTTATGTCAAAATTGTGGTCAATCTCGTTACGGTGGGCAAACATCGCATTTGCTGAATTATTTTGTAAAATATAACTTGTGTTCATATATACCAACCCAGATTCCTTGAGGTTTCTCCTATGCATTTTCGTGACCATTAATACATGGGATGGAATAAATTCCGCCTTCAGCTTTTAGTTTTAAAAAGTCTCTGGTATTTGGCTTTTGTTAGGGTAACGGTTGTAACGATGATATACGTCATCAACTATCTCCGAGAAATTGCATACGTCTCCAATAGAAAAAAAAATTAAAATACTTATGTTTACCTCCCAAAAGCAACAGTGACACCCTCTTCTCACCACCTCCCAATGTCTGATTCTAATGGATATCTGTATCGGATGGAGAAACCACACGGCCCACAAAGATGTAAATGTCTTTCTAGGAACCCAATAATGAAAAATTTCAAATCGCTGTAGGCGTACGAAAAGGAGGCTCTAGGTTGTGCTTTGCGCACGTACAAGTACAGATGTGCAGAGATAGGTACTGGTTAGTTAAGCAGTCCATACTACACTCCAAACGAATAATCTATAAAAAAAGACTGATTTCTCGCATGAGACCAATGCAGAGATGATGAGAGTAGTCGCTATGCTGATGACATCGGTATTCATAGTTAACACTTCCGCTGCTAACAACGGAGATCTTCGTTTTCTTATCTTGCTCCAGTTGGCTAAATGAGAAAATGTTTACGTTATTTTTGCATACCGCTAAAATGAGTGTCCCGTTGCGCCATCTATCGTCAAATCACAAATGACAATGCTTCAAAAGATATCATGTGTATATAATTACTAATCTGGTAAGTCATTCTCAGGTATATCCATGAAAATGGAAGGCTGTAAAAAAACACTGGTGCCAGTTTTCTGTGTAATAAAATATATACATTGAAATTCTGGCATTTTCTTTAAAAATTGCTGACCGGATAATTAACTGGGCAAACCCCCCAGTGAAAGTGTTAAAAAATAATGAACTGTTAACAGAAATTCCAACATCCTCTACCAAGTGTTCCAAGAAAATGGACCCAACACAAAACATTTCAAGTCAGAAATTATGATTTAGAATTGGAATGAAAGCTCTGATGTCACATACGCTGAATCCTTCAGAAATATTCAGGACATGGTATTATTAAATACAAAATACTTCACACACATCGGTATATGGATCAATTACAACAAATTTAGGAAGGAAGGAAATTATATATAGGCTGTAGTTTCTTCCCAAACAACAAATAGCTGAAAGACCAAGAATTAGATATAAAACATATTTTCATGTTCTTAAATAATCTCATCGGATACTATCATAGAGATGCTATGCATGACACTTAATGCGTACAGAAATGTCTAAACTGTTAGATGTATATAACCGAATTTTCAGATCAAAGAATGAAAATGGCTTCGGAAGAATAAAGCGTGTAGATGTTACGAACGACTAACCAACTGGCGCTATAGTTATAAATATACAATTCTACAGGATGATACAAACCACATAACTTGAGAACTTTCAATAGAAACAATAAATAAAATGGATATTAAAAGAATTATGGAGATAAAATAAGGAAACCATTATAATGGGACAAAAAAGGAAAGGAATAAGCCAATGATCTTGGAAAGTGCAGTAAGTAAGAAAGGTATTCTTTTGAAAAAGTGTTTCTATAGAAATCTACTTGGTCGCTGAATGGGGTACCTCTAGGTGGTGTAATGGTTAGCAAGCTTGTCTCGCTAGAACAAGTTCTACTGGGTAGTGAGTTCGATCCTCACTGGGTACCCCATACTTTCGGCCTTGTGCCACATCTGAGCTACGCTTGGAAAATCACTAGGGCACCTCGGCGTGGTGTAATGGTTAGCAAGCTTGTCTCGCTGGATCAGTTACAACGGAAAAGTGAGTTCGGTCCTCACTAGATGCCCCATACTTTCGGCCTTGTGCCACATCTAAGCTACGCTTGAAAAATAACTACTTGGTCGCCGAATCGTTCTCATAAGAAAGCAGCTAATATTACCATTGACGTTCTAAGTCTTGATACTGTGCGTTATTATTACAAGGACTGCTTGCCTTTTCTGGGACATATAATGAGGAAAGATGGCCTAAAGAATCTGATACTCACGGGTCGAATAGAAGGAAAGTGAGACAAGGGAAAACAACGCATGTCATACCTAGCTGGCTTGAGCAAGTGGTTGACAGAACGTGGTCTGGGGGAGGTAGCAGAGGAAAAGAACTTGTTGAGAGCTGCAAGGGATAGAAGGAGGTGGAGAGCCATGATCGCCTACGTCCTGAAAGGACATGGCAAATAAAAAGAAAAAGAAAGCTTAACTTAATTTCTAATGATGATACACTGGTCGACCAACTATTTACGGCGAAACATAATTATCTTTATATAGTAATTAATCTAGACAAGAAGAATCCTCAACAGAATACAGAAAACACTGGATGGCTGTTTCGTTTTATTTGAGAATCCTCAGCAGTGCGCATCCACTAAGGTGAATCGAACACATGCCGTTACGATAAAACGCAATCTTCTTACAACTGGACATCATTGACGAGGAAGAATCTGACGCAACACACCCAGAAGAATACTGAACATACTGATAATAAAAGAACTCATGAATTTGTTGGTGAGGGCTCCAGACTCAACATGGAGGCGTACACCAATTGCCTTGACGAGGTAGTGCTACCCTGGTTCAAGATATTAACTTTCAGAAGACCCTATGTCGAGCAGTAGGACCCAATCATGGATGGCAATTTCTGCGACCACATCACGCCTTACATCTGGCTACTTAAATCCCCAGATAGCATTTCCATTGATTATTATGTGTGGTGCACAATTGAGCGAGAACTCAAAAAAAATCCTTGTAACACCAACGATGAACTGAACAAGGAGACCCTTCATAAGTGTTGCAGGAGATTCCGTTGTCGTTTCGAGGCTATGGCTGAAGCTAATAAAGATTTTATTGAATAAATCTTCTCTGTAGTATTCCAAGATATTTTTGCGTAATTTGGGAAAGTATATTTGTTAAAATAAAATGTCCATGTTATTTTTATTTTTTGCGTAATTCAGACTGCAATATATACATCGCACGCTATATATATATACACACACACACATACATGTATATTGATGCGTATTAAATCAAAGTATTTCTCTTGTTATTCATCTACGCAAACACACACAAGCACACACACAAGCATATCCATACGTTAGTCTTTATGTATATATTGAAATATAATTTCTTTTAGTCAACGTCTATATCAATAACCGATTAAACATACTAAAGAAATATCATTGAAATATACTTAAGTTTAAATTGGAATCTTTATATAAAACTTTTTTCTTAAGTATACCAAGTAGGACTGTAAATAGAGCGTTACTTTGAATATTCTCGCTAACTCTACTTAAATATCTTGATAAATGCTGTCTTTAGTAAAGATCTCAATAAACATCTTAAAAGACAAGTTGTTCATATTACAGTCATTTTTAAGATAATATTCGAATAGAAGTAGACGACATTATAAGTTTTCACTTCTTGTTTAAAACGTTATAGGAAGATATTCATTTTACAGTCTAGGGATGCGATACGGTTACATATCCAGGAGTTAGATAGTCAATCGATATATTGATTAAATCTATCAGTAGAAGGGCTGGTATGTACTCTGTCAGAATTGCAGTAATATATAATACGTAAAAAATATTCCGTGATGTATTTTATGATGTAAAAATTCACTGATATTTGAAGGAATTTTATGCTGAGAAAGTAGAATTTATTCCGATTCGCATTCAAGTACAGTCAGAAATTAGGATACATTTAAACTGGAATTTTAAAAAGCAGAATCCTGTAAGACAATTGAAGATTCACAATTTACGGAAGCCCTACTGTGGCATGTATTAATGTTAAAGCTTATTAAACATCTTATTTTTAACTAGATTAAAAGCTGTGCTCCGTATATACTTTTAAGCCTGCTAGTGCGGAGGGTGAATTAGGCGTCCGTTCCCAAACGAAGCAGACTTCTGGTTCTGCATAGAAAATAGCAGTGATAATTTTAAAGAAATAACTGAGAATTCCTCAGTTCATTCCATAGAAGTTTAAAATTTCACTTTAACTCTGATTCGTGCTATAAGTTCAATTCAGGCCAAATGACGGATTTGGACCGAAAATCCGATTCGTGTGTTTTTCATTTTATTTTTAAATAGTTTAAAAGTCTCAATCGGTAGGGACTTTGAGCTAGCTACCGCGGAGTGTGATTTGAGACTCCGGATCAAAACTTACGGTTCAGCTCAGAAAATCTCAATGGTAATTTTGAAGAGATAACTGTGAATTTCTCAATTCACTCTATGGAACTTCAAAACTTCACTTTACCTCTGAATCGGGTTATAAATTCAATTTTGGCAAAAAGACCGATTTGGGCCAAAATCCAATTCAGACTGAAAATTGTGTTCTTCAATTCACAATCTCTGTGGAACTTCAAAACTTCATGTCAGAAATCCTTTCACTTTACTTCTTATTCCTTGGCATTTTGAAGAAATAAAATTAATTTCCTTAATTCAGAAAGGAGTTTTTTTTTTTAACTGAATTTTAAACAAAATTTAAATTCACAAAGTTATTATGTTAGTTTAAATTTAATATGAAATAAAACTTTTAAAATCACTAATTTTGTTCAGTTATTTTAAAATTTGAATTTTTCCCCTGTTCCCTCTTCATCCCGACATAAGTCCTAATGCTGTATGTTCAAGCACCAGATGAAGGACAGGTTTTCAATCCAGGAATCATTTTGATTGCAAGAAGATACAATATATCTATATCGGGCTCGAGTTAAAGGGATTTCAGATACACGTACCGATTGACAGAATTTGGCGTTTATTTACTTTGATGATTTTTTTTTAGTATACCTGCTAGAAATGTTTGAAATATATCGATAACGTCTTTCAGGAAAGATACAAGGCCTTACCAGCTGATGACGACCAAAAAAAATTACAATTATATCTCATGTTACTAATTCCATTTCCCCGTTGAATGTGGAAAATGCCTTGACCTGACCAAGAAATAAATTCAAAGTTACGTGATAATATAAGAAAAAGAGGAACAAATAACACTGTTTTGAAGGAAAGAGGAAATGTATATAAAATTTTCTGATAAGTTAAAATTTCATACGAATTATAAAGCTTGATACCTGCCAAAAATATTGCATGAATTTAACTATATTTTTTATACACACAGTACCAAAATGGAAAATGTGTAGATGCAAAATAAAATATCTATTTCAATATATATCATTAGACAGAAGCCATTTGGAATAATGGTGCATACAAGCGCTTTTGTTATATATATATATATATATATATATATATATATATATATATATATATATATATAATCATTTATTATCATTTATAGAGTTAAGTTTATATACGGTTGAACTCACTAGAGCCAAACATCTTCCGGCGGTATATATGTGATACAAGACAGGGCAAAACTTTTATCGCGTCACTGCTAGCGGAACTAAATCATATTAATTTAAAACCATTGCACACCTAGTTTGACAGCTTATTCCTCGGTGATTTTGAGCGTTCTACCGATTAACTATGCTAGTTCCAGTGAACTGATATTAATTACAATATGTTACAGTTGATATCTTTACGCAGCCTTCAGATTGCACCACGTTTAAATTTCACGAATTTGTAACAGATCCGTTCTCGAATCTCGTAGCATAACGCTTGCAATAACACAACTTAGACGGCTGTATTTTTTAGAAAGAGAAGTTTTAGTTTTTGCCTTATTACAGGAAGTTAGGTGCGTATGGTGTAATTGTCATTTGCTAAAAATTTTCCATGACTTTATCACATTTTCCCATCAGATATGGATTAAATGGCAGCGTATTTTGGAATGGTATTTGGTTGCGTAACGAGTATAGGAGGAGAATAAATCTGGATATACAACCTTGGAGAAGACAACGTGATTCCATTTCATTAAATTCCTCAATAATTTAGAGTTATCCATTGAGATTTAAAAAAAGGCTATGTGAAGAGTAATTAGCAGCTAGGTCACGAACGGACAATCTATGTAAAATAACGGATACAGATACAGGAAGTAAAATCGGTGAGACGTGTCTAAACTCTGATGAATTTGATTACTTTCACTTAGAACTGTTGCTTATAAGAAAGGTTGCAAAGCCCACTTCCGCGCCATTTAATGGTTAAATATCAAGGCAGTTTTGAATCTCGACATTGGATGCCCTCTTGATATGGATGCCTGCGACCGTCGCACACACTTCTTCACGCCACTGATTGCAATATACATATATTAGTAGGATCGGTGGAGTAATGGATAGCGGCTCGGATTCGAAGAACCGTGTTCGAATTTCAGTCGAATCCATTGCATTCACTTACGTGTTAATACCCTTGGGAAAGGTGTGAACCCTCGTCTTCTCCCTCCTAGATATTGGTAGATAGCAGAACAGACCGGGATCTACAGATTTGGATGGCAACTGGTCTACCGCATAAAGAAATAGCAACCAACTGCAGGGGAAAAGTCTGCCTATCTAACGAAAGATAAATGATCAACTAAGTATGGCACATAATTGACTGATTGACATAAATTAATTAAATTTGATAAAATATTAATATCAACCTTTCAAAAAAATAATCTCGTAATGAAATACGGAAGAAAATGAATGATTATTTCCTTGCATCTTTTCAGGGTATTTGTAAGCATGACTCTTCACAAATTCCTCTGTCTTGTAGCACTAATTAATATTAGTCTCCTTGCTATCCTTCTCATTCCTTGTTTTGCTCACATTTTACGCAGGTTCTTTATGCATGTTATTCATTGGTCTATTCTACTCCTCTTACGATCGATATGTCCTCAGTGTGTCAAATTGTCCAAACGATCAACACTATCTTCTCTTGGAAATGCTTCATCTCCTTTTAAGAGTCATACAGCGAAAGCTATAAAGATATGTTAAAAATAATCAAGACTTCTATACCAACATTATTTATGAATTTAGATGCATCATAGTGAACTGCGTTTCCAACCAAAAGAATCCTTTTAATAATTATTTTTGAGACATCGCCACCAGCCTGTCACGATGGCTAACGCTATGTATTTCGCAGCAGAACTCAAACCAGATATATTTGAACCAGCACAGAATTGTATTAAAATTAATACGCAATATACCCGTCGAGAACAAAAATGTTATACGTCCTTTTCACTGCAGAAATCATTTAAAAGTAATAGAACTTGTAATATAAAACAAGAAACTAAGCCTTAATAGAAGTAATTATAAACACGGCTAGAATGTATTGGTCGTATTTGAAAATTAAGAATATTTCATCTACGCTGATGTCATAAGCATTTACTCCTGCATCGATAGAAAGACTGATCAGTTCGAAAAAGTCAAAATGGCAGCCGATGACCAAGACCATATCAAGTCTGTTGCTAACTGGGGCAAATGATGGCTTGTTAATTTTAACGGCTCCAAAACTGAACTTCTTTCCATTAATGATCTGAGCGACCTCTCTTTGCCTTTCATCTCCATGGCTGATGCTAACTTCCAGTGATTCTCGGGTTCACGTTCTCAGCTGACATGATCCATTGCTAGGTCAGCTGAGAACATGCGAATTTTTCTCTGCAGAATATTTCATATCTATGAGTCTATCATTCGTCCATCCTTAGAATATTACTGCCATATATGGTCCAGTGCCTCTGTTAATTTCCTTGAGCTCTTTGATATGATCCAAAGAGGAATCCTCAATATTATCAATCCAGATCTAACGGCTCGGCTTCAGTCGCTTTTCCACCGAATGTAATGTTGCCTCTCTGTGCCTTTTATATAAATATTTTCATGGTAATTGTTCGGATAACTCTTCCCTGTGGTACCTAGACTTTTGGAATTTAAGTGCAGTACTAGAGTGACGCTGAAACTCATAAAATTACAGTTGAGCTGGGTAGATGTAGCCGTAAGTTCTATGCTGACAGTTTCTTTTCTCACGTATTTCATTTCGACACTTCCGGCTCCAAACTTTCCAACCAACTTTAATCTGCAAATATTTAATGCATCGTCAATCGCTATCTATTGTCCTGCTAAAAACTCTTTCCGCTCATTGGTAATGATTTTCTCTCACTAATTCTTCCAAACCCTGAAACCACTTCGTTTTTTAGTGGATTTACTGTAGTCCAAGGGGCGATATAGATTAAAAATTGTCTACTTTCAGCAATTTTGATTCTATCTTCAATGACAATTACACACAATTTATTATAATAACAAACATTTATCCTTGAAAATGCCTAATTGTTTAGCCGAAAGCGTCGGATTTAAAGACATTTTGAACAACATTCATATTCATTAAATACAGAATAGAAGATACTTGAAGACATGATACACATAAAACAAAAAATCCCGAATGTCTTGTTCAACAAAAAATGTATTAAATAGAGATTGCTGTTCAGATAATGTATATTTTGGAAACAACCTTTCTTTTTAAACATCATTCGTAAAATATAACAGGCAAGGGATATTTCCTTAATGTTTATTTAGTTTTTTCCTGCGTTCGTACATTGGTTTCCTATTTTATTAAAAAATATGATTCCAACACGCTACATAAGAGTTCTCATGTTTCAAAACGTTTTATGCTCTACTTTTGTATCGAGCACTATTTTTTAAAAATAATAACAAAAATACTAAAGAACTTTGGATTATTTACCTAACGAGTTCTTTCTCCTATTTTCTAAATATTTTCCTTTTACATACACACACACACACACACACACACACACACACACACATATATATATATATATATATATATATATATATATATCTAATATGAAGGCACGTATACTTTCTTAATATGTATATATAAAAAAACAACTAAAAAGTTGCAAATTAAAAAATAATAATAATGTTTTTTATGAAAGTATTTATTTATATGTGATATTTCAGATCGACCTCGATCTTTCTTCAGAAAAAAACTGTTTTTAGAGGTTTGTTTACGAGTAGTAGTTTAACTTTAATCAATCAGGAAACTCATTAAAAAAACTGTAAATGTTTATTGATAGATTCTGATTTCAGTTCCACATACACACGCAGAAAAAAAGAAAAATACTGGATGTTAAAATTAAATACATATAAATTAGAGTTAAATAAAGACTTGGGTATTTTATATCTTTATAAATATTTCAATAGTTAAACTTTTTTTTTTAGATATAATTATATTTTTAAACAACATCTAAAATATTATTACAGTTAGATTTACGTTAAAAATATTCGAACACAGTGGCGTTCCATATCACGTGACGTCCGCTACATGTTTTTTAAATTGCAACATTTTAGTTGTTTGTATATATATATATATATATATATATATATATATATATATATATATATATATATATATTTACAGAGAGAGAAGAGAGTAAACGATGAAATTATTCGTACACCCAACTATTTTGAATAGTATCCATTTCTCAGAACCTAATGTCCACATAATGCCAGGTTTTAATAAGAACTGAAAAAGGAATATAAAACTCAATTTTCAGAACAATAGGTTAACTACAAAAAATTTGTCGGCGAATTATGCAAAATAAGAAAAGACAAAATTATTCGTACACATATGAAAAATAGCATGGGCTCTCGTCTTTATAACTTGACGTTTTCCTGGAATTACAATTAGTTTCAATTTAAGAATATTTTCCCCTTTATGTTATCTATCATTTTATTGGAGATTATACATTTATTAACTTTGATTTAGCTCTGTTGAGCGAGTTTTGAAACCGGTTAGCTATCTCGTTTTTTTTATTATTATTTGTTTTCCTTTTAAGCATGAGTGGTAATAAAAACAATTTTTGTCTATATATGGCGTTTATTAAGTTTGTACCACCAATAACATCTATACACACACACACACACACACACACACACACACACACACACACATATATATATATATATATATATATATATATATATATATATATATATATATATATATATATGTGTGTGTGTGTGGATACACACATATGTGTGTGTACGTTCTAATGAATAATCATTAAATCTTACTAGTATCTGTATGTATGTGATAATTTCCAAACTAAATATGGTTTAACAAATTGAAAATATTGAGTCTGAAAAATTCCCTAGCTTTTTTGAATAAATAGTGTAGGAAGACAGGATTTCGTTTCACACTTCACTGAGAGTAAAATATATATCAACATATTTGAAAATCTGACATATCAACGCATCTTCCGTTATCGTTCGTGTGTGGACTGTGAATTTTCATGGCATTTTATGGTAAGAGTGAAACAGATGGAAATGAAAGGAATTTTCTTTATCTGACGCATTTTTTTTTATTTCCTGAAATGAAGAACAGCTAGAAAATTAGTACAAAAGTTCTCATAAGTTTAATTCGTCGGATTTAACGAAATCTTGGACGACTTTGATATTTATTACGTACAGTACAGAAGATCCTTGAAGACATGATAAACATCAAACAAAAATTACTTCTCAGTCTTGTTCAACAAAACATGTTTTAAAAAGAGATTGCTGTCCAGATACTGTATATTTTGGAAGCAACTTTCTTTTAAACATCTTTCTTTAAATATAACAGAAAAGGGATATTTAAATATAACAGAAAAGGGATATTTAAATATAACAGACAAGTTATATTTATGTTTATTCAGTTTTTTTCTGCGGTTTTACATTTTTTTTACATTTGGTGGGAGGAATATTTATATATGTGTATACCATGAACATTGTTATTGCCTATCCAATCACCCTCAATAAGTTGCATGTTAATAGTTTCTTCTATTGCACTTTCCTGCGTGGAGAACCCTCGTGCGGTTTCTTGCTTCTCATTCAAATTTGACCTTCAAAATCTCAAATGCAATGACAATCATTCTATTCTATCTTCATAATTATTATTCTATTGCCCTCTGCCCTTAATAATAGTTTTTATTTTCTCATACTGTCTATCATTCAATAACTCCTTGCGTCCTAGTGGCTTTATTGCCTTGACTGTGTTAAAATGGTTTAAAAATCTATCGCTATATTCGGATTTAGAAGTACCGGCAAACTTGCAGTAGTTGATGATTAATCGAAATGTTGATTATAAGTAACCTAGATCATAAAACCTGGGATATCACATAGATTATGCAAATATCTTTTTACGAGAGTTTTGAGATAGATGATGATACGAGGCATGCGTGCCTAAAGACTTAACGGAATCATTTTTAATGTAAAGAATTTTCACTTGTGATTCTTTGGTAAAACGCAACAGAACTAATACTGTATATGAAAAGAACTAGCACAGGTGAGCAAAAATGGATTGTTTATCAAAATACGGAGCGACAATAAATTTGCGTCGAAACAAAAAAAAAACATACAAAACAAAGTAAGCAATCGTTAATCATATCAAAAGTTGGAAGAATTTGATTCTGCGTACCTGGTTTGGATTGAAATGACAATGTGTCTTATGAGCTCTTTTCTTAAAATCAGATGTTCATTTTAGATAAGTACTTCCGCACTCCAATCGGCATGATTAAATACGGCATTCTTCGAAAATCTTCCCGAATTGTCTAATAGGTAAGTGATAATATAGCATCAGGACAGCAAACCCGTTATTAGGGCTGTTGAAAAGGTCTCATCGGCAACCACTGCATCTATGAAACTGGACACTCTGAATCTTTTACACGAGACCTCAGGAATCTATGATACAGGGCCTGTCGAATCTATGATAAGGGCTCTCAACTCTACTATATCTCAATTTTCATAAGCTAGTATTCATATAAAATACAAATTTTATTGAAACCTAATTATATGCAATAATGTGCCATATAAAATTTAGTTGAACATTTCAACTGGAAAAATTGAAAATAAATAAAATGTTTTTAAATATAAAATTAGAGACATGTCATAATAGATAATCCATAATCGGTAATGGTTTGCGGCAATTTTTAAAATTGACTTGAGAATTTTCTGGTTAAAAGTTGAATAATTGAAAACATTCAACATTATGGACAAAAATAAATCGTGAAATATATATAGTGTTTTTCGAAATGAGAGAAACAAATTCATCGACTCAAACGAAAAAAAAATGACACAGAATAACGTCGAAATCCGTAAAAATTGTTCTTTTGTAAGTTGTGCTTAATTTAATTAGTAAATGTTATAAACGTAGGTAGAAAAAAGCAATTTTTTTTTTTAAGATAATGAGGGTCACAAAGCACAGACCCCCTCCCCAATCACACTTACCCCAAAGTCGGGGAGTTCGAGGGTAATACGCGTTGGCTCTATCCGTCAGAAATTGTTACAGCCTGACTGCGGTATCCTAATACACTCGCCATACCCATCTAACATTTTACAGTACGATAACCAGTATTTCGATCTTTAGAAGAACGCAGATTCTCTATGACGCTGTACAAAACCATTCAGCCTCTTGATTATCTACAAAGGAGGAAACTGTGGTAGTTTGAAACCCTGATACTGACTGAAATATGTTGAAATGTAGCGACACCAAATGACATACATATGTTGTTGAATAGCTCTATTCAAACATATTTAAATATTGTTTGTTTTTCCTTGTAGTTGGAAGAAAACAAGCGCTATTTCAGGTAATATAGCATCAATTAATTCTTTAAATTCGTTCTACGTACTGAAAACGAGTTATCTAAGGAGTGCGCAAGAGAGATTGGCGTCTATATTAGAGGAACAGATGTCTGTGATCTTTTTCGACTATTGTTTAATTAGCCGATTGTTAAATTAATTAATCATGAAGTAGGCTGTTTCGATTTATTCCGCATCCGTCACACTTGAAATTTGAGAGAGCCTTGTCTCGACGTTATTTCTCCTCAATGTAGGAATTTGAATGTTTTTTTTTCTTCTTCTCCGATGAGATATAAAAGTGGACCAAACATTGAGACGAAAACTACTGATCGCAGCACTTTCATTTTGATGAGCTGTTAGAAAGCGATTAAAACCAGACGAGACGCAAAACATTAAGATTACAAACATTACTTTCCAGAAGTTTAATAAGAATATTTTGCCAAAGTCCGATTCAATTAATAATTCCTG
>CAHIKZ030003923.1:0-52446 GCA_903632075.3 Acanthosepion pharaonis | reverse complement strand
GTAACTGGAAAACCGAATGAAAAAGAATGTTAACAACAAATACTTTTTCACACCCAACCCAGTTCTGCGGAATCAGAATCAACGTTGAGTTTAAGCAAGCGAATGAGCCAATTGGAGTAAAGTGCCATGCAGATTTAAATTTTTCCCACTTGTGACGAATGCAGCTATCGATTTATTTTGCATACTAGCATGCTAGTTAACATTCGTGTCAGTCAGCTGTTGGCTCTCACGTTGGCCAATAGAATCTTCCTGCCTATTCGTGGCAGCCAGCTATAGGCTCTCACTCTGGCCAGTAGAAAATGGCCGCAAACTACATGAAAACTGCCGTATAAGCATGAAAAAATCAATTATTTCCACTATCGATGGGAGTTGGAAATGCAAAGTCGGTCTTGGCCTTTTGTCAACTTGGAGCGTGTTCATGTAAATTTTGGTGCAAATCCGTCGAAAATTGCGGCCGTGCATTCGTTACACACACACACACACACACACACACACACACACACACACACACACACACACACACACTCCTGCTTTTTATAGATAGAGATTCATGATGCAAAATGTTGAGATATTATTAATTACACTTATTTTAATTTGATTTGTAATACATGTTATTGTAATAATAATTATTACTCACATTATACAATATTACTTAGGTCAAATGCAATAAAAAATAATAAATAGAGAAGGTTTTTAGAATTTTTGAAAAAATCGCTGCTTTACTTTATTTTCTTAATAAAATTCAGCTGGAAATTTAATAATAGAATTATAAAACATCAGATTTTCAGAACGAACAATAAATTGACAATACCAGAATGACATCATTGCAGGATGATAACCTTGCTTTAAGTTGAAACTTCCCTTTAATGCGTGTATTACCCTGCAGGAAAAACTTTACTTTGTTTTAGAATAGAATTTAAAATTGATATCACACTAAAAGCCTTTCATTCAAGTAATAGTAGCCCTGGGGTGTAAATTTATATCAATTTTACTATTTACCAAATTATAATTTTCAAAGGTGAAGGTCATTTCAAATTATAATTTTCAAAGGTGAAGGTCATTTCAATAACAAAATAAAACAATAATCGTCTGCAAAGGCAGATTCATATTTATTGAGTTTCAAAAATTATGGATACCCCCTTTTTGTGCATTTAGTTTTCTTTTTTTTCTAGGTAATTTTTTCAAAATAATATTTTATTGTATGTACTTGCTTCTTCCTTACATTTACTCCAAAAAAATACCGGCGGCAAAACAGCGTGCATCTATTTATTTAATTATTTACTATTAAGTCCTGTTACAGAATTTTCTAGCGATGCAGATTGCATTTTGCAATGACACACCCACATAACGTCTTCACCTATCAAGTAATTGCCTAACATCCCAGATATTTTTTATAAAGAAAAGTTCTAATGTAGTGTAGTGAATTGTATAAATATATGTTATGCTATGTACATTTAAATTTATTTAATGATTTTGTTATAACCAATTATGCATATTTATTTTTTTATACACATAATAGTTGAATGTAATATGCAAGTATTTGTTTATATACTGGATTGTGATAATAATATGTATCGAAAACAAATACTGAATTTCCTTATAAAAATGCCGTAAAACAGAGAAACGGCCTTCAGCCCAAGAACCCCATTTTCTAATTTCATTCGACAGGGTTGCTTCTAAATCGTTTAAATACCATCTCTGGAGCACACATACATACAAATTAGAGATTTAGTATTATGTAGATAAACCAATTTATCTATCGAAACTGCTATTTCATTGAAACTCAAGTGCAATCTTCCTGTCTCCGGCGGCGCCATTTTTTGTTGATGATCTTGTATCAGTAATAGCAGAGGTAGTAGCAGTTTCTTTCTTTTTGTGCCGTATCCCTTAAGGATGTGGTGGAGGGTCATATCTCTCTACAACGATCTATCCTTTGTAGGTTTAAATCATGTTTTACTATCGCTCCTCCAATTTTTGTCATCAATTGACACAAGCTCGTTAGGTATGTTTCTTGCCATTTCCCTCTTGCTATTAAAATGTTCTGTGAGTATCAAATTCTCCAAACCCCTTTCCTTATCACACGCATCTCTTCCGATTCCTATTTTCCTTAAAGTTTCCTAGTATGTTACATCTATAGCATTCTCAGCATTTCTTTTTTAGAACCATATCTCTTCTGTCTCAACTCTCCTCCTCTTCTGTGAGGAAATTATTCAACTTTGAGGATTTATATTTGCACAACAGTTGGACACTGTTATCTTTGTAATGAAATTTTCCTGTTTCTTAATACTTTGCTTAGCTTCTGGGAGGCATTCTTTTGCTATAGCAATTCGCCTTCGGATTTCGGTGTCACTTTTTCCGTCTTCTTAAATTTTTTTTAAAACTTTTCATCCCAAGCAAAGAGGGAGTGCCACTAGCACACAAGGGGTTACAGAGAGTTGGAGCAAGAAATGAAGAAGCGTGAAAGAGGAAAGGATGAAGAGAAAGAAGGGGAATAGATCAAAAAATCTAGAGATGTCGACTGACATTGCATTTGAATAGTTGGAGATTATAGCTATAAGGGAAGCAAGTAAGAGGAAGGGAGCTCCATAGTCGGTAATTGAGACATAAAGCTACTGGAGTAGAAGAGACAGCTATATTTAACATTTCGGCAGTGAAAGGGTGGGTGAGATGATGACCTTGTGGCACGTTTAAATTTATGCAGTTTGGGAACTAGTGAAAATAACTCGTCGGAGCAGTTACCGTGAAAATATTTATAGAAAAGACAGAGGAAGGCGCCGGCAACGTCTGTGAGAGACCAACTGTAAACGATATACCAGATATTTAAATTTCCATTCATGTTTTATTTTGACATCTAGCCCAAATCTTGCGGCTTTATCTCTTACTGACAACCATACATTATGTCTTCTTACAATTGAAAGTTAGTCCTTTTTTCAATGTTTCTTTTACTACATTTTTGATGGTGTTTATGTAGTCTTCTCTCTATGTCTCGTACCAATCACAGAGTTTTCAGATATTATGTTGTTAAGACGTTGCCCATGTATTCCTTACCGTGGTTCATTTGATTTGTCTCAATTTTTCAATATTCTGGTTGAACTTATTTCTTGTCAGATAAATTGTTTATAAAGGGTTCATTTGACTTCTTATCAATGTTTTTAATTTAATGGTTGACTTTGGTACGATGTGAGACGGCTCTTACTCTAGGTTCATTTCACAGCTTATCTCAATGTTTTTAATTAAAATTGAATAATGGAAAACAATAGCTTAAGACAGACATAGGTTCATTTCTGAAAAACATCACAATTTTTTAAATGTGATGGTTGAAGATGGTCTTAATCAGGCTGCAAGAGATAAAAAAATTTCATCTTATCTGACTGTTTCCAATTGAGAAGGATCATCAATGGTTTGAACAAAGCCATAATTTTTTTTTATACTAACCTTTAGAGACTTTGCATATATATATATATATATATATATATATATATATATATATATATATATATATATATATATTGATAATATTAGTGGTCAATATATATATTCTTGGAATTTGCGTCTAAATGAAACAGCCTGAAATTTCCACATCTTTGAAATTCAATTTCAAAATTTATTTATATATATATATATAATATATATATATATATATAATAAAAAAAAAAAAAAAAATCCGACAAGTGTCTTTTTAATACATTTTTTTATGTTTATACCCCAATACAATTTAATTTCCCCAGTGCCTCCTTTCAACATAAATGCCGACAAAGGAAGGGGCACTAGCAGTAATGTTAAAACACTGCTTAAGTAAATTTTGTCCCTTTTATGTTTGTTCTGAAATTTTCATAGAAACATACACAAGGCAAATAAAAATTTAACATGTTATATTGTTTGTCGAGTTTCACATAGCCTTCAGTAAGGTCCTTTTCCGATTGATATGATTCAGAAATTTCGTTCGCTTCTGATTGTTAGCATCAGTTTTTATAGTCTTTAAACACCTAAAAAACTTCCTTTTAATGTTTCTGTCTATAGGTGTTAATCAATCCAACCAGATTTTATTGAAGTAAATGGAGGAATCTTTAGTTTTTTTTTTTTTTATTTTAGAAATTTTGTTTGTTGAATTTTTAGAATAAATCAAATTCTTCCATATATGTTGGTTACCTTTTAACCATAAAATCTCATTGTTGTCCCTTGGGCCATATATGCATTTGTTTCCACTATCTCAATCTTGATTACAGTTTGAATGAGATACACATTTTTACATGCAACTTGAGTCTGTTATGATTAGTTCAATATTGACTAATGAAACTTAATGTACCAAAGGCTTACTGCTCAAAGTACTAGTAACACGTTTTAGTATCAATTAGTTATAATCTTTTTTCCTTTTTTATAGTAGGGTTCAATTGAGACAAGGCCCAGAAACCAAGAGGGTAAAGGGTTATATTAAGGAGTATTTATATTGATAGGAATGAATAAAGATAACTTTTCACCCGGAGACTTGAATAGGTGAAGATTGTAGTGATTATTAAACATCCTTCTGAGAGTCAGTTCCACCAGGCCCATTGGTCAGAAGAAGGTTTGATGGAACTTGCGCTGTATCGAAACGAATCCGGTTTCGTGTGGGTAGTGGATTTGCACACTATGTAAGTGGCATGAGTCCCAAAATGTAGGTCACGAAACGGCCGTCCAGTAGGAATGTAGTTCAACCGAGCACTTTCCCTGAATTACCATAATTATATATATATATATATATATATATATAGGTTGATGATGAAATATGCATTTTCTTGCTAAGGCTACCAAACGCTTTTTTTGAACTACTAAGGTGTTGCTTAGTTTCACAGAATGGAGCTTGTATTTATACTAAGTCGGTCCTAAAATAGGTTGTTTACAAAACATTTGTAACATGATATAATTTTTTGTATGGCTCAATCTAGTTGTGGACTGATACTTTAATATCCGACTAACAGTCGTCCGACATCGACTGACTTTTCCACTCACTGAGCACCTTAGCGACTGCTACTGCTCCTACTTATTATAGGTGGGACATCTAAACAATAGAATAGGTGTTTCCATTATAACATTGGAAAATTCACACTTTTATCAATATAATATACAATTGTGGATGGAATTATTTGTCCCACTGAATATTTCATATTTTCAAGATAACCAAGATATTTAAAGTACTTACAGAAGTTACCTTAAATAGTTGATTTCATATTTGGTTTTGAAGAATTCATCAAATTTTTAGAAGTTTCAATCTGTTAAATAATAAATCCATTTTGTCATTATATTATATATTCTTCATAATCACCTTTATAAATTTTCTAAAATTGGTGCAGTCCAAAATTAATGGAAAATGATGAAAATAATATTGTTTATGGGACTCATAATTTTTTCTGCTTGTCTGAATCATTTCAAGAAGAGAGACAAGATCTAAAAGGTAAAAATCTAACAGTGATCTCATCTCACAATCCTCACATTGCTCCATATGTTTTTGTAAATCACTAGCGGGTCTTAAAACATTGTTAAGATTATAGGAAACTTTCTATAACTGAATTAATTTTGATTGGATTCCTCATAACATTGTGAACCATTGAGAGTCCATTATATAATATTGTTAGTTTTGATTGGATATTCTATAATATTGTTAGCATTGATAGGATTCTATAACATTGTTAGTTTTGATTGGATTCTATAACATTTTTGATTGGATTCTATAACATTGTTAGCATTGATAGGATTCTATAACATTGTTAACATTGTAGGATTCTATAACATTGTTAGGAATAGGATTCTATAACATTGTTAGTTTTGATTGGATTCTATAACATTGTTAGCATTAATTGGATTCTATAACATTGTTAGTTTTGATTCATATTCTATAACATTGTTAGCATTGATGGGATTCTATAAACATTGTTAGTTTTGATTGGATTCTATATAACATTGTTAGTTTGATATTTAAATCTATAACATTGTTAGTTTTGATACAGATTCTATAACATTGTTAGCATTGATAGGATTCTATAACATTGTTAGTTTTGATTGGATTCTATAACATTGTTAGCATTGATAGGATTCTATAACATTGTTAGTTTTTGATTGGATTCTTATAACATTGATTGGATTCTATAACATTGTTAGTTTTGATTGGATTCTATAACATTGTTAGCATTGATAGGATTCTATAACATTGTTAGTTTTGATTGGATTCTATAACATTGTTAGCATTGATTGGGATTCTATAACATTGTTAGTTTGATAGGATTCTATAACATTGTTAGTTTTGATGGGATTCTATAACATTGTTAGTTTTAATTGGCTTCTATAACATTGTTAGTTTTCATTGGAATCTATAACATTGTTAGCATTGATAGGATTCTATAACATTGTTAGTTTTGATAGGATTCTATAACATTGTTAGCATTGATAGGATTCTAAAACATTGTTAGTTTTGATAAGATTCTATAACATTGTTAGCATTGATAGGATTCTATAACATTGTTAGTTTTGATTGGATTCTTATAACATTGTTAGCATTGATAGGATTCTATAATATTGTTAGTTTTTTGATTGGATTCTATAACATTGTTAGCATTGATAGGATTCTATAACATTGTTAGTTTTGATTGGATTCTATAACATTGTTAGCATTGATAGGATTCTATAACATTGTAATTTTATTGATAGGATTCTAAAACATTGTTAGTTTTGATAAGATTCTATAACATTGTTAGCATTGATAGGATTCTATAACATTGTTAGTTTTGATAAGATTCTATAACATTGTTAGCATTGATAGGATTCTATAACATTGTTAGTTTTGATTGGATTCTATAATATTGTTAGCATTGATAGGATTCTATAATATTGTTAGTTTTGATTGGATTCTATAACATTGTTAGCATTGATTGGATTCTATAACATTGTTAGCATTGATAGGATTCTATAACACTCTAAATGGTAATGAAAAAGACAATGTGTGAATGTCACATACCATGATAACTCATTCGTTCTGCAACTCTGCAACTATGGTGAAGAACTTTACAAGAAACTTCAGATGAATATGTAAATAATATAAAACAAAAGAACAAAAAGTTGTCTTTGGGGCGTCACTAGATGTTCCAATATGACAATGACCTGAAACACAACATGAACTGTTGCAAAATATTTAGATGACAACAAAATTAAGATATTGGTGTACCACGTACAAAATCCTGACCGAAACTCCATAGAAAATCTATGTGCATATTTGAAGAAAAAAAAGAAATTCCAGAAGTCCTTCGAATTTAGAGAAATGAGAAGTTATTGCCAAGGAAGAATGGAGCAAAATACCTACCAGTGTGTGTAGTGATCTTATAAGGAATTATCAAAAGGATTGAATACAATTATCAAGAATAATGATTACACAATTGATTATTAAGGAAATCAATAAATTTGTTCTATGCTATTTTTTTTGGTGTTTTTTTTTATTGTTGTTTGACATCAAAATAAATATATTGTTGTGGGCATCACTACGTTCTTTTAAATCTATTATTTTATCAGTTGTGAAAAAATGCACATGAAGTTTCCATTGGAGATATTACAGCTTTATTGTGTAATTATGGAAATGAAGAGGTGAGTAATTCTGTCCACAACTGTATATAACTAGATGGGCACACAGAAATCTCTACAGTTGACACTTGACATATTGTCAAGTTTTAAAAAAAGATTAACGATTTATTCTGTCCACTGCTGCTATACCAAGAATTTGAGGGTAAGGGACAGGCAACCTACATTTGTGGGCAGGGAATAGGCAAGCTATTACATGCTAGCTAACTAATATAGGAACGAAAAACATTTAGTATTATAATATGATAGCATCAAGGAATGATCTTGTACTACTTAAATGTATAGCAACTCACTAAAAGTAGCAGCTAATTCCTTAATTCTTCTAGTTCAGACCTTTATAGTTAGGACCCACTATTCTATATATAAATGATCGAATCAATCACATTCCCTTCATAGGAAGAAGGAAATTCCACTATTTCACCAAAACTGTTACTTTGCAAAACAGATTCCCAAGAAGATGCTTCCTTGATCTCTACAATTTTAACCTCTTCAAGTCGAGAGCTAACCATTAGTTATCCTATATGTCCTCATAATCTATAGTCTCTTACCATCTTCTTACATCCAGAACAACAAAATCGTTTAGTCACGGTCTACGTTGAGTCATCCTTTGACCTCGGATTGGGTAAACATTTTAGCACCTAAAAAATAACAGATGTGTGCATTGTCAATGACATACTATACAAAAGTTTGTTTTGTTTTGTTTTTTCCGGAAAGGCAGGCATTTTGAAACTTGAACACTAGTTCATCATCATTCATTTAGCACATTTTGCACCGCCGCTGTGATCACCACTCCCCTCCATCTAACAATTGTGGTTCATGGTGACCTTCAAGGCCGAATAATGCAATGACTTGACAGTTCCTTTTTGCACCACGGAGGATGTTGATGTTACCTCGTCCTGCTTCTCAGAAGTGGATTTGTTTTTTCCCTTACTTTATTCTAGCCTTTGCCTAAATAAGCAGGACCTACAAAGCAACAGGTGGTGAGAATTCAAAGTTTCCTTCTCTCCTAGACTGGTTGTCAACAGTCTAGGAGAATAAAAAAAACTATAGAACCCAGGGTGTTCTACTATTTCACCCAATAGCCGAGGGGAAAAGAGGGTGGATTCAGTAAAAAGTTAAGACGCTTAGTCTGTGTTAACAAAATATTTGTTAGAAAAGAGGTTCCTGCAAAGATGTCAAAAATCTGTTGATGGTGAACATCAATTCAAAGTCACAAAAAAATAGAATCTTGCTTGATTTTAAAGCTATATATAGCCGTCTAGTAAAAATGATGGATCAGACAGTGGATTCTCCTGCAAAGGAAAGGCACATTTTCTTTAATAAGTTTTTTTTTTTTTAATGTTCAGCCAGCACAAGACCCAAGAGCCACTCAAGGCAGAGGGTGACAGCATGGTGTTGCCATGAGCAAAAGAAAAAGACAAGAAGTGAAGTTCTTGGGGCTATGCAGAAAATATAACAGCTAATTCTAGACTTGAAAAGGTCAAGATTTGATTAGTGGATGACATTTTAGAGTTCGATCAAAATGTTAGACGTATAGAGTTCAAGTAGACTTTAGAAGGAACTGGAAACTCAATCCTAAACTGAAAACAAGAGATAAACCTCTACTCCTGTTCAAAAATAGAAGGAAGGAGTGTGAACTGGACAGTAAATTTATTTTATCTACTCCTATTGGAAAAACAAAATAAATGAATAATTAATTGGTTCATGCAGGAAGTCCGGTAAACAAAATAAATAAATTTAGAAAAAAACAAAAAACACGGAGCATCTACTTAAATACGGTTATCCACTAAAAATAACATTTGATTTAACAAAATATCTCAATTAAAAAAATTAAATCCACTAATTCTTTATAGATAGATAGATAATATTAGTAGTTATATATATATATATATATATATATATATATATATATATATATATATATATACACATTACATACATACATACACATACATATACATATAAAAGTTTCCAAGAAGATAGAATCCAGGTAAAACTCAATGTCCAGGAGAGAGTAAGGATATAATAAAAGGCTTAAAAACTAATATTAGTGTTTAAGCCTTTATATATATATATATATATATATATATATATATATATATATATATATATATATATATATATATGTCAGAATCTTGTCTATATTTGAGATGAGGTATTATGTACATTATTTACATTATTCAGACTATTGTCCTCATCTTTGTCACCATATTCGTTTCGTTGTACGCTCCGGCCTTCTTCAGGTGTTTGGAATTTCGAACTGAACTCTTTATTTCGCTCACTAGGCTGTTCTAGTTCTATGTTTAATGGATGTTTGTTTCCCTCTGAAAGTTCTCCACTGCCTTAACCGGGTATTGAACTCACACTCTTTGGGTCCTGGCACTGGACTTAACCAACACCTTTATCCACTGTCTTTGAGGACATCTGGGTATGAATTTCTGGGTATTATAAACCTAATGTCTTCAACAACCATTTTTACCAGAGCTCATATTGAAATTTTTTGCTGTTATCATTGCATGTTTTTATCAGAGCTCATATTGCAACTTTGTTATTATCATTGCTTTTCTCTGGCACTCCTTATTACTGGTTCCCATATTGTATTTATTTCTATGCTTGGTCGGCTCAGGAGATTTTTGTGGCCTAGAATATGTGCTGATTCCTTAACTTTACAAATTTTTTCAATGATGTTCCTTGTCTATGATCTCAACATGATCCCACAGAGGGCGGTGATTTCCCTTCTCTCTCCATATGTGGTCAGCCACGCCTGATTTTTCTACTTCCCCATGTTTACAGCTTTCTGGTGTTCTTGAAGAAAATTTTTTAAAAAACAAATAATTGAAAAATAGTAATGTCCAGTGAATGTTTTTATAATATTACGATTGTCTTTTTAAAATTGGCTCAGTTTTCAGGAATTAATCCAAGATGGGAGTATCAAAACATTAATTTTCATGAGAACTGTATTTGTCTTTCCAATTTATAAACTAGAGAATATAGATATCTTCCTGAATCTTCATAAATTAATGTATTTAAATACATTTAACCATATATTTCATTTGGATATTGGTTAATAATATGACGAAAGTTAGGTTATATATTGTTATAAAAATGATAATACAGGTGCAGTTAACTTGGATCATTTGTTTTATATATGTGTGATCCCATTATTATACATGAATATTTGTGTTACATATCTGTTTCAGATGATATTACTAATTCAAACCCTGGACCTCCTGATCTTTTTGCGAAAAGTATACTATCATCTCTTTTTGTGATCTACTGTAAGTGATGCAAGATTTGAGGTTTTTATTCTGATCCAAAAACTCATTTTATCCAATTCAAATCATCTTTTGATAGGATAAAATGAACATTTTGGATTATTAACATAATTTGTTTTCATATATATTCAAAATAAACAATTGGAATCAGTTCGATTATTTTTGAATCACCAAGAGAAGAATTATATTAATTTTATAGATTTTGGTAAACAAGGGCCTTGAAATTTTACAAAATTTGAGGAGAAATTTTGCCAATTATAACAATTATAATATAATGTAATGTTTAGACATTTTCATATTTAACGGTTTGTTCTAAATATTGATTAGGAGGATCATTTATTTGAGCCAGATTTGGAAAGAAATTTCTGCTAATATTTCCTTTCCAATTTGATTGGTCAATGCAGTTTTAATCTAAATTCTTACAAGGACTTAAATATCCATCAGGATCCCAAATGATTAAAAATTTTCCCTGTTCAATAAGACGTTTTAGAAAATAACAAGTGTTTTAAATACTTTTCCAAATCATTGTAGGAACTTTAAAAATCCATTTTTTGGTGTTTTCCAAAAAATCTTTTTCTGTTGTTTGAAGCAACAAAAACATTCTTTAACTTGTATAAATTGTACCTAATATATTTAATGATTGACAACATGTTAATGGACACATTTTATTGAAGAATCAATAAATTTTGATATTGGGAATTTGATTGAAAAAAATGTCCTTTTACTTTGTTATTGAATTTTTTTTCCATCGATCTTTTGATAAAGATGGAAAGGAATTACTTTCTAATCAATATTGTATGTTTAAACATTTATCTATATAAAACATTTTAGTTTTTCATCCTGTTTTACCTCATGTATTTTTATTTGGAGAAACTAATGGGGAATTCCCGATTTTTGAACAGTTGAATGGGATAAATATTTTTCAAAATTTAACCATCTTCATCATACAAACTTTTTTTTTTTAATTTAAGGTGTTAAATATACTTAAGAATTTCGCATCTGAATATGATTTTCGAACATTCTCATCTTTATCTATTATCTAAATATTTTTTCTATTATTTAAAGTGATAAGAAATTTTGATTAATCAAGAAAAACAATTGTTAACAAAATTAAATTTATTTAGAGAAGGCGATATTCAAAACAAAAGGATACGATAACTCTCAATTATTTCACTTAGAATTAAAGAAAATTTTTTTTTACAATTGGTTAGTAAATTCATTGAAAGTAATATATAGACATATCCGAATATATATTTTATTAAAACTTTTAAATGGAATTTAGTTTTAATTATTTCAGCCCTGACCAATGTATGTGACATCAATTACAAGATTTTAAAAATGATTTGGAAGAAAAAAAAGAGAAATAATTAAAGAATTTTTGGAAATTTTAAAGCCATGACAGGTATAATCAGGAAAATGAAAACAGTTTAAAGAATTTTTATTTTTCCATTGTTTGAATATTTAATTACATATGAATTGTCATTAATTCCATTTTTTATAATTCAGTTTCGGAATTGCAAAAATTTAAAAAGGTAAAAAAATTCATCTAATAAACAAATAAAATGTTCTTTATGTGAGGAGGGAATATATAAATTTTTGGTTCTTTTGGGACCATTTTAATGTCAAATGGGTTTATGAAAAACACATATTTTATAATTTTAAACAACTTTAAAACACATTTATTATGACCTTAATTTTAGAATAAATATTTCATTAACTGTCCTCCTAAGGAAATTGCAAAAATATTCCAACATAAAAATAAATAGAAATTAAGATGCTTTATTGTTTAATTATCAAAATAGCCTTTTAAAATGGACATTTAAAAACAATATTGAAAATTTGTGTGGCTGAAAAGCAAAGATCATATAAATAGAATATTTTTATAATAGATTATATAAATTATTAAAAAATTAAATTGAATATGCTCATAAAATGAAATCAAGAAGGAAAAGCAACATGAATGAAATGAATTTTAAATTCTTTTGACAGAAAATCAGGAATTGTTGATTTTTTTTTTTTTCTATTCACAGTCATATATATATAATGTACTTAAAATATCTTTTGAAAATGGAATATGTAAACAGAAAATAATTAGGAATTTTGATTAAGTTTGAATCTAGAGCAAAAAACATGGATTATGAAAATAAATGAACAAAAAAATATATGAAAGGAATATTTTTTTTTATTATTCTAATATAATTATTGTGGTATACGTTAAGATTTTATTGTAAAAATACAAAAAATTTCAGATAGTGTGTCAGACATTTTCAAAATAAAATTATTGTTTATCAAAATATTCATGTCTAAAAGCTAAAATTGACGCATTCCTTGGAATGCTGTTAAAACCCACAACTGGTGATATATTTTAAGAAAAGTCAACAATGTAAATTTGAATGAATAATTGTTTTTTTTTGTTAAGTCCTTTATTTTAAAATTTTTTTTAATTTTTTATTAAATGTGGATTTACAATAAATTATTATATATATATATATATTTGAATTATAACATATCAATAAGAAGATTAAACATATATATACTATATATAAATTGATATAAAAATTTATATTGAGAACAATATTTTATGATTATTGTATCTGATTCCATTTTTCATATAAATTTATTTGAAAAATTTATTTTAAAAAATGCAAAGCAAAACCACTTAGAAACCTTATTTACATGAAAATGTTGATAAATAAAATTCAACTTTAGATATACTTTATCTTTAGAAGATCTTTACAAAATTAACATTTGATTTAAAAAAGAAAATTTTTTCATATGTAATAATGTCAATCCATAAAACTGAAGAAACATTTTTAAAGAATTAATAATGTTTTATCGAGTTAGCAATCACCATTTTGATATTTTGAGAAGAAGCAAATAATTGTTATTTTTTTGAATAAATTTAAAAAAAAAGACTTTGATTTTACATTGCATATTTTTATAAGAAGTGTTTTGTCAATTTATTAATTAGATTAAATAAGTTGGTAAATGTATGAAATATGATTTTATGTATTGATCAATTGTTTTCATATAAATGAAAACTTAAAATTATTTCACAAAAAGGAACTTTTATAGGCATTTTTTAAATTTTGTTTTAAAACCTGTCAAAAGAAGCAATTTAATGATTTCCTAAAAATAGATAAATCCGGTAATTTTTCTTTTTAATTTTTTAAATAAAAAAGGTTAAAATGTTATATATAGAAGAAAATAAAATATATCATAAAAATATATCAAAGAAAGATTTTTAAAAATAAATGCTCCTAATTTTCAAAATTTTGAAAAATTTTAATAACATTTAATTTAAGGTTATGTTCTCATCATACATATATATATATATATATATATTACATATATATATATAAATATAATACAGTTTAAAATTTGTATAAGCCAGAAACATATTTTTTTTGGACTTTGATTTTAATTTGAATTTTTGGATATATATTTTAAAAATGTTTTCTGTAACTTATTCGGATAATAGACAAAAAATATCTTCTAAGACAAATTTTGTATATTTATTTAAAATAGCACTAAATATTAAATTGGCAAATTCAAAACAATATTTAACATGGATTTAAGGTTTATAATTTCTTTGTTTTGATAATTATTATATCAGATTTTATGGATTCTTTTTAGCAAAAGTCCAAAAAGTTATTAATATATGAATGGAATTTTTACCGGAATTTAAACCGCTTTTATATTCATATACTCTTCCAATTGATAAAAGCGAAAAACAAAAACAAAACAATAAATTATGTTTTTCCTTGATATATTGTTAAGACTAATTTGATTATCTAAATGAACCTTTCTTTTATCAGCAAACAAATTAACATTTCACATTTGCTCCTTTCTTCAAAAAAGCATTTTTGGAAATACAAATTGACAATTGGAAGTGATAAAATTTTACAAGGACAAAATTCAAATATCTAGCCACTGTTTTCATCCGACAAAGATCAAAAACATTAATTACGGTTGTCATCCAACACACACATATGAAAATTAAAACAACATATTATTTTTTAGTAAACGATCTCGTTGTCAATCTAGTACTGCGTTATATTCAAAAAGTTTGGTACCAAAGAAGAGCCCATCCAAACAATTACCATGAAAAGGTTTATAGAAAAGACACATGGAAAACTATACGGCGGTCGAAAAATGACTGAATCTGAGACAAAGATCAGAACCAATGATATTGCAGATTCTTCTTTGGATCTTATGAAGCATCTCTAAATATATAGCAGGAGCAACGGACTTCATACGTAGCACCAATATTCAATGGTGAAACAATATTGTCAAATTTATAGACATGTATGATAGAAAACTGGAAATGAAAAGGGACTAATTTTTCAGGAATAATTTATATTTATTATAGTAGCAACCAATAGGTGTCTATATATATAGACCCAAAAAATAGTAATAAGGTGTAATATATATATATATGGGATAATAATATGTTTCAATGTTATTTATATTAAAGGAATCCAAAACATCCATGCAATAAAATTTTGCTTAAACGCATGACCATCCATAATTTTGCATGTTGAATTAAAAAAGTAATTATTGTTTTGTATCTATTGGCATGCTATTTATATATATATACATTGTTCAAGAAATGTTTTTGTGAAAAGACAATTTCTGTGGTTGTTTGTGTTTCTCAATGAGAAACATTTTGAATAAACAAATGAAAATGGAAAAAAAAACAAACAAGAAAAATAGAAAAAGGCTGTTTGATATCAAAATGATGTACGATATATAATGTCTTCATGTTATATAAATACAAAGATATAATATCTTGTTTTTTTCCTTTCTTTCCAATAGACCTTAATCTTTACAGACATATATTTGCAATTCTCTTTGAAAAAAATATATATATTATGTCAAGATGAAACTATGTTAGATTTAATTGATAAAATATTATTCCTGGATGCACATGACAAGTTTTTCGAAAGATATTGATGAATCATCTGAGTGCCAACTCCAAATCACAAATAATAATCCAACTTTGGCAATTAACTTTGGTATAAACTAGCATTTCTGTAGAAAGCCCCAAATTAATAGAATATTAACATTAGAAATGAAATTATTTTTTATATCTATGTTATGAATCTTTTCAGTTGACCAATTGCAAGAATAAATCTATTTTCTGTTAATTTAGAAAGATTTTTAAAATTTCGATGAATAAAGAAGGATGTGGAAATTGGCATTTTCCAAAAACAATAAGGACTATTAATTGTCATTTTGTTCTTAAGGTAATTCTGTTTTATCTCTAAAAGTGGAATAATATCTTCATTCCAAAACATCAAGAATGCAATAATCCCTGTACATTTCTAATTTGGTGCAGAAAAAGTTTCATTTTGCACTGAGAAGATATAAAATTCTATAATATAAGTTATTTTTATTTTCTGAAATTTTTGCTTGCTTCTGATTTTATTGAAATATATCTTGGGTTAATCTACTGCTATTTGAATGAAACACTAAAAATAAATAAATATATATATATATATATATATACACACACACATAAGTTTTAGTATTTATAACATTATTATTGTATCCTTAAATTCGGTTACAAAATAGATTTTAGGAGGTTTTGAAAGGTCAAGGAACAATAAGGTTCAAATTGATTGAAAAAAAGAAGTTTATTGTCAAGATCTTTTGGTACACTACTGAAAGATAAAACGTATCAGGTAGCAAGCTATAATTCCCAAAACAAAGACCCCAGGTATATCTTGGTCATTATATATATCTACTGCAGTCCATAATAGATGATAGAATGTGGAATATTCCATTGCAACAATTATCTGTAAAATTTTCATTTTATTGTGTTTATGAAAGATTCTAAAAATTCCATGGACAGAAAAACTGTTTTTTTTTTATTAATTATTCTTTTATAAAAATTCTGCTCTGATACAGATCAAGCCAAATTTGGTTTGAAAGTACAATAATGGGGAGAGTGGCCTGACAAATTAACAAATCACCAAAGTTTTAGTTGATGATATATTTGCAATCATTTTGTAAATTATTAAGTCTTATTAAATTTCTAAAAAAAATATAAGATATTCTTATGAAGAACTTGTCTTATAAAAATTAATTTTGATAAAGATAACCAAATTAAAACAAACTTGACAACTCTTAAGTCATATTAATGTTTACAAAATGTTCATTTTTGTAAACATTTTCTTAGTTTTCAAATAAGCCCTGACAATTTTTGAAAATTAAACATAAAAATTAGCTGGTAGAAATAATTAATGGGGAACTAATTTTGTCCCTTCACTAAAGTATAAGAATTTTTGGACCAGAAGAAACATACTTTTGAAAAAAATGGGGTTATCAAAAAAATAGTACAATAAATACATTTTTTATTGTATTAATGTTTAATATGTCCAATTCTTAAAAAGTCCATGTAAGGTCATTTTTTTGGAAATGTTATTTCTTGAATAAATAAAGTTCAATTGTTTTGTGATAGTTCCATAATGTTTCACTCTTCTTCTTCTACTATGTATTGTACACTTCCGACATTGATGATCATAAAATCTCTGAAAAGTCCTGTCCTTTTTAGCTATTAATAAATTTTGTAACTGTTATCAAAAAAATTTTGCTTTCACTTTCCATTTACTCAAACTCACTAAATTATTCTTGTTTACATCTGTTTCTTTGCTAAATATGTTCTGTCAGTTTCAAATCTCCTCAAGATCTCTTTCAAATATGTGCACCAGAAATTTTTTCAAAGTCATCCTTATATGAAGTCCATTTTGTTTTCATTTTTTAAAACTTTATCATTTCACATGTTTGGAATCATTTTTTCTTAGCATCACCCTGTCCAACCACATTTGTAATTTTGTTGAAAAAATTTATCTTGAGTCATTTCTGTGACAAGATTTCCAGCTTTCACTGCAAACATTCAGGACTGATTTGCATGGATTTCAGTATTTTTTTGTTATTTCTAATAAAATTTTCTTATATCTTAATACATTTATGAAAACAATTTCGTAATTCTTTCACTATCCCAATGGCCTCTCAAATTTCAGTGTTATACATTTTGTCCTCTGTTAAAATATTTCCCAGATATTTAAATTGTTGTAAGACCATATTTGTAAATTGCATGTTGAGCACGTTCCCTTTGCTAACAAACATTTATTCCATCTTCTTGTAACTGATGTTTTCCATTAATTGGTTTTTTCCCTAATGCAGGAGTTCTAATATTTTCCTTTATATATATATATATTATATATCTATGTCATTTATATATATTATGTTGCTTTGATTGTCGTCACTATAACAAATATGATATATATTTTTAATTATATCAGAACTATTTACTATATATATTGAATAAGTCTATATATAAGATATATCATTGTCTTATAAATGCAATTATTATATTTCTATAATCAACAAAATTGGACTGAACAAACACAGGGATTTTTTTATATTTTCGACAGGTTTTATTGTAGAAAAGTCAAAATTGTGGATTAATTCACTTTTTGCATTTAAAATCAAGTTTCTTTACAGTTGTCTCAGTCATTATCAAGAACTAGTATTAGTCTCACAGATCCCAGCTCAATTCATCAGTCCATTTTCCTAACGGATACTTATAGGTGTTATCACCAAAGAACCACATCATAGGTGTGGCAGGTTATTCCATCACATTACACCCTTTTATTTTTTGTATATATAAATCTGAACATCATCATTTTCTTTTCATATGCAGGTAGTTTGTTTAGTGTATAAAAGATTCCCATAATAGAGTAAAGCAATGAGAATCAAATTCATTGTATTAATAAATTTTTTTGTTTTTTCTAATCCCCATATGACGTTTGATTTCCAAGTTTATATTGACAGAAATGACAATTATTTGACAATTTTGTGATTCTCATTTGCTGAGGACAGTTATTTTATTGACAACGTAATGCTAATTTTTTATCATTATAAATTCTATGCAAAAAGAGGAATGACACTATTATTATTTTTGAATTTTCACATTTTCATTTTTCGATTTCAGGTCTTTAAATAAATTGCTTACAAATTCTAGTTGCTGTTCAACATAAATTAAGCCATTAAAAGAAAAGAACATAGAAGAATTTGAAATTTATCAGATTATATTTTTTCTATTTATTCAGAAACTGAGAAATATTGATATTCCCCCATAAAAAAAAAAAAAACTCATTTCCGTAATTTTTGTAGTTTGGTTATTTTTTATAAGTTGTTTGAATTCAGTTAATTTTCTTTCAAGTTTACACTGCATATATTTTGCCTGGTTTATCGTGACGATTTTCACATTTTTCACATCTCTGAAAATGAATATTAAACTGAACACCATAAGTTAATTGATTGCCAACAGATGACCACAACCACAGATCATTGAATATGATTAAGGACTGTCACTGTTCTGGTCTTGCTGTCTGGATAGTATCCAGCAATTTCAAATAACAAGAACTGAACAAGTGCAACCAGGATATAACTTTAACAATCAATTAGAAGGACTTAATCAGCACCTTTGCATGAAAACGTTTTTGATTTTCCAGCTCATCCATTGTTTTCTTTTTCATTTTTTTTGCTGTTAATAAACCATCTCGCATTGTTTTAACATTTACCTAACAGAAAAAGCTTAAAATCTAGTTTTTGAATTTATAAAATAAGTCATATTGAATTATTTCTGTTTTTATATATATATATATATCAACATTGAGTTTTTTTTATTTCCATGTAGCCTGTCTGGTAAGCTAATATTGTTGTCTTGTAATAAAATTTGAATAAGACCAAAAAATGATGAATTCAATATTTAAAGATTTTTTGCCTTAAACCAATCTTTTTAAAATCAAGTTCAAGCCATTTTAATGAATAATATTTTAAAAACTGGATGTCTGAAGCAATTATTAACCAGATTCTGCTTAGAACCTAACCAACCATGGGTATATAGTACCCAGCACAAATTTTCCTATTTTTAATTACAATTTTCAGTACCTGATTTTCTTACCTAAATAATGTTTTTCAGTTCCTATTAATGTTAACTCAAAGTACAAAGTTTGAAGTGCCTGCATGTAAAATATTTCAAATAAAGATTTATATTTAATATTTTTTTTTGATTTTCAAAATCGGGTATGATATACCCATGGTTAGTAGTGGTGTAACTTTAATTGATGGTTAGTGTTCTTAACCAGGTTCAAATAACCCCAAACTGAACTTCTTAAAATGTCTGCATTTGGTCATGATCTCTGACGTCCTGTTCAGTAATTCATTGCTGTTTTTATATATTGCTATAGACAGTTTCTCTTCTTTGCATAGACTACACATATTTTCGACTATTATGTTAGTCTTTAAATTTCTTAAAATGCTCCATTTAATGCTTGGAATTTTGCTATCCCTCTCCCTAAACTTGCTCTTTATATATATATATATATATATATGCTGATGACATATCTATTTACAAAAAAAAGTAGAAATTTTAACAGGTGTACACAGTGAAATGGCAATTTAATACAGAAAGGACTTTTTATCATTTCAAAACTGGGGCAAGGAATAGACTGTAAATTTAAACACCTCCAAAAAAAAAAACTGTTTCATTTAATCACTATAGAGAACCTTTTCTGCCATCCAGTATGGCTGATGCTAACCTCCTGGAGAGTAACTCTTTGACCCTTTTGGGGCTTACATTTGCCAATGGCATGAAGTGAAGTGATTATATTAAATTTATTACTAGGTCCACTGGTAGGAAAGCTAAAACACTGTGTTTTTCCAGACAATTTTTTATCATTTTCCATCTTTTTGGTTTATAAATCTACAATTCATCCATGCATTGGGATTTGCTTTGTATCTGCTTTGGTGCTCCTAAACCCAAAGACATGTTTTATACTGACAAAATTCAAAGAAATTTCTGTAATATAATTGATCCTGGCATTTGAACTTCTGTCACATTCTTACTGGTATTTGGGAGTTAGTTTTCATCTTCTTTTATTTTTTCCAAATTTTTCATGGCAATTATTCTGATGAGATTTCCTCCTTTGTGTCTCAACTGCATAAATTTAAGCATGCTACTAGATTGGCAACTAGGTCTCAACATTTTACTGTTGAACTATCTAGAACTATTGAACTCCAAACACCTTCGTAATCACCGTCAGACTCATCCTGCTCTTTCCAAATGCTTTGTACTGTCCCCAGATTGACACCTGAACACTCTGAAATGTTCGTATTGGAGTTACTGGCGTGAATGCGATGTAATCGTAAGTTCTATACTAACAGTTTCTTTTCTCGCACTTCTCGCTGCTGGGCTTTTCTTCCGGCTTCGTGCTTCGCAGGCAACATGGATCTTCAAAAATGTAAGTGCAATGTCAATCGCCATCTATTTTAATCTTAGTCCCTGTTCTCATTCCTTTTTTTTTTCTTTTTTATTGTATTCTTTTACATTTAGTAACCTCTTGCATCTTCGTGGCTTTGTTTTGTTTTGAGGAATGGGTTAAAATGATTAAAAAAAATATATGTATAATATATTTTAAAAGCCGCCCTATTTGGCAAAAAAATTAATATTAGATCTCTTGCTTTTGTCTCTTGATTGGGCCATCATTTTCAATAGATATTCATTCATTTGAAGCTTGCAATAACCAACAATAAACTATAGATGAACTCAAAATTGATCGCTGCATTTAAGTATTGCATTAATATTTAAGCTTATCTTTTCATCGATAATTCTTTAGCCGCCATTTAATTTAAAGGCAATTTGATGTACGAACGTCCTTAATTTCACTGCAAACAATTATTTTTATCTCATGGTTGACTTTCGTGGATTTCGCAATTAATTTCGATTATTCTCAAATTTATTTCCAAGTTATAAAAATTGTTATCGTACAAAAAAATTCGTTACTAAAAATCATATAAAAAGTCGCCGAACACAATCACAACAATGAAAATTTGAGAATCCCAAATTTCAGGATTGCGGTTCCAGATATGGCGCGGAATGTTTTGATTTTCTCAAAGAGTCGGCCTGATTCCAAAATGCTATGATATGTTGGGCTACGGTTTCTAGTCGTAAAGTTGAAAACACGAACAATTTTATTTTGAAATACTGTAATTTGCGAACAGTATTTTTTTTTCATTTGAACATGAGCGATTGAAAGTTAGAGAGTTGCGTCCCTTTAAGTTGAAAAAGTGTGACACAGTAACATTCGTATTTATTATATAGATACAGGTATATTCATTTTTATTCTGTCAAAGTGATATTGATTGTTACTTTTTTTTTTTAAGGAAAACTAGCTGTCATGAATTGATTTTAGTCGGGTAAAGAGCTCTGGGTCCAAAATCTTAAACTTAAACTTTCATAATTAATGGCAAGGTGGGCCCCAGGATGCCTGTTGTGTGATCAACTGCAGTGAATGGCCACACCAAGCATTGATGCAACACAAGACTCGCACAATAAGGCCAAGTGGACATTTGTGTGTGTGTGTGTGTGTTTTTTTTTTTTTTTTTTTTTTAATCCCTGAATGATTTTTAGCTCAGTTATGGAACCATATTAAGGTTATTTGTATTTAAGACGAAGATTAAAACAAAACTTTTATATTTCTAATAAAAATTAAGGTTTTTGGGTCTAGAAACTCTGGTCTACGTGGAAGAATCAACGTCCCTCCAAAAGATCTTAAATTTGGAATCGTTTTTTTAATTCGCTCCAAGCATGGCGATAATGCCACTAAGACGCAAGGAGCTACTGGAAGTAAAAGAAAATGAACCGGAACTCAATTCTGAACAGTGACTAAGGGTTAAACCTTCTAGTATCCAGTACTGAACAGTGAACAAGAAATAAACCTCTCCTCCTGTTCAAAAGACCAGGGAGAAGTGTGAAACCAGGTAGACTTCTATTCGGGGTATTTTCGGTACCAAAATGGGTTCAGTACACGCACACACCTGCGTGCGCATAGGAATAGTAGATGGGATCGTTGTTTTCTGAAAATACAAGCTAAGTTATATCGCAAACCGGTATTTGGTGCTTCGCATATGGTGCCAAAAGATGATATTGACAATTTTAATTTAATTTAAGAAACTGAATCCGTTTTAAATATATTCCCAAGAGCATTTTTTTTTATTTACGGCCATACCATATTTTCTAACGATCACTTTTTTTAAATAATGTTGAGCCTGGTTAGTAATTAGATGGGTGAGAGTTTGGGAACACAAAGTGCTATCATCTTGGACGTGCGGGTGATGTAATGGATAACGGCACGAAATTGTTAATCGGAGAGCCGGGTTTATGTTGTTATATTCATTTACATGCAAATGCCATTAAGAAAGGTATGAATCCATCTCTTCTCCCCCAGCTATGGGTTAATTAGTAGTATATGTATCAGTATAAAATATTATCCTCAAAAACTTCTTACAATCTAAAAATATTTACGGGCTTTAAATAACCAGTAAAATGATGATAAGCCGTAAAAAACAAATTACTCATTTTGCATAATTAAATTAGTTTAATATTTGAGATCATACACTAAAAAGGAGAAAAACTGCCACAGGCAATATTTGGGCGTCAGAGAGAAAATGGCATGCCAAATATGGCAAACAGTTTTATTAATTTGATTGGCTTTTGTGTTGTAAGGCAACAAAATCCATTTGAAAACAAAATTGAAAAAAGAGTTTCAAAGTTATTTGTGACATTTATTTCAACAAGATCCCAATGGCTTTCCTAGCAAAAAAAGAGGCAGACAGATGCAATCTGTCCATAACTGACCATTTTCAGATAAATGACTGGACATGCAAGAATTTTGGTTGAGTTCAAAAGATCATTAATTTGATAAAAAAAAAGAAAAGAAAAAAAGATGGATTTCGGACAAAGTTGGGCCAGTTCTGAAATCCTGGGATTGTCTACTTTTAGATGAGATATAGTATGTTTCACTTGAGAAAAGTTCTTTTTAACAAATGTCTGCATTTTGTTTTGGCTGTAATTATGATGAGCAAGAAGCGATTCTTGTTTTAGAATCTAAGAGGAAAATTTTTGTTTAGCATGTGGCAAACAACGAACATGTTAGAAAGAAATTCTACAGAAGAAAATATATAAGAGCAATTCTACATACTGAACTCAATGTTTTTAATCAGACTATGGCTCTGAATTTTCTAACAATACGATAACAATTTTCAAGAAAATCACTTGAAAACAAAAACCCATACATGACCAATATGTACTCAGAAGTAAGGAAACAGACGTAGATAAATACTAAACCCGTAAGTGACTGAAGAGGGCAAGGCTAAATACAAAGACAGAGGCATTTGTAATCACTGCACAGGATCAAAGACAATTTACCAGTCAAATATAATAAATAATGGCGAAGGCCCAATATGGAGATTATGTGAACAATATATTGACACTATTTGCCATTTAGAGTTTGGGTGTTCAATCCTTGCACTGAAGTAATACAGAGATCAACGTAAGATTGGGTACGTACATTCATTGAAAGATATGTAAATATTACAATATGCCATATGTTGAAAAATGGTAGAAACATCAAATTGAGTCAGTCATAGACAACCATCAGATCATTATTATCAAATTGTATGCATTTGACTGAATCCACCTGATATGTCACTAGCAGTAGAGCCCGGGGATGTAACAGTAAGAGATAGATCAAGTATCGACCATCATAAAACTGAAAAATAAAATTGACAAAGATTATTGTTTAAGGTTGACGGACACGCATGTCTTAATTAGTTTTTTTTTTTTTTTTTTTTTTTGGTCAAACCCAAACTCAAACAAAACATTGTTTTCAATCGTTTTGAGTCTACCGATTGAATAGAATTTTAGTATAAACAATTGTCTTGTAAATGGAATTTTAAAGCATTCTGAATGTAAAATAAAGAAAAAAAAGTGCAAGACAATAAGAAACACTAGCTGCCAAAAAAAAAAAAACAAAGTTTTGTTGAAATCGGTTGAAAAAATTAGGAAATCCGATCCCATATATAAACGAACACACACACAAAACAAACAACCTGGGTTTTATAATAAGTATAACTCGATATGAGTTGTCCCCCTTTCATTCTGGCGACAGAATCGTGTTTTATCGTGTTTTCAAATTGATTTCGTGCAAAAACAATTGTTTTTCCAATTTTTGGCGCTGTCAGAACCACCGCAACGTAATTTTACGTAGTCCTGTGAAGTTTTGTTGAAATCGGTTGAAAAATGTAGGAAAACCGATCCAATATATAAACATACAGACCCACACACAATCTGCGTTTTATAATAAGTAATATATATATATATAAGAGATAACGATATTTTTATATATCCAGAACAATACAGGGGAAAATGTCTAACAAAGTGGAGAAGTTTACTTGAACGGCTCCTTCTGAAAAACCCAATATATATAAAAAAAAATATATTATCTTACCAAGTAACTTTATCACATTTACAACTGAAAAGAATCTAGGACTATAATTGAATTTGAAGTTTTTAATTTCTGTTCTTGAAACATGGTAATTCCTGTGTAGCGATGGAACCATATTTTTAAATTAGTATTTTTTATATATATATATATATATATATATATATATATATATATATTATAATTATATATATTAAGAAATAATTTGTATGTTTATAGGAAAGATATTGCATTTTAAGCATTAAATATAAATTGGGTAAAAATCATCTTTTGACATGGGGAAAATTTTATTCAGTGATATGTCATCAATGTATTCCATTGAATTCATTTTCGATGGTAAATATCTTTCTTCTTTGGAGGGAAACCAAAGTCTGACTGTATGTAAATGGAAAGAAAAATAAGTGTTGATAACTCCAAATGAAAAAGAAAAATGATAACAGAGTAAAAAACAAAAACAAAACAAGATCATGTAAGAATGGCGTTGGGAAGATATTCACTGTTTATTTTATCGAAACTGAAATTTCTTAGCAATGGAGGGAAAACAGAAAAGCGACAAAAAAAAAAAATTGTAATAAATAGAAACCTTCCAAGAAAATGAAAGCAATCCCTTCCCCTTTAGGATAAGAAATCATTTTCTCTTCATCAATGGTAGAAGGAAATAGTAAACAAATAAACAGCTTAAACAAAGAAATAAAATAAGATATAAAAAAAAGTTAGAAAATGATTCAGTTACATTTTAGACGGGGTGGGGGGTTTGGTTTTTTCTTTTTCCTATCTCCTATTACACAACCGATATGAATTTTTATTTTTTATTTTTTGCTTTTGCTGAGGTAAGTTGTAGAAATAACATCATTGAAGACAATGATTTATAAAATGTATTCCCAAAATAACATTTTTTTTCAGAAAGCAAATATCACAAATATTTATAGATGATCTACTTTAATCTAAATTCTATTATAGATCATTATTAGAAATCTATTGGTTTATTCAGTTTTAATCTTTTACCCCATTCAGACACTTTATTTTACACACACACACACACACATTCACATACAATATACATACACATAAAGAATCACACACATTTTTCACACACACACATATATATATATATATATATATATATATATATATATATATATATATATATATATATATATATATATTGATAGCAAAATCATATATACATACAGGCAATCGCTATCATTGCCACTTGATTTAAAAAATCGTATTTTTTTCCCTTCCTTGCCTTTAAAGGAGTGCCCTTTGCCGTGCTGATGTTGCTACATGCCTTACTTCTTGCCTATCTCACACTGCCAATTTTTCTAAGCTCTATACTAAACATTAAATCTGTTACGAAAAAAAGAACTAAACAAAATGAACACAAAACGATCAGCTTTAAAAAAGGACTCGTAACTGGAAAAACCGAATGAAAAAAGAATGTTAACAACAAATACTTTTTTCACACCCAACCCAGTTCTGCGGAATCAGAATCAACGTTGAGTTTAAGCAAACGAATGAGCCAATTGGAGTAAAGTGCCATGCAGATTTAAATTTTTTTTTCCCACTTGTGACGAATGCAGCTATCGATTTTTTTTCATGCTAGCATGCTAGTTAACATTCGTGTCAGTCAGCTGTTGGCTCTCACGCTGGCCAATAGAATCTTCCTGCCTATTCTTGGCAGCCAGGTATTGGCTCTCACTCTGGCCAGTAGAAAATGGCCGCAAACTACATGAAAACTGCCGTAGAAGCATAAAAAATCGATTATTTCCACTATCGATGGGAGTTGGGAAATGCAAAGTCGGTCTTGGCCTTCCCACTAACTTTGGAGCATGTGCATGCACATTTTGGTGCAAATCCGTCGAAAATTGCGGCCGTGCATTCGTTACACACACACACACACACACACATCCTGCCTTTTATATATATATATTATATATATATATATATATATATATATATATATATATATATATATATATATATTAAAAAATATAGTGTATGGTATGCCACATTTAGTGGTGAAAGTGCTCAATAAAAGAGATAGAGCGTATGTAAATATAAAAGTGATCACTGAATCAACACCAAGAGGTGACAATCTGTTTCATGCTTGAACACAATCTTCAGGTCAGATATTTATCGTACAAATCCACAAATACGCCAGAAGGGTACAATGGGGAAGGGTAGGCTGATCCTCGCTTGCCCCATCGATAACGTAGCTAACCTCAATCACTGACCCAGTCGTTCTTAAATTGTTCCTTTCACCAGAACATGTCATCTAAACAACACTGCTTCACACAGACACCAGTATAAAACATTTGCTCTAAAATATTTTGGACTATCTTTGTAACCCGGAGAAATTTCACGATGTAACAATATTTAAAAACTAATCCCCACAAGTCTAATCTTTGCAGGAAGAAAAACAGATTAATATTTCTGAGAAATTATTATGATGTTCAAAGTCTATTGAGTAACAATATTTTTATTACTAAACCTGTTATCTAATATTTCTGAAAATTATGTACACTATTCTAATTCATCTCATCTTTTTCGCCATAAACACTTTCATATCTGTCTATATTTCTGAGATAAGGTATTATGTACACTATTTACATTATTCGGTCTATTGTCCTCATCTTTGTCGCCATATTTATTACAACGTTTCGGCCTTTCAGTATCTGTCTATATTTCTGAGATGAGGTATTATGTACACTATTTACATTATTCACTATTATTGTCCTCATCTTTGTCTTTCGCCATATTTATATAATTCTTTTTCGGCCTTTCAGTATTTCTATATTTCTCATCTTTGTCTTTGATTTAGGTATTTTTCAGTATCTAAACTTCTGAGATGAAATACATTATTCGGTTCTCTATTTTCCTCATCTTTGTCGCCATATTTATTACAACGTTTCGGCCTTTCATTACAACGTTAAACGGCCTTCGGACTATTGTATCTTTGTCTATATTTTTACAGAAAGAAAATGAATATTATATTCTGAGATGAGATTTTTACATTATTTACATTATTCGATATTATCCTCATCTTTGTCGCCATATTTATTACAACGTTTCGGCCTTTCAGTATCTGTCTATATTTCTGAGATGAGGTATTATGTAAACTATTTACATTATTCGGATCTATTATCCTCATCTTTGTCGCCATATTTATTACAACGTTTCAACCTTTCAAAAATCTGTCTATAAAATCTGAGATAAGGTATTATGTTATTACACTATTTACATTATTCGGACTATTATCCTCATCTTTGTGTAATTCTGAATATTTATTACAAAACATTTCGGTCAATATTTAGCATCGTTTCGCCTTATTCAGGATTGTATTGGAACTATTTACATTATTCAATCTATTATCCTCATCTTTGTGTATAGATATGTACGTTTCAACCTTTTTAGAGACACAGAAAATTTTGGACACTATTTACATTATTCGGACTAACTCATTTTTCCATGTTATCAAAAAAAATTGTAATAAAAAGATTCCAAAACAAAAAAATTTAGACAAACGTTATTATTATAAAATTTTAAAAATGAAAATCTTTGTTTCCCACATTCAGCAAAGAACTTCAGCAAAGAACTGCAATGTCACCTAAATGTGTAGGGGGGGTGGAATAAACCTAAAATAAAAGGGGGCAAAAATAAAGGAGCTGATCAGCATCCATACCCTAGCTAAGTTAAATTCAGAGAATTAAACCAAAAGAATATGACCTACGCTAGTCTATAACTTGATTGGGAGGACAAATGTTTAATCAGCCAATATCCTCAATCCCAGGTCACCTCCAAATGCCACTCTAAATTAGCCAACGCGAAACATTCACCCAATTTTTGCCGAATTTTGATGAAGAGAGTCGCCTTCTTTCTGCACTGATTTTAACTTTAAACTGGTGCTTAAAGAAAACAATCAATTAAGAGGAAATCTTCCCATCTCCATAAACTTCCCCTGTCGCGTCGTTCAAATCCCGTATCTCATAATGCCAAGCAAGCACAAAAATCACATAGTGTTCATTTCTCTTCAGCTGACTTCGAGGACAAAAATCTTTCCGCCCAAGATGCGAACTATGTACTCTTTAATCAGTTTGAACAACGGCCGTGCGACGTTAAAGAGAAAAATGTGCCTCATGGTCTCCATCGACCCATTGCAGTGCACACATTTTGGCGTAACTGCCAGCCACGCCGCACAGAGCTTCTTGCCGACCCAAAGGGCCTTCCGTAGCACAAACCAGGTCCATGATGCCTCGTCATTATTGAAACTCTTCAACCCAAACACCCAAGGCCACACAGTGCTAAACACCTCATTCGCCAAACTGAGCTCATACTTTAGATTATCTCGAGCGGTTTCCCGCACTAACACACGATTTGTCTTAGGGGACAACAGCCGAGTATCAGAGAGGCCTTCCTTTACTCGTGTAAAGTCTTTCAGAGCAAGTCGACACTCGCAATAGAAGGATTACAGCGGCTTCTTCATCAATGCACACTTCTCAAAGACAGAAGAGGCCATTACCCTCATCTTGCATTCAACCCAGAAACTTCAGTCACTGCTTCCGTTGACGAATCTTAACGCTGGCCAATCCTAAAACCGTCTTCAGACGGGTGGAGGCAACAGACCTCGCGGCGCACCTTAGGAGCCTTGTAGACCCAGAAGAGGCGAGACAATACTTCCAACCAATTCTTTTCCAAATGGAGGTCGGAGCCAAATCAGATGCCTAGTATCTTGAGAGGCCCGTTCGTCTAAGTGAAGGGCCGAGGAAAGACTCCTTTCCACGCACCTAACCAAAAACACACATAGTTTATTTTGGCTCCTGTTACCGTCTCATACCAGCTGATCTCCCTGCCAAATTCGTCAATCTCGGTCTTGCTTTTCACGAACACGAACACGTCGTCGGCATAGGCGGAATACCAGGCCGCAGTGGCCGACTCAAGTACACCGCTGATAAATCGATGGTCAACTCCATCAAATGCTTTGGATTGTTTTAAATTCATCAGCATGGCTTCACTCACGTCTTGTTCTAGAATCAAGCGTATGTGAACGTTGTCCTGAATAGTCCTAGCGTTCACAACGCAAGTCTGTTCGTGGCCAATCAGATAAAGTAGACTGCAAACGGTTGGTTAAGACCTTGGCCAAAATCTTTAACTCTGTATTCAACATAGTTAAGGACCGAAAATTATTAATCCCATCCCCCTACGTGCCTTTATTCTTGTGAAGCAATTTGATCACACCTCTGGTGAAGCATTCGGGAATATTCTCGTTTTTCATCCATTGGCTAAAGACCAGTGCCAAGCAGGAGGACAAACACGTGCAACTGTCTCAAATAGATCTCATTAAGAGAGACCATCGATATCCGGAGTCTTGTCTCTGCCGACAAGTTTAACGCATCCCATATTTCCGCCTCTGTTATCGGACCCTCGTACTCAGTCGCTCCAGTCGCCTCGAGGCGAAGAAAGTTAGCCAAATAGGTGTCGAACTGAGTCGGGCTCAGACCAGGCTGCATGGTAAAAAGATCCTGAAAGTGAGCTCGGAAAGCCTCACATATGCCATCGTTTGTAGCCACGGTGTGACGCCCAACCGGCAATGTGACGCTAGCGATATATCGATCTGCGATACTACGAAATTCGCAAACTTCAGGTCATGTGTGCTGTGTTTTGACTTGACTATTTATATATGATGGTCAATGGTGCATTATGGGTAGTAATGTCTATTGTATTATCCTAACGGTTACTGGTTAGGCGGTAAAGGGTTTTCTTTTTGCCCCTTATTTGTTATATTAGGTTTACTATTTTTTTCCTATTAATTTTAGTTTGTAGGGGGATTGTGGTGGGATGTGTATGTTTTTTAAGAAGTAGTCAGAGCTAAATTTTTCAATATCCATGATAGGTCATGAAAATAGCAAAATTATTCTAATGTTTAACAGCGGCTAAATATGATAAAATATAGTTTTAAGATATTCTATATTTACGGATAAAAGAACTCAATATCAGAGATAGAGCTTATATATATATATATATATATATATATATTATAAAAAATGGACAAAGTCCGACAATTATTTTAATCATTTTTATATTTAATCTTTTTATTTTTAAAAATATTTAAGTAAATGCTCTGTTTATAAATAAACATTTTTAACGACATTTACCGTCCTCAATGTGCGAGAAATATAGAAATGTCCATATAGGATACAGGTTCGATTCCTGTCGGAGGACGCATATTTTCTATGAATATTTCTCGGACATTCAGGTCGGTAAATGTCGTTAATACGGATTAGTATAAACAGAGCATTTAGTTAAATATTTGCATCTATAAAAAGAACGTATAAACAAAAAAATATAAAATATAAATTTATATATATATATATATATATATATATATATATATATATATATATATATATATATATATATGTATGTATGTGGGGGATGCGATGGGAAAATTGTCGCCATTTTATATTTTTTATATTTCACACATACGCGTTGTTTGTTTTTGATTTTGACGACTGCACATTATAGCAGGATCGGTTGCGTATTGTCTTTGAGAAAAAGAGTACCATGTTGCAATTCACGCCGCTAGAAACTTGGAAAAAAGTATGCTGTACTACTTAGTATTCGTGCGGGAACTTCCAATGCGAAGGATTCGGAAAAAGTTAGATGATATATCTAGTCAATATCATGGTGTTTGGAATGAACACTAGTGATGACAACGTTATACCTTCATACATTCTACATACAGGGCCTCATATTCAACACGGAGGTCTCCATCAAGTGACTTGAGGAGGTAGTGATGTCCTGGGCCAGAGGCAGAAGACACTATGTCTGACAACAGGACTCTGCAACATGCCACACAAGCAGGAGAACCTAGTCATGCCTCTCAGGTAATTTCTGTGACTACACCACGCCTTATATCTGGCCATGCAACTTCCCAGATCGCAACTCCCTTGATTATTATGTGTGAGGCAGTTGAGCGAGAGAGCAAGAAAGCTCCTTGTAGCCCCAAAGATGAAATGAAAGCAAGAATTATTCACCAGCTTAAAAAAAAAATGCAGAAGATTCCGAAGTCGTCTGGCGGCCGTGGTTGAAGCCAATGGCGATTTTATTGAATAAATTTACTCTTTAATACTTTTTGTAATTTTCAGAAATATATGTGTTAAAATGAGATGTCAGTGATATTTTCATTTTTGACCCATTTGCATGACAATTTATCCATCGCAGCCTGTATATCTGTTAAAATGAGATGTCAGTGTCATTTTCATTTTGGCGTCATTTAGACGACAATTTATCCATCGCAAAACATGTATATCTGTTAAAAACGAGATGTCGTCATTTAGACGACAATTTATTATTTTAAAACGAGATGTCAGTGTTATTTTTATTTAGACGACAATTTATCCATCGCAGCCTGTATGTCTTAAAATGAGATGTCAGTGTTATTTTCATTTTGGTGTCATTTAGACGACAAATTATTCATTGCACCACACACACACACACACACACATACATACATATATATATATATATATATATATATATATATATATATATATATATAATTGGAAGCGTTCATGAAAATAGAGTTGTTTAGAAATATATTCCAAAAATGCATTTCGCCATTTAAGGCTTCCTCAGCTCCACAAACGAAAGAATGAAATGTATGTATGCTTAAATAATGAATCTAAGTACTTTTTTCCCCCCTCAGCTGGCGTTTCTCGTGATTAAAGCATAAAGAAAATGAATGACTTTTTTTTAAAAAGTCGTTAACATTTATTCTAGTATATTTTATTTACTTCGAGTCGAAAGTTGTTAATATATTTTCCTTGCTTTTTGTATCGAATTAACGGCAAATCCTCTTCTCCTCATCAGAATGTCTCGAAAGTAAGAAATTCATTTAACTTTCTCTGAAAATGGATCCAAGATTAATCCTCATATAATCCTTCAGAATGGTTTGAAAGTAAAAGATTTGTTTTTTTTTTGCTTATCCATGCGTGATCTGTGTCGATAGTATATTTTTTAAAATTAGGATATATAATTGGGCACGTTCATGAAAATAGATTTATTTAGAAATATATTCCATATAAATAATAAAACTTGTATACAATATTTACTGCTTTTCCGAAGCAGTAATTTAGAGTTTGCTAACCGGAAAGTTCTTTGTGACTAAATGGTTAAATGGCACGTGAAGCTATATGTCGGTTTCCGTACTGGATACAGGATCAATTCCTATCGGAGAACGCATATTTTCTATGAAATTTCTCGAACATTCAGGCCGGTAAATGTAATTAAATCTGTTTAATTAAAGCTGAGCTTTTACTCAAATAAGTTGTACTCATAAAAATAACGTATAAACAGAATATATATATATATATATATATATATATATGTATATATGGGATCGAGATGCCAAACTAGTAGCAACCATACATTCATGCAGTTGGAGTATAAGTATCGCTGAGCTCATCAGAGCAGTGGCCATAAAAATATTTGTAGAAAAAGACAGAGGGAAGCCACATCATATCTCTGAGAAAGTGACTGTGGTCGAGTTGACAAGTCAGGACCTATCATATATATATATATATATATATATATATATATATATATATATATATATGTGTGTGTGTGTTCATCTCGGTCCCACCCTTTCACTGTCAAAAACAATTAAACGTAGCTGCCTCTTCTAATTCCAACAGCTTCTTTTCTCGCACTTCCAAACAGTGGAACTCCCTCCTTTACTTGCTTCCTTGATAGCTATAATCTTCAAATATTCAAATGTAATGATAATCAACATCTTCTGCTGTATTGATCTTGATCCCCTTCCTTCTCTTTATCCTTTCCTCAAACACCCCACGTTACTCTTACTCTCACTCTCTGTAACTCCTTGCGTACCAGTGGCACTCCCGCCATTCTTTGCGTGAATATATATATATATATATATATATATATATATATATATATATAAAACAAAACAAAACGAACACTTTACTATGATTAATCTCATTTTACGTAAGGAGAAACAAGTTTTCAATCCTTGTTTGATTTGTAAGATTATTTGATTAAAAAAAAAACAACAGCTAAGTAATTATAATTTAATCATAAAATTAATGCCATTCTCTCGAATTCGTTATAAATTTTCAGGAGCGTGGAACCACCTTTTAATTGCTCTTGTTCCGAGATCCACCCTGACCTGAGGTAGTAGCACCTGATAGGGTCCCAGCAATGGCCAAATAGTGACCTCAACAAAAATGAAAAACACTAGGGAAGTATAAAAATACCAGATAGATATTTTTATGAAGCAAATTACCAACAATAATTTTTTTAGGAAAATTACCAGCAATATATATTTATAAAAAATAAATAAATTTAAAAAAAAAGAAAGAAAATATGACCAAAAACCCAATACATTTTTATAGCAAGATTGACGACATGGCATACATTGTCAAAAGAAGAAGAAAAAAAAAAAAGAAATCCAAAGAAAAACAATTTGCTATGATTAATCTCATGTCTTGTAGAGAGAAATTAGTTTTCACTTCTTATTTGTTTTTGTAAGATTATTTGATTAAAAAAAAATGTAGGTAAACAATTATAAATTAATCTTGAAATAATGTTATTGTCTTTGAATTTTCATATTTCGATTTTGGTATTAAATAACCCATAGAGATGTCGATATGCTGCTTAAAAAAACAAAAAACATCAAAACAAAAACAAAAGCAAAAAAAATAAAGACAACGAAAAAACCAAACAATGCACTCAGCTTTTTCTTCCTGAGGAGCTGCAACTTTGTGGAACAAAGTTTCGCATTGATGTTTCCCTTATCATTAATCATTTCAAATCAAGAGTCAATCGCTATCTATCCCCCATATCCTCATAATTGTCACGTCTTTCTCCCTCCTCTTACATTCATATCACACACCTCATTCTGTAACCTACACAGAAACTCAGAAAAAATATTTTAATTTTTTTTTATGTGTGTGTGTGTGTGGGGGGGGTTTAAAAACTGAATGATTGATTTACTTATTTTACAGATTGTCAACCTTTTGCAGATTATTTCAAGTCAGAAAGCATTTATAGACCTTAAGAATTCTTTTGAGATAATAATGATTTACTGATACAAGTCCTGCTAATTAACCCATACCTGGGGGGGAGAAGAGATGGATTCATACCTTTACAAAGGGTATCTGTGCGTTAAGTGAATATAACGAACTTGAAACTGGACTTTCTATTCCAAATTCCAAGCCGTTATCTATTACACCACCTGCACACCCAAGGCTAGACGGTGATCTGACTTGAACGGGTGTTTCAACGTGATGTGGCCGTAAGCACATTACACCATCCGCACATGCAAGCTTACTGCACTTGGTATTCCCGAGCGGTCACCTATCTAGGCCCTGACCAGGATCGACGTTGCTTAACTTCGGTGAACGTACGTGATATGCTGCTACAAAGCTAAAAAACCAACACCCAATAGTGGACGTAAAGGTCACACAGCATAGGGCCCGTCAATCGAACCAGTATACCCCAAGATATTGTTAAAACAACGATTTTTAAAAAAATGGTCGATCCTTTCTTCCTGAGGGCATTCACTGTATTAATGATTATATCTAGTTTGAAGGCCACAGGGATCTACGTTGTTGATGAGAACATATTCCCAGAGGAAAAATCCTTTCAACATATTCAATAGAAATAACATTTTCCATAAACAATCAACATATTTCCGATATTGTGATGACGTTTTATAAATATATCGCCGCAAAACAACTTTAACTGAAGAACTTGTAAAGAGACGAAACTTAGTCGAACGTACGATATAATTTACTTATGAAAAAGAAACACACTATTTTAACATTCCTCGATATCACGTTAAACCGTACTAATAATGACTTAGACCAACGTCTCTATTGTAAGTCCACCAATAAAAATGATCTCATAAATTTCAATTTTCTCCATAGCTTCAAAATAAAATCCAGAATAATTATTGGAGACTATTTGAGAGCACTAAGAATTTGTAGCCCTCATTATTTCCGTGAGGAGGAGGAATATATATTGAAGATATCTGTTAACACACACACACATCACACACACATATATATATATATATATATATATATAATATAATAATATTAAACATTAATAATCAGAACAGGCTGTTTTATGCTATATACGCAATCGTCAGGCCGCCTGACGCATTGTGTCTTGCATGAAACAGCCTGTCGCCTCTGAGTGTTGACTTCAATGTTCACTTTTATATTTATATTTACATACGCTCTATCTCTGATATTGAGCACTTTATCCCATAAATGTAGCACGCCTTAAAACTGTATTTCTTCATATATATATATATATATATATATATATATATATATATTTATATAATATTTGATAAATATAAATAAAGACCAGTATGTCAGGAAAGAGAAGAATAATGAATAGAAAAATCATTTTAAGAAATGCAAAACGAAATTGTAATTTTTGTGTTTTAACAAATTATAAAATTACTGAAATTCAGTCAGTTTCCTTACAACTGTTTACGTGAAAATACCCTTGGGGAAGGTATGAATCTATGACCTCTCCCCCAGCTATGGGTTAAATAGGAGAACTTGTATCTGGAAAAAACATTGTTATTCTAAAAAAATGTTAATTTCATATCAACTTGCAAAAAGGAATTGTTCTCACAATCCAAAATGTTTCGGCTTAAAATAACCCACAAAGGGTTGATAAACCGTAAAAAAAGAAAGAAAAAAGACGAAACAAATGAATCAATCAAGTTATATGAAATTTTGAAAGAGCAGAAAATCAAGGGCATAAAATTTAGATGAGAAAAATCATATATATTTAAATGTGAATGGATTCTTCTGTGAGGCAAAATACAGAGATGGAACACCGTTACTGTAAAAATAAAACTCTTGTGTTATTTGAAAATTATATAATTTTGCAGCGATGTAATATAAGGGTGTTCCAATAAATTTTTAATGTGAATTAAGTTTAAGCGTCTAATGTTTTTTTTCTTTTTCTTTCAGATTTGGCGGACATTTGAGCGATATTATTTTTCAGGCATAATTGTCATGACTTAAATAACATGATCCAATAGAGAAATAAATAAAGTTTTCACCAATAACACAGATTTATTTACTGCTGACTTTGATCCGTCTTAATGAAACACCCTTATATATAATCCATTTTAATGAAACACCCTTTATATGTATGCGTCTCTCTTTATAAAGCAATTATCCGAAAAAGTGTTCCACACAAAAGTTCGAGCAAAGAAACTGTTATCATAGAATTTACGGTTACTTCGAGCCATTTCAAGTGTAAAATGATGAGATCTTGTCATCAATTCAGTACTGCGTATAAATTCATAAAAAATAGCTGCCATAGAAGAAAGTAATATTTATTTTGCGTTATAATACAAAGATGTGGCACAAGGCCAAAATGGGCGATAGGGGAAAGCTATCTTATTTTAAATTTAGCTAGGCACAATTACTGACCCATACATAGCACAGTATTCCTTACACCAGAACAACACATCCCGACTTACCATTTTTACTACAGACATCACAATACTAAGGCATAGAGGAAAGTTCATTCAAACAATTACCATAAAAGTAAAGGGTGCTTCAATAAATTGGAACGATTTTAAATGTGAATTGAGTTTCAGCGTCTAATGATTTTTTTCTTTTTCTTTCAGATTTGATGGACATTTGGGCGATATTATTTTTCACACATAATTGCCATGACTTAAATAACATGATCCAATAGAGAAATAAATAAATTTTCATTAATAACATTGATTTATTTACTGCTGACTTCTGGTCCGTTTTAACGCCCTTATATATAACCCGTCTTTATGAAACACTCTATAGAAATAAATAATAAAAAACATAACACTACAAGTTTAATTAAACGGAGAAATCCTACATAGAGGAATGTGAATAGGCAGTCGTTATGTTCCTGTGAAGTGAAATATTAAGAACCGGAAATAGCCGCGAACGTATCACGATAAATGCTAGATAAGTTTAATATAATTGGGAATTATATTAGAATAACCCAGTGTTCGGAAGGATATGAGAAGGACCTAATTTTTGGAGAAAAAAAAAGTTATTAGAATAATCGTGTTTTCGAAAAGACATTAGAATAATCTAGTTTGGTGGGGGATATTAGAATGGGTTCCCCACCCCAACCCCACTCGCCGGATTTTTCCGGGAGGATTGGCAGAGGAGAAGAGGGTGGTTTTTTTCCCGTCGGAGTTGATGTTGAGGTTGTAGTATCTGTTCTGTGCCAGAGGCCGTCTCCCCTCTCAGGTGATCCCCCGCCCTCAGTGGGGGTTCAAGGTAAATCTCGGGAATGAAGCCACTAAGACGCAATAGATTACTTTGTGTAAGACAATATGAGGAAAAGAAAGCATTAAAGAGGAAGAACAATAAAAAATGTAATTAAGAAGACAGAAGATAACGACTGACATTGCATTTAAATCTTTTAAGATCAAAGTTAACTAGAAAACAAGAAGCACTAAGCTGATCCCCTCCAAAATTACTACATATTAATATAATAATCGGACAAATATAATTAAAGAGTTGCATGAGAAAACATTCTAATAATAGAAAGAACTTCATAAAATAGGCTGACAATTCTAATGCTATCAGTAGACTAGTATCAATATGAGATTCTACTGGGCATAAAGTGAGGGATCTCTTTTGCATTGTTGTTAAGTACTAAACCGATCACCCTGAATTACTACATAATATAATAATTGGACAAATATAATTAAAGAGTTGCATGAGAAAACATTCTAATAATAGAAAGAACTTCATAAAATAGGCTGATAATTCTAATGCTATCAATAGACTAGTATCAATAGGAGATTCTACTGGGCATAAAGTGAGGGATCTGTTTGGCATTGTTGTTAAGTACTAAACTGATCCCACAGAATTACTACATAATATAATAATTGGACAAATATAATTAAAGAGTTGCATGAGAAAACATTCTAATAATAGAAAGAACTTCATAAAATAGGCTGATAATTCTAATGCTATCAATAGACTAGTATCAATATGAGATTCTACTGGGCATAAAGTGAGGGATCTCTTTTGCATTGTTGTTAAGTACTAAACTGATCCCACAGAATTACTACATAATATAATAATTGGACAAATATAATTAAAGAGTTGCATGAGAAAACATTCTAATAATAGAAAGAACTTCATAAAATAGGCTGATAATTCTAATGCTATCAGTAGACTAGTATCAATATGAGATTCTACTGGGCATAAAATGAGGGATCTGTTTTGCATTGTTGTTAAGTACTAAACCGATCCCCCTGAATTACTACATAATATAATAATTGGACAAATATAATTAAAGAGTTGCATGAGAAAACATTCTAATAATAGAAAGAACTTCATAAAATAGGCTGATAATTCTAATGCTATCAATAGACTAGTATCAATAGGAGATTCTACTGGGCATAAAGTGAGGGATCTGTTTGGCATTGTTGTTAAGTACTAAACTGATCCCACAGAATTACTACATAATATAATAATTGGACAAATATAATTAAAGAGTTGCATGAGAAAACATTCTAATAATAGAAAGAACTTCATAAAATAGGCTGACAATTCTAATGCTATCAATAGACTAGTATCAATATGAGATTCTACTGGGCATAAAGTGAGGGATCTGTTTTGCATTGTTGTTAAGTACTAAACTGATCCCCCTGTATTACTACATAATATAATAATTGGACAAAATATAATTAAAGAGTTGCATGAGAAAACATTCTAATAATAGAAAGAACTTTAAAAATAGGCTGATAATTCTAATGCTATCAATAGACTAGTATCAATAGGAGATTCTACTGGGCATAAAGTGAGGGATCTGTTTTGCATTGTTGTTAAGTACTAAACTGATCCCTCTGAATTACTACATAATATAATAATTGGACAAATATAATTAAAGACTCACATGTGAAAACATTCTAATAATAGAAAATATGCTGTCAATTTTGATGATACGTAGAACTAGAACAATCTACCCCGGTGGGCGAAATAAAGGGTTCGGTTCAAAATTTCAATCACCTGAAGAAGGCCGGAGCATACAACGGCCGAAACGTTCTGAATATGGCAATGAAGATGAGGATAACAGTTCGAATAATGTAAATAATGCAAGTGACCTATATCTTATTTGTATTATCATTTATACAATTATACTGCTTATGTTAATACTAATCTATAAGTCATCGTTTGGTTGGACTGGCCTGTTCGACTACTGATCACAACATGGCGCACAATCATGTTTATTACTCTAAACGTCATTTTAGTAGATGCTTGTGTTTGAGTGGCCCTTCCCATTTTCTGTATAGCCAAATTCATGTTTACAATGTTACTCATAAACTCGAATATAGCCCAAGATGCATATTACAAATAGGAGATGCCCAAAATAAAAGGGTCCAATAATTGAGATATCTGAGAAGCGTATTAATAGAAGACGGAAATCTGAAGGCGCATTGGGATAGCGAAAAATGCCTTCCGAAAGCTAAGCAAAGAAATAAGAAACAGAAAAAAAAATCACTAGAGAGAAATAAAAGTGTACTGAAATGTAAATTAATATCACTCCTCCTATATATATATATATAATATATATATATATATATATATATAGCAGTGAATGCTGGAAATTTTCTTTACATATGAAGAAGACTTGAAACAATAGAAATGTGGTTCTACAGAAAGATTCTGAGAATACCATGGACTGAACACGTGAGAAAAGAGGAAGTTTTAGAAACAATGGCAACAAAAAGTGTACAAGAAAAGAGGGCTTGGAAATTTTGATACTCACAGGTCAGATTGGCGGTAAGAGAGACATAAGAAAGCAATATATAACGTACCTGGAAAACTTGCTTGAATAGATGGAGGAGCAAGGTGAGGGAGAGATGATGAAAAAATAAAGTTATTAAGAGCTACAAAGAACAGGAAATTGTGGAGAGCCATGATCGCCAACATTCTGAAGGGATATGGCATTAAAGCATTAAAGAGGGAGAACAATAAAAAAATGTAATTAAGAAGACAAAAGATAACGACTGACATTGCATTTAAATCTTTTAAGATCAAAGTTAAAAAGAAGAAGAAGAAAAAAGAAGGATAAAAAGAAAAAGAAGGAGAAGAAAATGAAAAAGAAGGATAAGAAGACCAAGAAGAAGAAAAAGAAGGGTACAAAGAAGAAGAAGAAGAAAAAGAAGAAAAAGTAAGACAAGAAGAAGAAAAAGAAGGATAAAAAGAAAAAGAAGAAAATGAAGAAGAAGGATAAGAAGACGAAGAAGAAGAAGAAGAAAAAAGAAGAAGAAAAATTTTTCAAAAAAAAGAAGGATAAAAAAGACGAAGAAAAGAAAAAAAAAATTCTTTCGTAAAAAGGTTAATATCAGAAGAAGAAAAAAAAAAGGATAAAATGAAAAGAAAAAGAAGGATAAAAATGAAGAAGAAAAAAGAAGGAAAAGAAAAAAAAAGAAGGATAAAAAAAGAGAAGACGAAGAAGAAGAAAAAAAAAGAAAAAAAAGAAGAAAAAATAAAAATAAAAAAGAAATTTAGAAAAGGAAAGAAGGATAAGAAGACGAAGAAGAAGAAGAAAAAAAAAAAAAAAAAGGAAAGGAAATAAAAAAAAGAAGACGAAGAAAAATGAAGAAAAAAGAAGGATAAATAAGAAGACGAAGAAGAAGAAAAAGAAGGAGAAAAAGAAGGATAAGAAGAAGCAAAAGGAGAAGAAAAAGAAGGATAAGAAGAAGAAAAAGAAGGATCAGAAAAAGAAAGAGGCGGATAATAAGAAGAAAACAAATAAAAAAAGACGTTTAAGAAAAAGAAGGAAGATAAGAAGGAAAAGGGTAAAAAAGAAGGGGGATAAGAAGAAGAAAGAGAAAAAAATCACTGAAATCCCCCGCGAGAGATGTGTATTTCATAAAAAGTGTAGTTAAGCTTTACTTTTTTTTTTTTTAGAGACCTTCTTAGCTAAATGGTTAGAACACGCTTGTATAAAAGTTGGTTTTCCCGGATAATCGGAGGTACAGATTCGGATCAAAATTTCCAATATCACAAAAATCTATATTTTATTTTCTGTTTTCTAGACCGGTTTTAACTGTCCCGCACCCCCTACTTTTACTAATTTCCCCCCACCCTATACAAAGCTCAAGTTCCACTCGAGGTAGAAGATTACTGAAAGAATTTGTGTGAGCAGAAAGAGTAAAAGCGATGTAAGAGGCTCAGTTTAGTAGGTTATGTGGGGAAGATAACGGTTAACACTACATTTGAACAGGTTAAGATTATAGTGATCAGGGAAGCATCCTCTTGGGAGTTTGTCCCAAAAATTAGCATGGGAAGAAGCTTTTCGGCTGGATCTTACTTCTTACTAATGGAATACAAAAGAGATGATGGTCGTTTGTTACAATGTACCTGGTATAGCGGGTCAAAGCTGTGAATGTTAAATTAGGTTTGGCTTGTTTTGTTTTAGAGCATTGTCAACCACAATGGGTTATTTAATGCCGATAAGATTTTTTATTGTTGGTGATATTTTTTTTTTTCCAAAAAGTATTTCTGGAAATATTTTTTTCCAAAAATATATTGCTGGTAATATTTTTTTCCAAAAATGTATTTCTGATAATATATTTTTTTCAAAAACGTATTGCTGTTATAAAAACCTATTTTTACACATTCATAGTGGTTTGACCCACTTTTTTATGGAGGGAGTAACTATTTGCCCATAGCTGGGACCCTGGCAGGTGCTACCACCCCGGGTTAGGGTGAATCAGGAAACACCACCAATTAAGGGGTGGTTCTACGCTCCTCGAAACCTGAACAGAAGCCTTGCTGTCGGATGTAGTTTGTCGTTTTACCAAGGACGCGGATGTAATTTATCGTCATACCCAGGACGGGTGAATGTAACTCGTCAGAACATATTCCATGGAAAAAGCGACACAGAAGAGAGACGTTTGCAACGTTTTCCTTGTCAGAAAAGGATAGTAGAATAGAAAAACACTCATTATTTTCCATCTTCTTAAAAAACAATGTATAACTGCATTTTTTTCGATTACATATTCACTTTTAATTACAATAACTTGTTGCCGTTTATATGGTTGTTATATATATATATATATATATATATAACAACACAATAGGAAAACTGTAATATTAGCTGACGCGTTCCGTCCAATGTGGATTTTTTCAAGGCAAAAATGAAATGAATTTATTAAAACAAAGTAACTAATAATAACAAAACAAAATCTTCTTAGCAACTGAAAGAATTTAGAAAACGTTAACACACAGTGACTGAGAGAACTCGATTCGCTTTACCGAATAGTCTTGCATTATTAGCCGTAATAGTCACTGTTTACAAACTCACACTTTCTCATCCGAGAGCTCAACTGAAAATAATTTTTTCAGGTCACGCACAGATATTTTTGGCATCTGAAGGAAATAAATAGGACACCTAAAGTAAAATGGAAAATTATAAACAGGACTAGAACATGTAAAACTTGGGATGACCCATGCCCTTTGTGCCTCCATGAGAAGCTGCATATTATTTTCTAAATAATAATAATCTATTAAACAATAGACATGAGTTAACGGTTTTCTGTCGTCATCATCAAATTTACGGTTTGAATAATTAGCTAAAAACAAGCATACAATATAACTTTTATAATCCATAGCCAAAATAAATAGTTTAAATACCCTACAAAAGATAACCCTTTATGAAGTCGTCAAAAAACAAACGTTACGGCAGTTTTTTTATATGCACAAATCCTTTTCATAAAGAAATAAAATAAAAAAATAAATAAATCTCCATAGACACGTAAACCAGACTAGGCTAAAACATCTTCCGTTTCAAATTTAGACACCCCCACCTTACCCTGACTTGACATCTATGAAAGTAACTCTATACTGATACTTATTATTAACACCCAACACACGCCTACCCAATTTAAACAATTCGCCCTAGCTGTTACCATGGAAATTTTGATTTCAATTATTAAAACACGTAAATTTCAGAAATAAGTTATTCAAAAAAAAATTTCGCTTGAAGATGGAACAGAGCTTATTTTAACTCAATTTAATTCAAATAATTATATTGAAGTTGTCGGCTCTTGTTTTGAAACATGAGACCTCTTATGTCGCGAGTTGGAATCATATTTTTAAATATATATATATATATATTGTTAAAATAGATAAAAAAAAGTATCACGATTTGAAAATAAGATTTTAGGCGCCTTTTAACCGACACTTCTTCAGAAATTAAATCGTCGGCAATTAAACGAAGCAGCTGATAAGAAAAAGTTTTTATCAACGACTGGAACTAAGAATAAATTACCATCAAAAGTAGGCAATTGGAGGAAAGGGGGGGGAAGAAAAAAAAAACAACTTTTTCTAATTATCGTCCCAGTTAGGCAAATGCTTCCTCGAACAGGGCCAACTTGTATTTCAACCCCCACCCCCCGTTGTCTACACAAGGCAGGACGTTGCATGTTAATAATAATAATAGACTCCAAGATGTCTAAATGGAGTCTCGACCTCGCCCTATGCAAGACAGAAAAGAACTCAGGAGAATAATTCTTTCCTGCAAACCAACAGAATATGACTTTGCGAACGCCCGGTTGTCAAAGGCTCGTGTCTACGCACCTGGCCCGGGACATAATGGGCGATCCGAACCCCTAACCTCTTAGCACCTTTTAAATTCTGTTGCTTCTGTTACTTTCAGGATGAAATCCAAGTTGACATTGTTCGGGGAAGCAATTGCCTAACTGGGAAGATAATTAGGAAAAGTTTTTTTTTTCTGTATATCTTAATGTTTTTATTAATTATTTATGGAGAATCTCATGGATAATTATATATTAGAAAACAAACAAACACACACACACACTATATATATATATTTAAAAATATAAATAAATATTAAAAAAACTGTAGCTATTCATAAAAAGAACGCAATTCGTCAAAAAAGGGACTTTCTCAAAGCAAAAAACAAAATGGGTTTATTTTCTGAAAAAAATTGAATAACGCTAGAATGTGATTTTATTTTTCAATTCCTGGAGTTGTAAAAACATTCTGTTTTTTCCATGATTTTTACTTTTTACAATTCATTTCTGTTTTTGCTTTTGATTAAAGTTGATTTTTGACGAAACGCGTCAGCAAAAAAAGTTTTTGATATTGTCATTTATATTTATAAATATTGTTTTTTCTACAGGTTAACTCTGAGAAAATTTCATATATATATATATATATATATATATATATATATATATATTCAGACAGGTTTCGTTAAATAATTTAGACGTGTTCTGTCTACTTATTTTCGATAGGATCCTTTTATATTCGCGAATAAGCTTTTTTTATGTGGTTGTTAACAGACGAGACGAAAACACCTTGTTGGCTCATATTGTATTTATTTCCGAGTACTTTCGACATAGAATAATGTCATCATCAGTGTATTGTTAATAATAGAGTAAGTAATGTTCATGGTTGTGAAGGACAAAAATTGTTGTGTTCATGCGAAAATTACCATTTTTATATGTGGAGTCAGGAACACTGTGTCATGGTTAGTTGACAGACACCATTTTTAAGGAGAGGTAACTAGGTATGCTGTAAAAAACGGTGTCCGTCAACCAGTCATCGGGACAGCGTTCATGACTCCACATATAAAAATGGTAATCTTCGGAAAACCACAACAATTTTTGTCTTTCACAACAATGAAAACTATATACTTTCTCTAAGAGTTTTGTCTCTTTACAGAGAAATTAATTTTATTTTTATTTTTTTATTTTTTTGCATAAAAAAATCTTCGAAAGGTAAGTAAAAGTCAATAAATTATTAGATAATTGAGGAAAATATGTTCATTTATAAAAATTACTAGGTAGTTAGAATTACGAAATCAAAGTGAATGCATTTTTTTCTTTGGTTTTTATGTCAATTCTGGTCACCCATAACTAGCTGTCATCGCTTCATTACTCAATCGTCCATCAATCATCGCCTCAGATAAACAGGACAAATTATTAATAAATGGTTTTATATTCATTTTTATGCTATAAGTAAGTAATATTTATTCCAAATCAGATTAATTTAACTTTAAATTTTTTTAAAATTTTACTCAAATAACGTTCAGAAATATATATATATATATATATATATATATATATATATATATATATATTTGGAAAATTTTTAAAATCGATAAATTTGTTTTGTTTAAAATTTCTTAAAATTAAGAAAATGGCCGCTTTTAAGAAAAATTTTAAGAAATCGAAATTAAATTTGAAATTCCAATTTATATAATTTCTATCTGAAATACACCAGAATGTTTTTCTTACTGGAAATAACAAATTTGATACTTTAACTTTCAATTAAAGGTAAAATGAAATCTTCAAGAATGTTTTTTTCTATTTTTAAAAATTCATTTTAAACCGTATGTATTGAAAATTTATGCCGAAAATGTGGATGCACCTAATTTATGTCCACAATCCGGATGTTAAATTAGATTACCATCTTAGACGAACCCCTTTTTGTCTTTTACAAATATATTTCATTTTTCCTTCTTTTCCCTTCCATAATCGTATAAAAAAATGATTTTTTATCATTTTCATTCCCCCTGAAATATATAATGGTCATTTGGGCGGTGGCAAACACACAAGCAAGCAAACAAACAAAGTTCTACACTACCCATGTCCCGTTGGGTTACTGACAGTTATAAAACATTGAAGGTGATTTCAACATTAAAATATTGTTTTTATATATATTCGCTTAAAGCAAAGGTTCTTCGTTGCCGAGTCGGTTAACGACGGTTCCCTCTTCACGCTGATTCGAAACCTGCCAGAGAACGTCTAATTTTCTTTAATAAGATTTCTCGAATACTGAGGCCGGTAGACGAAAATAAATAAGTATTCTTACTGTTTAATAAAATAAATGGGGCATGAAAGAGATAAATTGAAAATTGTTTTTTCAGATAAATGGATATTTTAATGCATTTTAATACTGAACTCTTTTAATAGAGTGTTATTGGATAAGAAATTTTTTATTCCAGTGTAAAACTTTATATATATATATATATATATATATATATATATATATATATATTTAGATAGATATACTTGCCTTACCTCAGTGATAAACTAGCGATAAATTAGATTGAATTTTGAAAAACGTTTAGAGTTGTTTATATTCTGCACTTTGCTCTCTCTTGCGTATTTTTTCTTTTTTCTTTTTTTTTTTTTTTGCTGCGACCCATTTTTATTCATCTCGCGACCCACTGAATGGTCGGGACCCATGGTTTGAAAAACCCTGAAATGACCCTATTTATTTAGCTTTATGTTTTTAAGTTTTTAATTTCAGTCGCTAATCATCTTAATTGTCCAAATAATTTTCTATTGCCTCATTAGTGCCACAATATGATCTTATAGTTGATTAATCCTTTCCTCAAAAACCTTTTTTTTTGAAAAAGCTATGCAGATGATATGAAATCATGGAGATTCATGAACGAACACATCCTGGAAAGATAAGGTATACAGATATTCGCTTGATTTTTACATTTATTTTTGTAACTCATTGTGTCCAACATATTAAATCTCAAATGAAGATCGCTTCGTACTTTTGAGAAGAGGTTGTATTGTTAAAAAAAAAAAATGCCCCTCCAAATGTAACTTTAGTAAATATTTATACGTTCGCATTATGTACTGAGTGTCCATAATCAATCAATAATGTTTGGATTAATCCCTGACCAGTGAAAATTCTTTATTGCTGATTTTCAGTGTATTGCCATAATCATTTTCACAATGGAATTCTATATCAAAATTATTATAATTACAACATACAGAGACATACACACACATTTTAATTTAATATAACGATATTACAAAGAACATTAAATTTAATATAATGATGTTATGATAAGCCTTAAATTTAACATTATGATGTTATAAAGAGTCTTATATTTAATATAACGATGTCATAAAGAACCTTAAATTAAGCATGATGTTATAAAGAGGTTTATATTTAACATGACGTTGTTATAAAGAGTTTTAAATTTAATATGACGGTGTTATAAAGAGCCTTAAATTTAATATATTTTAAGCGCATTAACAGATTGACGTATCAGCCACATCGTTTTTTTTTGTTAAATGGTTATATATAAAGTAAGCTTTATGTTAATCCTTTTATTCTCCCAAATTTTTGTGAATTTTTGGAATTCTCTATCATCTTTTAACTTTCCAAAAATTTTGATCTTTAAAAATTTAAATGCAATGTCAATTGTCATGGCACGTCTTCTTAATCGCTGTTCTTTTACTGTTCTCTCGTTCAGTCCGAAATGTTTTTACCTTTCTAATATGGTCACACTCAGTAACCCCTTGCATCTTAGTAATTTCATTGCCTTGTTTGGGCTGAAATGATTAAAAATAATTCTTGTTCTATCCTTTGTTCCCTCTTCTTAATGCTTCTTTTTTTTTTCTCTCCAAAATCACTCTCACCCCCTTTATCTTAGTGGCTTTATTGCCTTGCTTGGGGTGAAATGATTAAAAAAAGCGATTCCTATTCTTTTATTGTTATCTCTCCTTAATAATGTTTTCTTTTCCGCATATTCTCTCACACTCAGTAATCTTTTGCGTCTTAGTGGCTTTATTGCCTTGCTTTGAGATGAAATGATTAAAAATAAAAAACAAACAACTTGCATACTTAGCAGATTCCCGTCTCATGATTATTTTATTAATTCTGTATTCTTAAGGGTTTTTTTTTTCCAATTTAATATTCGGTTAGAGACAGGGAGAAACTTAGCTATAATTTTCAAACTCACAAATCGAAGAAAATTTTATAGAATACTATTTACGTTTGTATTATAAGCAGTTCTCCTTTTTCCGTCATTATATCTGTTTTGAAAGGAGGTTCCTGCTGTTTCTAAATAAATGTAATGTTCTAAAAAACCGCGCGAACTTTTCCTCCAATCAGATATATTCTTATTTGTGGCAGTCATATTGGTGGTAGATGCCGTGTCACTGGCCTTCTGTTTAACTGTAATGAAGAAGTTTAGAGATAAGTCCCCTTACCCAGGAGAAGATGTCAAACTAATCTATAGACAGTGACAATAAGCTCCTCTATCAACTGCTTGATAAGTAATAACACAATCTAATTAAATTATTTGCTATTTTACGTGAATTTTTTTTTTAAATCTAAACAATGTAAGTCTTCCTTTGATAAGTTTTTCCCATCCATCAAACTTTTTAATTATTTGTACTTCTTTTTCATTCTCTTTCGTTTTGGAATTTTGAATTACCAATTTCCTTCTCTTTTTTTTTTCAAATGCATCTTTCATTTCCCATTTTCTTTCCTTTTAGTTACTCATTCAATGTTATTTTTCTCTATTTCTTTTTAATCGTCTTTCATTCGATCATAACTTCATATTTCCTTCCTTAGCTTCGTTCCTTTGTTTTTTCCTTCTTTCTTTACTTCAGTTCTAATTTCAGACTATTTCTTTTTCATTCATCCAGTTTATTTTCATTCCCTTTAAGTATTTAATGTTTTTACGTCCTTTAAATTGAGTTTCTTTTTGTAAATTCCTTCATTTTTCATTCCTTAGTTTCTTTCTTTGAATTTTTATTCATTGATAGCATCTATATTCTATCTTTTTATTTGTTTTTCTATCTTTCTTTCCTTTTCTTTTCTTTCTTCCCTTTTCTTTCTTTCTTTCTTTCTTTCTTTCTTTCTTTCTTTCTTTCGTTTTTACTTTCTTAGTATCTGTTCCGCTATTTATTTACTTATACCCTTTCCTTCGCATCATTGTGTGTTCGGTTTTTCTTTCTTTATTTATTCATTGATAGTCTCACACTTTCTTTCTATCTTTCTTTCGTTCGTTCTTTGTTTCTTTCTTTCTTAATGATTGTTTCGCTATTTATTTATTCACTGATAATCTTTTCGCTCCCATCTTTTGTTGTTCAGAAATTTCTTTTTTTTTTTTCTTTCTTTTTTCTTTCTTAAAACTTTTGTTTTCTTTCTGTTTGTTATTTTATTTACTGATAGTTTCCCTCTTCCCTTTTGTGTTTCGAGCTTTCTTTCTTTCTTTATTTTATCCTCCTTCCCTCATTCTTTTTCATTTTCTTTCTTTCTTTCTTGTTTCATTATCTATTTATTCACTTTCAATATTTCCCTTCCATCTTTGTGTGTTTCAGCCCTCTTTCTTTCTTTTTTTTTTTTCTTTCTTACTTTTAATTCTCATTTAGCCTCCCCTTCTTTTCTCTTTCTTTCTTTCTTTTTCTTTCTTTCTTGGTCTGATCGGCCCTCTCTTCTTTCATTTTCTTTTCTTTCTTCTCTTATTAGCCTCTCTCTTTTTTCTTTCTTACTTTTTCTTTTTGATTGATAGGATCTTCTTCTTTCTTTCTTTTTTTTCTTTTTTTTTTTTTTCTTCATTGATAAAGCTTCCCTCTTCAGTCTTCTTTCTTTCTTTTGGCACTTTCTTTCTTTCTTTATTGATAGGCTCCTCTCGGATTCTTTCTTTCTTTCTTTCTTCTTTCTTTTTCTTTCTTCATTTTCTTATTTCCTCCCTCTTCAGTTTCTTTCCTTTCTTTCTTTCTTTTTGATTGATAGGCCTCTCTTCTTTTTAATTTCTTTCTTTCTTTTCTTTTCTTTCTTTCTTGATTGATTGATTTCATTTCCTCTCTCTTCAGTCTCTCTTTCTTTTCTTCTTTCTTCATTGATAATGTTCCCTCTTCAGTCATCTTTTTCTTTCTTTCTTTCTTTTCTTTCTTTTTTAAAAAAGCTTCTTTCTTTGGATTTTTTTCTTTCTTTCTTCATTGATCTTCTCTCTTTTTCTTTTCTTTCTTTCTTTTCTTTCTTTTTGATTGATTGATTTCTCTCTCTTCTTTTTCTTTTCTTTCTTTCTTTTCTTTCTTCATTGATCTCTTTCCTCTTCTCTTTTCTTTTCTTTCTTTCTTTCTTTTCTTTATTGATCTTCTCACTCTTTTTTTTTTTTTTTTCTTTTTCTTTCTTTCTTTTTTGATAGGCTCTTCTTTCTTCTTTTTTTTTTCTTTCTTGATTGATTTCTTTTCTCTCTTTCTTCCTTTCTTTTTTCTTTCTTTCTTCATTTCTTCTTTTGTTCCCTCTTCAGTCTCTCTTTCTTTCTTTCTTTCTTTTCTTTTCTTTCTTCTCCACCTTCTCTTTTCTTCTTTCTTTCTTTCTTTCTTTCTTTCTTCATTGATAGCCTCTCTCTTCTTTCTTTCTTTCTTTCTTTCTTTTCCAACTTGTCAGTTTCTTTCCACCTACTCATTGTTCTTTTATTATTTTATCTTTTCTTTTCTTTCTTTCATTCTTCTTCTTCTTCTTCTTCTTTTTCCTTGCAAAGTTAGAATGACAGCAACTGAAAAGAAATTCTCAATTCTTATCTTTCTTCTCACTGAAAATAGTTAATTAAATAAATTACACTTGTCAAGAACCTTTCAGATACAAAAATACCTTTCCCAGTATTTTTTTGAAAGTAAGTCAAACCTGACAGCAAAAAAAAATGCTCCTAGTGAATATAAATTTTCTTAAATACCGTAAATAAACCAAACATTTAGAGATAGCTACCGAACAATATCCAACTCCTTTCTTCATCTGAACAACGGCAGTTTAGTTTAAGCAGCAATGCGTCTGGAGGTGCCGCAGTCGTTGCATGAGTGTATACAGTGTAGTGCAGATAAATCCAGAAATTTTTACGTTGCGACAGCGCCGTGACGTCACTGCTGTGGAGAGCCTTCGCGCTGACCAGGAAATCATTGAATAAGCCGTACCCTAATACCAACGTTTTCTACCTTCCTACAGATTGCAGCTGAAAGGCAGCTTCACATGATGGTGAGAAGAAAAAGTGTAAATGAATCTCTCCATCCAAAACAATTGCACTCGTTGGCATTCATCGATGCTTAATGATCATTTACGGAGACCAAACACTAGATGTGAGCACACAGTTAGGGAAATGCATGTGCATTTCAGCAATTGCGATAATTGCTTATCCTAGGGGAGTTATTTACGAACGCAGCATGCAGACCCTTGTTAATCGCAATATTGAAAACAACATTTTTCGTCAGAAAACATGCACTATCCAGCAAGCGTGTTTTTGTCTTCTCCTCCCGTTAGAGCTTCCATAGAATTAATAGGAGGTATTACTTTCGGGGTGTCGCCTATATTATTATTATTATTATTATTATCTCAATAAAATATATT
>CAHIKZ030003922.1:0-140900 GCA_903632075.3 Acanthosepion pharaonis | reverse complement strand
AAAATTTGTAATGAAACTGTGTCAAAACTTTAGAAAACTAGTTAAAATCAATATGTTTTGATCGATTACATATCGTTTATCTATAATTTCATTGACTTTATAATGTTTTCACAAAGTTATTTAAACTTTGAAGTAAGCGTTAAAAACGTTGAAAACTAGTCCAAACAGTTTGCTTTTGCACGTAAATCACTATGTATTGTAAACCTTTGTAAAACATAAAATTTGTAATGAAACTGTGTCAAAACGTTAGAAACTAGTTAAAATCAATATGTTTTGATCGATTACATATCGTTTATCTATAATTTCATTGACTTTATAATGTTTTCTCAAAGTTATTTAAATTTTGAAGTAAGCGTTGAAAACGTTGAAAAACTAGTCCAAACAGCTTGCTTTTTGCACGTAAATCAAATATGTATTGTAAACCTTTGTAAAACATAAAATTTGTAATGAAACTGTGTCAAAACTTTAGAAACTAGTTAAAATCAATATGTTTTGATCGATTACATATCGTTTATCTATAATTTCATTGACTTTATAATGTTTTCACAAAGTTATTTAAATTTTGAAGTAAGCGTTGAAAACGTTGAAAAAAGTAGTCCAAACAGCTTGCTTTTGCACGTAAATCACTATGTATTGTAAACCGTTGTAAAACATAAATTTGTTAATGAAACTGTGTCAAAACTTTAGAAACTAGTTAAAATCAATATGTTTTGATCGATTACATATCGTTTATCTATAATTTCATTGACTTTATAATGTTTTCACAAAGTTATTTAAATTTTGAAGTAAGCGTTGAAAACGTTGAAAAAAAGTAGTCCAAACAGCTTGCTTTTTGCACGTAAATCACTATGTATTGTAAACCTTTGTAAAACATAAAATTTGTAATGAAACTGTGTCAAAACTTTAGAAACTAGTTAAAATCAATATGTTTTGATCGATTACATATCTTTTATCTATAATTTCACTGATTTTTATAATGTTTTCACAAAGTTATTTAAATTTTGAAGTAAGCGTTGAAAACGTTGAAAAACTAGTCCAAACAGCTTGCTTTTGCACGTAAATCACTATGTATTGTAAACCTTTGTAAAACATAAAATTTGTAATGAAACTGTGTCAAAACTTTAGAAACTAGTTAAAATCAATATGTTTTGATCGATTACATATCGTTTATCTATAATTTCATTGACTTTATAATGTTTTCACAAAGTTATTTAAATTTTGAAGTAAGCGTTGAAAACGTTGAAAAAGTAGTCCAAACAGCTTGCTTTTGCACGTAAATCACTATGTATTGTAAACCTTTGTAAAACATAAAATTTGTAATGAAACTGTGTCAAAACTTTAGAAACTAGTTAAAATCAATATGTTTTGATCGATTACATATCGTTTATCTATAATTTCATTGACTTTATAATGTTTTCACAAAGTTATTTAAATTTTGAAGTAAGCGTTGAAAACGTTGAAAAACTAGTCCAAACAGCTTGCTTTTTGCACGTAAATCACTATGTATTGTAAACCTTTGTAAAAACATAAAATTTGTAATGAAACTGTGTCAAAACTTTAGAAACTAGTTAAAATCAATATGTTTTGATCGATTACATATCGTTTATCTATAATTTCATTGACTTTATAATGTTTTCACAAAGTTATTTAAATTTTGAAGTAAGCGTTGAAAACGTTGAAAAACTAGTCCAAACAGCTTGCTTTTGCACGTAAATCACTATGTATTGTAAACCTTTGTAAAACATAAAATTTGTAATGAAACTGTGTCAAAAATTTAGAAACTAGTTAAAATCAATATGTTTTGATCGATTACATATCGTTTATCTATAATTTCATTGACTTTATAATGTTTTCACAAAGTTATTTAAATTTTGAAGTAAGCGTTGAAAACGTTGAAAAACTAGTCCAAACAGCTTGCTTTTTGCACGTAAATCACTATGTATTGTAAACCTTGTAAAACATAAAATTTGTAATGAAACTGTGTCAAAACTTTAGAAACTAGTTAAAATCAATATGTTTTGATCGATTACATATCGTTTATCTATAATTTCATTGACTTTATAATGTTTTCACAAAGTTATTTAAATTTTGAAGTAAGCGTTGAAAACGTTGAAAAACTAGTCCAAACAGCTTGCTTTTTGCACGTAAATCACTATGTATTGTAAACCTTGTAAAACATAAAATTTGTAATGAAACTGTGTCAAAACTTTAGAAACTAGTTAAAATCAATATGTTTTGATCGATTACATATCGTTTATCTATAATTTCATTGACTTTATAATGTTTTCACAAAGTTATTTAAATTTTGAAGTAAGCGTTGAAAACGTTGAAAAACTAGTCCAAACAGCTTGCTTTTTGCACGTAAATCACTATGTATTGTAAACCTTTGTAAAACATAAAATTTGTAATGAAACTGTGTCAAAACTTTAGAAACTAGTTAAAATCAATATGTTTTGATCGATTACATATCGTTTATCTATAATTTCATTGACTTTATAATGTTTTCACAAAGTTATTTAAATTTTGAAGTAAGCGTTGAAAACGTTGAAAAACTAGTCCAAACAGCTTGCTTTTTGCACGTAAATCACTATGTATTGTAAACCTTTGTAAAACATAAAATTTGTAATGAAACTGTGTCAAAACTTTAGAAACTAGTTAAAATCAATATGTTTTGATCGATTACATATCGTTTATCTATAATTTCATTGACTTTATAATGTTTTCACAAAGTTATTTAAATTTTGAAGTAAGCGTTGAAAACGTTGAAAAACTAGTCCAAACAGCTTGCTTTTTTTTAACGTAAATCACTATGTATTGTAAACCTTTGTAAAACATAAAATTTGTAATGAAACTGTGTCAAAACTTTAGAAACTAGTTAAAATCAATATGTTTTGATCGATTACATATCGTTTATCTATAATTTCATTGACTTTATAATGTTTTCACAAAGTTATTTAAATTTTGAAGTAAGCGTTGAAAACGTTGAAAAACTAGTCCAAACAGCTTGCTTTTTGCACGTAAATCACTATGTATTGTAAACCTTTGTAAAACATAAAATTTGTAATGAAACTGTGTCAAAACTTTTAGAAACTAGTTAAAAATCAATATGTTTTGATCGATTACATATCGTTTATCTATAATTTCATTGACTTTATAATGTTTTCACAAAGTTATTTAAATTTTGAAGTAAGCGTTGAAAACGTTGAAAAACTAGTCCAAACAGCTTGCTTTTGCACGTAAATCACTATGTATTGTAAACCTTTGTAAAACATAAAATTTGTAATGAAACTGTGTCAAAACTTTAGAAACTAGTTAAAATCAATATGTTTTGATCGATTACATATCGTTTATCTATAATTTCATTGACTTTATAATGTTTTCACAAAGTTATTTAAATTTTGAAGTAAGCGTTGAAAACGTTGAAAAACTAGTCCAAACAGCTTGCTTTTGCACGTAAATTACTATGTATTGTAAACCTTTGTAAAACATAATATATGTTATGAAACTGTGTCAAAACTTTAGAAACTAGTTAAAATCAATATGTTTTGATCGATTACATATCGTTTATCTATAATTTCATTGACTTTATAATGTTTTCACAAAGTTATTTAAATTTTGAAGTAAGCGTTGAAAACGTTGAAAAACTAGTCCAAACAGCTTGCTTTTGCACGTAAATCACAATGTATTGTAAACCTTTGTAAAACATAAAATTTGTAATGAAACTGTGTCAAAACTTTAGAAACTAGTTAAAATCAATATGTTTTGATCGATTACAAATCGTTTATCTATAATTTCATTGACTATATAATGTTTTCACAAAGTTATTTAAATTTTGAAGTAAGCGTTGAAAACGTTGAAAAACTAGTCCAAACAGCTTGCTTTTGCACGTAAATCACTATGTATTGTAAACCTTTGTAAAACATAAAATTTGTAATGAAACTGTGTCAAAACTTTAGAAACTAGTTAAAATCAATATGTTTTGATCGATTACATATCGTTTATCTATAATTTCATTGACTTTATAATGTTTTCACAAAGTTATTTAAATTTTGAAGTAAGCGTTGAAAACGTTGAAAACTAGTCCAAACAGCTTGCTTTTGCACGTAAATTACTATGTATTGTAAACCTTTGTAAAACATAATATATGTTATGAAACTGTGTCAAAACTTTAGAAACTAGTTAAAATCAATATGTTTTGATCGATTACATATCGTTTATCTATAATTTCATTGACTTTATAATGTTTTCACAAAGTTATTTAAATTTTGAAGTAAGCGTTGAAAACGTTGAAAAACTAGTCCAAACAGCTTGCTTTTGCACGTAAATCACTATGTATTGTAAACCTTTGTAAAACATAAAATTTGTAATGAAACTGTGTCAAAACTTTAGAAACTAGTTAAAATCAATATGTTTTGATCGATTACATATCGTTTATCTATAATTTCATTGACTTTATAATGTTTTCACAAAGTTATTTAAATTTTGAAGTAAGCGTTGAAAACGTTGAAAAACTAGTCCAAACAGCTTGCTTTTTGCACGTAAATCACTATGTATTGTAAACCTTTGTAAAACATAAAATTTGTAATGAAACTGTGTCAAAACTTTAGAAACTAGTTAAAATCAATATGTTTTGATCGATTACATATCGTTTATCTATAATTTCATTGACTTTATAATGTTTTCACAAAGTTATTTAAATTTTGAAGTAAGCGTTGAAAACGTTGAAAACTAGTCCAAACAGCTTGCTTTTTGCACGTAAATCACTATGTATTGTAAACCTTTGTAAAACATAAAATTTGTAATGAAACTGTGTCAAAACTTTAGAAACTAGTTAAAATCAATATGTTTTGATCGATTACATATCGTTTATCTATAATTTCATTGACTTTATAATGTTTTCACAAAGTTATTTAAATTTTGAAGTAAGCGTTGAAAACGTTGAAAAACTAGTCCAAACAGCTTGCTTTTTGCACGTAAATCACTATGTATTGTAAACCTTTGTAAAACATAAAATTTGTTATGAAACTGTGTCAAAACTTTAGAAACTAGTTAAAATCAATATGTTTTGATCGATTACATATCGTTTATCTATAATTTCATTGACTTTATAATGTTTTCACAAAGTTATTTAAATTTTGAAGTAAGCGTTGAAAACGTTGAAAAACTAGTCCAAACAGCTTGCTTTTTGCACGTAAATCACTATGTATTGTAAACCTTTGTAAAACATAAAATTTGTAATGAAACTGTGTCAAAACTTTAGAAACTAGTTAAAATCAATATGTTTTGATCGATTACATATCGTTTATCTATAATTTCATTGACTTTATAATGTTTTCACAAAGTTATTTAAATTTTGAAGTAAGCGTTGAAAACGTTGAAAAACTAGTCCAAACAGCTTGCTTTTTGCACGTAAATCACTATGTATTGTAAACCTTTGTAAAACATAAAATTTGTAATGAAACTGTGTCAAAACTTTAGAAACTAGTTAAAATCAATATGTTTTGATCGATTACATATCGTTTATCTATAATTTCATTGACTTTATAATGTTTTCACAAAGTTATTTAAATTTTGAAGTAAGCGTTGAAAACGTTGAAAAACTAGTCCAAACAGCTTGCTTTTTTGCACGTAAATCACTATGTATTGTAAACCTTTGTAAAACATAAAATTTGTAATGAAACTGTGTCAAAACTTTAGAAACTAGTTAAAATCAATATGTTTTGATCGATTACATATCGTTTATCTATAATTTCATTGACTTTATAATGTTTTCACAAAGTTATTTAAATTTTGAAGTAAGCGTTGAAAACGTTGAAAAACTAGTCCAAACAGCTTGCTTTTTGCACGTAAATCACTATGTATTGTAAACCTTTGTAAAACATAAAATTTGTAATGAAACTGTGTCAAAACTTTAGAAACTAGTTAAAATCAATATGTTTTGATCGATTACATATCGTTTATCTATAATTTCATTGACTTTATAATGTTTTCACAAAGTTATTTAAATTTTGAAGTAAGCGTTGAAAACGTTGAAAAAACTAGTCCAAACAGCTTGCTTTTGCACGTAAATTACTATGTATTGTAAACCTTTTGTAAAAAACATAAAATTTGTTATGAAACTGTGTCAAAACTTTTAGAAACTAGTTAAAATCAATATGTTTTGATCGATTACATATCGTTTATCTATAATTTCATTGACTTTATAATGTTTTCACAAAGTTATTTAAATTTTGAAGTAAGCGTTGAAAACGTTGAAAACTAGTCCAAACAGCTTGCTTTTTGCACGTAAATCACTATGTATTGTAAACCTTTGTAAAACATAAAATTTGTAATGAAACTGTGTCAAAACTTTAGAAACTAGTTAAAATCAATATGTTTTGATCGATTACATATCGTTTATCTATAATTTCATTGACTTTATAATGTTTTCACAAAGTTATTTAAATTTTGAAGTAAGCGTTGAAAAACGTTGAAAAACTAGTCCAAACAGCTTGCTTTTTGCACGTAAATCACTATGTATTGTAAACCTTGTAAAACATAAAATTTGTAATGAAACTGTGTCAAAACTTTAGAAACTAGTTAAAATCAATATGTTTTGATCGATTACATATCGTTTATCTATAATTTCATTGACTTTATAATGTTTTCACAAAGTTATTTAAATTTTGAAGTAAGCGTTGAAAACGTTGAAAAACTAGTCCAAACAGCTTGCTTTTTGCACGTAAATCACTATGTATTGTAAACCTTTGTAAAACATAAAATTTGTAATGAAACTGTGTCAAAACTTTAGAAACTAGTTAAAATCAATATGTTTTGATCGATTACATATCGTTTATCTATAATTTCATTGACTTTATAATGTTTTCACAAAGTTATTTAAATTTTGAAGTAAGCGTTGAAAACGTTGAAAAACTAGTCCAAACAGCTTGCTTTTGCACGTAAATCACTATGTATTGTAAACCTTTGTAAAACATAAAATTTGTAATGAAACTGTGTCAAAACTTTAGAAACTAGTTAAAATCAATATGTTTTGATCGATTACATATCGTTTATCTATAATTTCATTGACTTTATAATGTTTTCACAAAGTTATTTAAATTTTGAAGTAAGCGTTGAAAACGTTGAAAAACTAGTCCAAACAGCTTGCTTTTGCACGTAAATCACTATGTATTGTAAACCTTTTAAAACATAAAATTTGTAATGAAACTGTGTCAAAACTTTAGAAACTAGTTAAAATCAATATGTTTTGATCGATTACATATCGTTTATCTATAATTTCATTGACTTTATAATGTTTTCACAAAGTTATTTAAATTTTGAAGTAAGCGTTGAAAACGTTGAAAAACTAGTCCAAACAGCTTGCTTTTGCACGTAAATTACTATGTATTGTAAACCTTTGTAAAACATAATATATGTTATGAAACTGTGTCAAAACTTTAGAAACTAGTTAAAATCAATATGTTTTGATCGATTACATATCGTTTATCTATAATTTCATTGACTTTATAATGTTTTCACAAAGTTATTTAAATTTTGAAGTAAGCGTTGAAAACGTTGAAAAACTAGTCCAAACAGCTTGCTTTTGCACGTAAATCACTATGTATTGTAAACCTTTGTAAAACATAAAATTTGTAATGAAACTGTGTCAAAACTTTAGAAACTAGTTAAAATCAATATGTTTTGATCGATTACATATCGTTTATCTATAATTTCATTGACTTTATAATGTTTTCACAAAGTTATTTAAATTTTGAAGTAAGCGTTGAAAACGTTGAAAAACTAGTCCAAACAGCTTGCTTTTTGCACGTAAATCACTATGTATTGTAAACCTTTGTAAAACATAAAATTTGTAATGAAACTGTGTCAAAACTTTAGAAACTAGTTAAAATCAATATGTTTTGATCGATTACATATCGTTTATCTATAATTTCATTGACTTTATAATGTTTTCACAAAGTTATTTAAATTTTGAAGTAAGCGTTGAAAACGTTGAAAACTAGTCCAAACAGCTTGCTTTTGCACGTAAATCACTATGTATTGTAAACCTTTTGTAAAACATAAAATTTGTAATGAAACTGTGTCAAAACTTTAGAAACTAGTTAAAATCAATATGTTTTGATCGATTACATATCGTTTATCTATAATTTCATTGACTTTATAATGTTTTCACAAAGTTATTTAAATTTTGAAGTAAGCGTTGAAAACGTTGAAAAACTAGTCCAAACAGCTTGCTTTTTGCACGTAAATCACTATGTATTGTAAACCTTTGTAAAACATAAAATTTGTTATGAAACTGTGTCAAAACTTTAGAAACTAGTTAAAATCAATATGTTTTGATCGATTACATATCGTTTATCTATAATTTCATTGACTTTATAATGTTTTCACAAAGTTATTTAAATTTTGAAGTAAGCGTTGAAAACGTTGAAAAACTAGTCCAAACAGCTTGCTTTTTGCACGTAAATCACTATGTATTGTAAACCTTTGTAAAACATAAAATTTGTAATGAAACTGTGTCAAAACTTTAGAAACTAGTTAAAATCAATATGTTTTGATCGATTACATATCGTTTATCTATAATTTCATTGACTTTATAATGTTTTCACAAAGTTATTTAAATTTTGAAGTAAGCGTTGAAAACGTTGAAAAACTAGTCCAAACAGCTTGCTTTTTGCACGTAAATCACTATGTATTGTAAACCTTTTGTAAAACATAAAATTTGTAATGAAACTGTGTCAAAACTTTAGAAACTAGTTAAAATCAATATGTTTTGATCGATTACATATCGTTTATCTATAATTTCATTGACTTTATAATGTTTTCACAAAGTTATTTAAATTTTGAAGTAAGCGTTGAAAACGTTGAAAAACTAGTCCAAACAGCTTGCTTTTTGCACGTAAATCACTATGTATTGTAAACCTTTGTAAAACATAAAATTTGTAATGAAACTGTGTCAAAACTTTAGAAACTAGTTAAAATCAATATGTTTTGATCGATTACATATCGTTTATCTATAATTTCATTGACTTTATAATGTTTTCACAAAGTTATTTAAATTTTGAAGTAAGCGTTGAAAACGTTGAAAAACTAGTCCAAACAGCTTGCTTTTGCACGTAAATTACTATGTATTGTAAACCTTTGTAAAACATAATATATGTTATGAAACTGTGTCAAAACTTTAGAAACTAGTTAAAATCAATATGTTTTGATCGATTACATATCGTTTATCTATAATTTCATTGACTTTATAATGTTTTCACAAAGTTATTTAAATTTTGAAGTAAGCGTTGAAAACGTTGAAAAACTAGTCCAAACAGCTTGCTTTTTGCACGTAAATCACTATGTATTGTAAACCTTTGTAAAACATAAAATTTGTAATGAAACTGTGTCAAAACTTTAGAAACTAGTTAAAATCAATATGTTTTGATCGATTACATATCGTTTATCTATAATTTCATTGACTTTATAATGTTTTCACAAAGTTATTTAAATTTTGAAGTAAGCGTTGAAAACGTTGAAAAACTAGTCCAAACAGCTTGCTTTTTGCACGTAAATCACTATGTATTGTAAACCTTTGTAAAACATAAAATTTGTAATGAAACTGTGTCAAAACTTTAGAAACTAGTTAAAATCAATATGTTTTGATCGATTACATATCGTTTATCTATAATTTCATTGACTTTATAATGTTTTCACAAAGTTATTTAAATTTTGAAGTAAGCGTTGAAAACGTTGAAAAACTAGTCCAAACAGCTTGCTTTTTGCACGTAAATCACTATGTATTGTAAACCTTTGTAAAACATAAAATTTGTAATGAAACTGTGTCAAAACTTTAGAAACTAGTTAAAATCAATATGTTTTGATCGATTACATATCGTTTATCTATAATTTCATTGACTTTATAATGTTTTCACAAAGTTATTTAAATTTTGAAGTAAGCGTTGAAAACGTTGAAAACTAGTCCAAACAGCTTGCTTTTTGCACGTAAATCACTATGTATTGTAAACCTTTATTAAACATAAAATTTGTAATGAAACTGTGTCAAAACTTTAGAAACTAGTTAAAATCAATATGTTTTGATCGATTACATATCGTTTATCTATAATTTCATTGACTTTATAATGTTTTCACAAAGTTATTTAAATTTTGAAGTAAGCGTTGAAAACGTTGAAAAACTAGTCCAAACAGCTTGCTTTTGCACGTAAATTACTATGTATTGTAAACCTTTGTAAAACATAATATATGTTATGAAACTGTGTCAAAACTTTAGAAACTAGTTAAAATCAATATGTTTTGATCGATTACATATCGTTTATCTATAATTTCATTGACTTTATAATGTTTTCACAAAGTTATTTAAATTTTGAAGTAAGCGTTGAAAACGTTGAAAAACTAGTCCAAACAGCTTGCTTTTGCACGTAAATCACTATGTATTGTAAACCTTTGTAAAACATAAAATTTGTAATGAAACTGTGTCAAAACTTTAGAAACTAGTTAAAATCAATATGTTTTGATCGATTACATATCGTTTATCTATAATTTCATTGACTTTATAATGTTTTCACAAAGTTATTTAAATTTTGAAGTAAGCGTTGAAAACGTTGAAAAACTAGTCCAAACAGCTTGCTTTTGCACGTAAATCACTATGTATTGTAAACCTTAGTAAAACATAAAATTTGTAATGAAACTGTGTCAAAACTAGTTAAAATCAATATGTTTTGATCGATTACATATCGTTTATCTATAATTTCATTGACTTTATAATGTTTTCACAAAGTTATTTAAATTTTGAAGTAAGCGTTGAAAACGTTGAAAAACTAGTCCAAACAGCTTGCTTTTGCACGTAAATCACTATGTATTGTAAACCTTTGTAAAACATAAAATTTGTAATGAAACTGTGTCAAAACTTTAGAAACTAGTTAAAATCAATATGTTTTGATCGATTACATATCGTTTATCTATAATTTCATTGACTTTATAATGTTTTCACAAAGTTATTTAAATTTTGAAGTAAGCGTTGAAAACGTTGAAAAACTAGTCCAAACAGCTTGCTTTTGCACGTAAATTACTATGTATTGTAAACCTTTGTAAAACATAAAATTTGTTATGAAACTGTGTCAAAACTTTAGAAACTAGTTAAAATCAATATGTTTTGATCGATTACATATCGTTTATCTATAATTTCATTGACTTTATAATGTTTTCACAAAGTTATTTAAATTTTGAAGTAAGCGTTGAAAACGTTGAAAAACTAGTCCAAACAGCTTGCTTTTGCACGTAAATCACTATGTATTGTAAACCTTTGTAAAACATAAAATTTGTAATGAAACTGTGTCAAAACTTTAGAAACTAGTTAAAATCAATATGTTTTGATCGATTACATATCGTTTATCTATAATTTCATTGACTTTATAATGTTTTCACAAAGTTATTTAAATTTTGAAGTAAGCGTTGAAAACGTTGAAAAACTAGTCCAAACAGCTTGCTTTTGCACGTAAATCACTATGTATTGTAAACCTTTGTAAAACATAAAATTTGTAATGAAACTGTGTCAAAACTTTAGAAACTAGTTAAAATCAATATGTTTTGATCGATTACATATCGTTTATCTATAATTTCATTGACTTTATAATGTTTTCACAAAGTTATTTAAATTTTGAAGTAAGCGTTGAAAACGTTGAAAAACTAGTCCAAACAGCTTGCTTTTTGCACGTAAATCACTATGTATTGTAAACCTTTGTAAAACATAAAATTTGTAATGAAACTGTGTCAAAACTTTAGAAACTAGTTAAAATCAATATGTTTTGATCGATTACATATCGTTTATCTATAATTTCATTGACTTTATAATGTTTTCACAAAAGTTATTTAAATTTTGAAGTAAGCGTTGAAAACGTTGAAAAACTAGTCCAAACAGCTTGCTTTTTGCACGTAAATCACTATGTATTGTAAACCTTTGTAAAACATAAAATTTGTTATGAAACTGTGTCAAAACTTTAGAAACTAGTTAAAATCAATATGTTTTGATCGATTACATATCGTTTATCTATAATTTCATTGACTTTATAATGTTTTCACAAAGTTATTTAAATTTTGAAGTAAGCGTTGAAAACGTTGAAAAACTAGTCCAAACAGCTTGCTTTTGCACGTAAATCACTATGTATTGTAAACCTTTTGTAAAAACATAAAATTTGTAATGAAACTGTGTCAAAACTTTAGAAACTAGTTAAAATCAATATGTTTTGATCGATTACATATCGTTTATCTATAATTTCATTGACTTTATAATGTTTTTCACAAAGTTATTTAAATTTTTGAAGTAAGCGTTGAAAACGTTGAAAAAACTAGTCCAAACAGCTTGCTTTTTGCACGTAAATCACTATGTATTGTAAACCTTTGTAAAACATAAAATTTGTAATGAAACTGTGTCAAAACTTTAGAAACTAGTTAAAATCAATATGTTTTGATCGATTACATATCGTTTATCTATAATTTCATTGACTTTATAATGTTTTCACAAAGTTATTTAAATTTTGAAGTAAGCGTTGAAAACGTTGAAAAACTAGTCCAAACAGCTTGCTTTTTGCACGTAAATCACTATGTATTGTAAACCTTTGTAAAACATAAAATTTGTAATGAAACTGTGTCAAAACTTTAGAAACTAGTTAAAATCAATATGTTTTGATCGATTACATATCGTTTATCTATAATTTCATTGACTTTATAATGTTTTCACAAAGTTATTTAAATTTTGAAGTAAGCGTTGAAAACGTTGAAAAACTAGTCCAAACAGCTTGCTTTTAGCACGTAAATCACTATGTATTGTAAACCTTTGTAAAACATAAAATTTGTAATGAAACTGTTTCAAAACTTTAGAAACTAGTTAAAATCAATATGTTTTGATCGATTACATATCGTTTATCTATAATTTCATTGACTTTATAATGTTTTCACAAAGTTATTTAAATTTTGAAGTAAGCGTTGAAAACGTTGAAAAACTAGTCCAAACAGCTTGCTTTTGCACGTAAATCACTATGTATTGTAAACCTTTGTAAAACATAAAATTTGTAATGAAACTGTGTCAAAACTTTAGAAACTAGTTAAAATCAATATGTTTTGATCGATTACATATCGTTTATCTATAATTTCATTGACTTTATAATGTTTTCACAAAGTTATTTAAATTTTGAAGTAAGCGTTGAAAACGTTGAAAAACTAGTCCAAACAGCTTGCTTTTGCACGTAAATTACTATGTATTGTAAACCTTTGTAAAACATAATATATGTTATGAAACTGTGTCAAAACTTTAGAAACTAGTTAAAATCAATATGTTTTGATCGATTACATATCGTTTATCTATAATTTCATTGACTTTATAATGTTTTCACAAAGTTATTTAAATTTTGAAGTAAGCGTTGAAAACGTTGAAAAACTAGTCCAAACAGCTTGCTTTTGCACGTAAATCACTATGTATTGTAAACCTTTGTAAAACATAAAATTTGTAATGAAACTGTGTCAAAACTTTAGAAACTAGTTAAAATCAATATGTTTTGATCGATTACATATCGTTTATCTATAATTTCATTGACTTTATAATGTTTTCACAAAGTTATTTAAATTTTGAAGTAAGCGTTGAAAACGTTGAAAAAACTAGTCCAAACAGCTTGCTTTTGCACGTAAATCACTATGTATTGTAAACCCTTGTTAAACATCAAATTTGTAATGAAACTGTGTCAAAACTTTAGAAACTAGTTAAAATCAATATGTATTGATCGATTACATATCGTTTATCTATAATTTCATTGACTTTATAATGTTTTCACAAAGTTATTTAAATTTTGAAGTAAGCGTTGAAAACGTTGAAAAACTAGTCCAAACAGCTTGCTTTTGCACGTAAATCACTATGTATTGTAAACCTTTTAAAACATAAAATTTGTAATGAAACTGTGTCAAAACTTTAGAAACTAGTTAAAATCAATATGTTTTGATCGATTACATATCGTTTATCTATAATTTCATTGACTTTATAATGTTTTCACAAAGTTATTTAAATTTTGAAGTAAGCGTTGAAAACGTTGAAAAACTAGTCCAAACAGCTTGCTTTTGCACGTAAATTACTATGTATTGTAAACCTTTGTAAAACATAATATATGTTATGAAACTGTGTCAAAACTTTAGAAACTAGTTAAAATCAATATGTTTTGATCGATTACATATCGTTTATCTATAATTTCATTGACTTTATAATGTTTTCACAAAGTTATTTAAATTTTGAAGTAAGCGTTGAAAACGTTGAAAAACTAGTCCAAACAGCTTGCTTTTGCACGTAAATCACTATGTATTGTAAACCTTTGTAAAACATAAAATTTGTAATGAAATTGTGTCAAAACTTTAGAAACTAGTTAAAATCAATATGTTTTGATCGATTACATATCGTTTATCTATAATTTCATTGACTTTATAATGTTTTCACAAAGTTATTTAAATTTTGAAGTAAGCGTTGAAAACGTTGAAAAACTAGTCCAAACAGCTTGCTTTTTGCACGTAAATCACTATGTATTGTAAACCTTTGTAAAACATAAAATTTGTAATGAAACTGTGTCAAAACTTTAGAAACTAGTTAAAATCAATATGTTTTGATCGATTACATATCGTTTATCTATAATTTCATTGACTTTATAATGTTTTCACAAAGTTATTTAAATTTTGAAGTAAGCGTTGAAAACGTTGAAAAACTAGTCCAAACAGCTTGCTTTTGCACGTAAATCACTATGTATTGTAAACCTTAGTAAAACATAAAATTTGTAATGAAACTGTGTCAAAACTAGTTAAAATCAATATGTTTTGATCGATTACATATCGTTTATCTATAATTTCATTGACTTTATAATGTTTTCACAAAGTTATTTAAATTTTGAAGTAAGCGTTGAAAACGTTGAAAAACTAGTCCAAACAGCTTGCTTTTGCACGTAAATCACTATGTATTGTAAACCTTTGTAAAACATAAAATTTGTAATGAAACTGTGTCAAAACTTTAGAAACTAGTTAAAATCAATATGTTTTGATCGATTACATATCGTTTATCTATAATTTCATTGACTTTATAATGTTTTCACAAAGTTATTTAAATTTTGAAGTAAGCGTTGAAAACTTTGAAAAAGTAATCCAAACAGCTTGCTTTTGCACGTAAATCACTATGTATTGTACACCTTTGTAAAACATAAAATTTGTAATTAAAGTATGTCAAAACTTTAGAAACTAGTTAAAATCAATATGTTTTGATCGATTACATATCGTTTATCTATAATTTCATTGACTTTATAATGTTTTCACAAAGTTATTTAAATTTTGAAGTAAGTTCCAGTCTACATTATTTAGAGGGTTCAATCACCTACTCGGAACTCGACACATAAAAACTAAAGCCTATCATCCTTGTGCAAGCGGAATGCTAGAACGTTTCCACAGACAGTTGAAGACAGCTCTAGCGATGAAACAAAACAAAACTAATTGGATAGAAAACTTACTACTGGTACTTTCCTCAATCAGAAACATTGTAAAAGATTTTGGTGGTACACCAGCTGAAATGTTTTTCGGTGCATCACTGACTCTACCTAGTCAATACAGTGCTGACAACATGACCATTTTACCGACAACAACGTTTGTACAGGAATTAAAACATAGAATGTAATCATTAACGTTTACACCAAGACGGAAAGCAAACAAAAATATATACCTACAAAATAACCTTTACACTTGCACATATATATTTATAAGAAATGACGGTGTAAAAAACCATTATGTTCAAACTATTCAGGTTCATACCGTGTTATTTCACCATCATCAAAAATGGAAAATATGACAATATTGCTATCGATCGGATTAAACCGGCTTATGTCGATAACCAATTCTCACAGCAACTACAAAAAGAAAAAACATGAGCATTCAGGCTCAAATATCACAATATCGCATTGGCCAAAATATTACAAAACATAACTGAGATATTAAATAATTGTTTCCTACATGTCATTATAAATAAATTTCTAATGATCTGGAGGGGGCCTTTTGTCGTATCCACTAAAATATCATCTACAATATTTATAAACCAATCACACTCAAGAAAACACTTACATCATAAAACGCACCAATAAAATCATAGATTACAAATGAGAATATTTGTTGCATTAGGCATCATTATTTTAGGTAGATAGCGACCAAATATCGTACGGACGTAGTAGAAGACATAACACGTAACTTCTTAGGGCCAATTAGAAATAAATAAGTAATTTAATTCTGGAGCCGATATTGTTCGGAAAAAGTGTATAAAAACTTACGAAATCCGTTCCCAAAACAATATACTAGCGGCTGCCACCAAATTCCACACACATCTCGCCGATGACATTCATAACCTCATGTCAAAAACCACAGCGTTGACAAACTCCAGACAACGGCAACACCACCAACAGTTTCGTTGATTTATAATGTTTCCAAAGACTTATTTAAATTTTGAAGCAAGCGTGAAAACCATGAAAAAGTAGCCAAAACAGCTTGCTTTTGAACGTAAATCATTATGTATTTCAAACCTTTTTAATTAATAAAATTCATAATATAACTTTGTCAAAACTTTCGAAACTAGTTCAAATCAATATATTTGATCGATTGCATATCGATTTTCAATAATTTCATTGACTTTCTAATGTTTACAAAGAGTCATTTAAATTTTGAAGCAAGCGTCGACTATAATCAGCAGCAAACGTTCTAATTTTGGATTTTAAATTGTCCCACCGGGCATTTCTCACAACCGCTCCTCTCAGTTCCCTCTGAATCATTAGTAGCAGCTGGTCTCGGAAATTTTGCTTACCAAATAATGATGAGTTTAATTTCCTGTAGCCAGCCATCCTAACCTTAGGTTTATCTAAGTTTACACGGACCCGGACAAGCCTATGATCCGTATATACTTTCTCATGGAAACTTGGACACACTAAGAGCCCTACATCGACTCTCCTAACTAAGACTCGGTCTAGATAACTAGCCGAGCCACCACTATTAGTCCAAGTCCACACTATCCCCTGAGTGTGTTCGTTCCGGTATTATCGACAAGATCAAACTCATCGATAAATTCCCGAAACTGTTTAACGCCCCGGCTGTTAGTACCAGAAATTGGCCCTATATAATCTATATCGGGATCAAGGACGGAATTCCAATCACCCACTAAAACTACCCACCGTGATGTCGTCAAAAACGGCTCGATCTGCCGAAACAAAGCAGGCTGCTCAGAATGGGCATGGGGCGCATAAACCCTAATGAGACGAAGAGCCTTCTCCTTTATGGTAACATCCAGCACGCAAAGTCTGCCCGCCGGATCCGCGAAGACAAAAACACACGCCGCCTTCAAATACTTGCTTACCAGCCAAGAGTCACCTCTCGAACGGCCATCAAAACAGGCTGAAAAGAGGGAGAACCCCCTAGACAGTATGTTCTCATAGTCATGATTAGAAAACCGGGACCCTTGTACACAACAAATATTCACCCCAAGACGCTGAAGGTCACGAGAGAGCCTCGCCCTGCCTGACTCCGACCTCAGGCCTCGGGCATTCACACTTGCTAACCAGAGAGCCATGATGAAAACCGATTAGGGTTGCTCTCCTGCATTGATCATGGCCGGGGTCAGGACACCAACGGCCTCTACCAATGAGCCAGTACCCATCTCACTCTTGATGGAACCATCAGGAGACAGGCCGCCAATGTCCAGTGGGGAGGTTAATTTTAACGCTCTATACAGGGAGGGGTGAACAAATACTGGGAACATCCCTGAACAATATTGATGTAATTTCCTCACAACTTCGTCTTCGAAACAGGCCATGGGCGGGAACATTTCAAAAGTTTCATTGGCTTCCGCCATCATGGCCCAAAACTGTTTTCCTTCTACTCCAGAACGAACAACGGTGAGGACCCTTTTCGCTTTAGGCAAATTTCGAGGGTCCTCTACATCCATGTTCTGTATTTTCCTGAAGTTTATGTTTTTCACTTTTTTCGCATACACTAAAGCCTTTTCTTCAAGATACTTCGAGACGCAACACACGTCTTCCCCTGTATTGAATATGGGTTTTGATTTAATCTTCTTTTCCGCTATTTGCTTCGGTGAATCAGATGATGGACTACGTTGCCTTTTTTGTTTTTCATGTTTATGAGGGGAATTGATGGGTGTTTTGTTTGGGGAAGTGATGGGAGAAGATGATTTGGATGCCTTCTTCAGAGTTGTCATGTGTGGTTGAACTTTGCTTAAGGACTTGAGACTTGGAGGAGAGACCAAGGCTGCTGTTTTGTGCCAGGGGAAGACGATGCCGAAAAAGAGATGCGAGTATTCTTTTCTGTGTCAAGTCTTTTTGTTTTTAGAGATTCCTTGAGAAGTTGTAACGGACGGCTCATATCGGATCATGATTTGTCGAAGTTTCTCGGAATAGCTAGTCGGAGAGTCGCCCATAGCACTGGTTGAGGGAGTGGGGCTGTATGTGTCATTTCCTGTTTTGGGTGTAGGACGAGGTCCCGCTGCCTGCGTCTAGCCTTTCACCTTACCCACGACCTGCATTCCCCCTCTTCCTTCTCTCTAACCGCACTAGCGGCGGGCAAAGCCTTTTCGGGGAATGGGGGCAGAGATTAAGACCCAACCGGGGGATTTTCCACACCGGTCCTGGTCGCAAGTATGCACACTACAGGCGCGACGGATTGAACAGACTCGACCAAAGGGGGATCTGTTTGAGCGGGGGCCAGAACATCAGAGGCCTTCTTCTCTGTGCAGGAAGAAGAAAGATGACCAAACTTTCCACACTTCCAGCATGCCGGTTTACGAACCGTCACTATTATTGGCATCTTCTGGCCCTCTAAATCCAGACAGTTGTGGATGGAGACGAAAGCTTTTTGACTGATCATCAACTCAAAACCCCACCCCCGGGTTTAATATAAATCTGTCAAAATTTTCAAACTAGTTTTATAAAGGTTTGAAATACATAGTGATATACGTGCAAACGCATGCTGTTTTGGCTACTTTTTCAACGTTTTCAACGCTTACTTCAAAATTTAAACAACTGTTTGGAACTATCAGAAAGTCAATGAAATTATTGATAAAAGATATGTTATCGATCAAAATATATTAATTTTGACTAGTTTCAAAAGTTTTGACAAAGTTATATTACAATGTTTATGTTTTACAAAGGCTGTACTACATAGAGATTTACGTGCAAAAGCAAGCTGTTTTGGCTACTTTTTCAACGTTTTCAACGCTTCCTTCCATATTTAAATAACTCTTTGGAAACATTAGAAAGTCAATGAAATTATTGATAAGCGATATGTAATCGATTATAATATATTGATTTCAACAAGTTTGAAAAGTTTTGACAGAGTTGTATTACAAATTTTATGTTTTATAAACTTTTGAAATACAGAGAGATTTACGTACAAAAGCAAGCTCTTTTGGCTAGTTTTTCAGCGTTTTAAACGCTTGCTTCAAAATTTAAATACCTGTTTGAAAACATTAGAAAGTCTATGAAATTATGGATAAACGATATGTAAACGATCACAATGTATTGATTTTAATTATTTTGAAAAATGTAGACACAGATATATTACAAATTTTGTTTTACAAAGTTTTGAAATACATAGTGATTTACATGCAAAAGCAAGCGGTTTGTCTACTTTTTCAACGCATGCTTTAAAATTTAAATAACTCTTTGGAAACATTATAAAGTCAATGAAATAATTGAAAAACGATATGCAATCAATCAAAATATATTGTTTTGAAATAGTTTGAAAAGTTTTGACAGAGTTATATTACGAATTTTATGTTTTATAAAGGATTGAAATTCATCGTGATTTACGTGCAAAAGCAAGCTGTTTTGGCTACTTTTTCAACGTTTTCAACGTTTACTTCAAAATTTAAATATCTGTTTGGAAACATTATAAAGTCAACCAAATTATTGATAAACGATATGTAATCGATCAAAATTTAACGAGTTTGAAAAGTTTTGACACAGTTATATTACAAATTTTATGTTTTATAAAGTTTTGAAATAAATAGTGATTTACGTGCAAAAGCAACCTGTTTTGTCTACTTTTTCATCGTTTTCAACGCTTGCTTTAAAATTTAAATAACTGTTTGGAAACATTAGAAAATCAATGATATTATTGATAAACGATATGTAATCGATCAATATATTGATTTTAACTAGTCTGAAAAGTTTTGACACAGTTACATTACAAATTTTATGATTCACAAAGTTACGTGCAAAAACAAGCTATTTTGGCTACTTTTTCAACGTTTTTAACTCTTTTATCAAAATTGTTATAACTCTTTGGAAACATTATAAAGTCAATGAAATTATTGAAAAATCGATCAAAATATATTGATTTTAACTAGGTCGAAATGTTTTGACAGTGATATGACAAATTTCATGTTTTACGAAGTTTTGAAATATTTGAGATTTACGTGCAAAACCAAGATGTTTTGGATGCTTTTTCAAGGTTTTCAACGTTTGCTTCAAAATTTAAGTAACTCTTCAGAAACATTATAAAGTCAATGAAATTGTTGGAAAACGATATGCAATCAATCAAAATATATTGTTTTTAAATAGTTTGAAAAGTTTTGACAGCTATATTACAAATGTTATATTTTACAAATGTTTGAAATACATAGTGATTTACGTGCAAAAGCAAGCTGTTTGGGCTACGTTTTCACCGTTTTCAACGCTTGCTTCAAAATTTGAATAATTTTTGGAAACATTCGAAACTCAATGAAATTACTGAAAAACGATATGCAATCGATCAAAATATATTTATTTTAACAAGTTTGAAAAGTTTTGACAGTCATATTACAAATTTTATGTTTTATAAATGTTTAAAATACATAGTGATTTACGTGCAAAACCAAACTGTTTTGGCTACTTTTTCGACTTTTACCGTCCCCGTACGACTGGTGTTCGAAGAAGTTCTGTTGTTGTCTGTGGACTATTCTGTGTTTTTCAACTGTTATTATGTTAAGTTCCTTTGGATTTTATCTTCTGTTTTTTATTACTGATCTTTCTTTCTTTTTTCTTTTTTTTTTTTTTTTTGAAAGTTTTAGCTTTTTTTCTTTTCACTTCATTTTATTTTTACCCATTTTTGTTTTCTTTTATTTGTTATTTGATTATATTTTTCTATTTCAGTAATTCCTCACCCCACTTTTTTTGTATGCCGTATTCTACGTCGTATTTCAGTTTTCTTTTCATTTCTACCCGTTACTTGTTCTTTGTCGTTCCTTGTTTAACAGTTGTTTATTATTCTGTTCTATCTTTTAAATTCTTTTGCTATTTGTAAATTTTCCTTTTTTATTTACTGTGTTACCGTTCGTTGGGCTGACTAGAATTTTCTAGTAGCAGTCATATTATCTTTGTGAACTTGTTAGTTACTTTTCGTTCCGTATTTTATGTTGTATTATTGTATAAATAGATTCCTTTTGTTTATTTTCTGTTTTATTTTTTATCTTTTTCTCATTTGCGTACTCGTTGTCTGTAAATTGTAGCTGTTAATTGTTTATTTTTACCTTTCTTCGTCTTTTTGTACGTATTCCTGTTTGACCCATTTTTTGCGTGTTTATCTATTCGTTTTCATATAAAATTTCCTTTTTTTCTTTTCTTCATTGTTTAATTATATATTTTGTTATTTCGCAAAGAAATGAAAAAAATTTTGTCTGAAAAGCGAATATGGGTTAAAATGCTAGAAAAAACTTATTTGGCACAAAAAAAAAAAAGAAAAGAAAAACGACCCTCCTGACAAATCTTCCGAAAAAACAGATATTGATGTAGAAGACCCCCAAAAATTGATTCCAAATACTTCTCAAAATGTAAAATGTAAATGTTTTTTCGGAAGATTTGTCAGGAGGGGCATTTTTCTTCTTTTTTGTGCCAAATAAACTTATGTATTTCGAAACTTTATAAAACATAAAATTTGTAATATAACTGTCAAACTTTTGAAACAAGTTAAAATCAATATATTTTGATCAATTACATATCGACTTTCAATAATTTCATTGAATATCTAATGTTTCCTGACAGTCATTTAAATTTTAAAGCAAGCGTTGAAAACGCTGAAAAAGTAGCCACAACAGCTTGGTTTTCCACGTAGATCACTATGTATTTCAAACATAAAATGTGTAATATAACTCTGTCAAAACTTTTCAAACTAGTTAAAATCAATATATTTTGATCGATTTCATATGATTTTGCAATAATTTCATTGACTCTCTAATGTTTCCAAATAGTTATTTAAATTTTGAAGTAAGCGTTAAAAACGTTGTAAAAGTAACCAAAATTGCTTGCTTTTGCAAGTAAATCATTATGTATTTCAAACCTTGGTAGAACATAAAATTTGTAATATAACACTGTAAAAACATTTCAAACTATTTAAAAACAATATATTTTGATTGATTGCATATCGTTTTCCAACAATTTCATTGACTTTCTAATGTTTCCAAAGAGTTATTTAAATTTTCAAAAAGTAGCCCAAACAGCTCGGTTTCAATCAACATGTCTTTCAAACGTTTATAAAACATAAAATTTGTAATATAACTGTCAAAACTTTTCAAACTTGTTAAAATCAATATATTGTGATCGATTACATATCGCTTATCAATAATTTCATTGACTTTCTAATGTTTCCAAAGAGTTATTTAAATATGGATAGAAGCGTTGAAAAGTAGCCAAAACAGCTTGGTTTTGCACGTAAATAACTATGTATTTCTTTGTAAAACATAAATTTTTTACTATAACACTGTCAAAACTTTTAAAACTTGATAAAATCAATATATTTGTTCGATTACATATCGTTTATCAATAATTTCATTGACTTTTTGAAGCTAGCGTTGAAAACGTTGAAAAAGTAGCCAAAACAGCTTGCTTTTGCACGTAAATTACTATGTATTTCAAAACTTTGTAAAACATAAAATTTGAAATATAACTGTGTCAAAACTTTTAAAACTAGATAAAATCAATATATATAAAGCATCTATTAAATTGCAAAATAACCAATACGTACAATTGTTCAAAAGAAATCATACATTAATACGTAAAATAAAACAAATATGCATCTCTTTCAATTGAAATCACTTATTTCAATTGGAAAATATGTACATTTTCTTTGTTTTACTTTAATGAGTAAAATAAAGAAAATGTAGATATTTTCCAATTGAAATCAGTCATTAATATGTGAAATAACCAAGATGTATATATTTTGCAATTGAAATCAATCATGAATATGTAAAATTACCAAAATGACCATTTCAGTCACTAATATCTAAAATAAATAAAATATACTAATTTTCAAGTGAAATCAATAATTAATATGTAAATTAACCAAAATGTATATATATATATTCAATTGAAATCATTCGTTAATATATAAAATAACCAAAACATATATATATTTCAATTGAAATCATTTTGTAATATGTCGAATATCCAAAATGTACATATTTTCAAATAAAATTATGCATTAATATAAAAAATAACCAAAATTCCGATTGAATTCAGTCATTAACATGTACAATAACGAAAATGTACATATATTTGAATTGAAATAATTCATTAATCTACAGATTAATGATTGATTTCAATTGAAAATATGTACATTTTTTAGGTTATTTTACATGTTACTGACTGATTCCAAGTCAAAAAAATATATTCATTTTGGTTATTTTACATTTTTTATGATTGATTTCTATTAAAATCATATAAATTTTGTTTATTTTACATATTAATGACTGATAAATTTGCTTGAAATATCAAAAAGGGGCAACTTAGTGAAAACGAAATTGCGTTCTCACAAAATACGATCTGAGCCAAAATAGCCAATTTGCATATTCTCCCTGACGAGGATATAACTTTCCTTCCTATTTTAGAATGTACGAGGATTTATACGCCACAGATTGCGCGAACTGGGCAGACTGTGAGGTTTGCCTACTACTACGAAAAACCTAGGCACCATGGAGCACACAAATTTGTGAATTATATTTTACCCCGTAAAACAAGAGAATTGACATTTACCGAAGCGGTTAAACTTTTTACATAAATTTTAGTTTTAATAGATGGAAGTGTGTGAATTTAACAAGAAAGTATCAATTTCAATAATTTTAATGGTTTCCTAATGTTTTCAAATAGCAAATTAAATTTTGAAACAGCAGTTAAAGTTAAAACATTAGCGAAAAACAGCTTGCTTCTGAACTAAAAATTTCAATATGTTAAAATTTGTAATATAACTTTGAAACTTGTGAAAATCAATTTTTCTCAAGAAATTTGCTATTTGAAAAAATTAGAAATATTTTTCGATCAATAATGTTATTGCTTTTCCAATGTTTTCAAATAGCAAATTAAATTTTGAAACAGCCGTGTTTACCTTTCAAAAATAGCGAAAAGGGCCAATTTTTTACGTAAATTTCAATATTTTTCAATAGATTGTAAAAATTAAAATTTGTAATACTATGTTGAAACATTTCCAAAGAAATACCATATCGATTTTCAATAATTTTATTGGTTTCCTAATGTTACAGTTACCAAATTAAATTTATAGACAACCGTGTTTAACGTTCAAAAATTAGCGAAAAACAGCTTCCTTCTGAACTTAAATTTCAATATTTTTTGAATGTTTGTAAAACCTAAAATTTGTAATATAACCTTGAAACTTGTGAAAATCAATATTTTACGATCGTTGACATATCGAAATTCAATTATGTTATTAGTTTTCTAACGGTTTCAAACAGAAAATTATTTTTCCAACAACCATGTTTAACGTTCAAAAGTAGAGAAAACAGCTTGCATCAGCACGAAAAATTACAATATTATTCAAAAGTTTCCAAAATAACAATTTTGTAATAAAACTTTATGAAAACTGTTAAAACTTGTAACGTATTTTTCGATCGATACCATATCGATTTTGAATAAAGTTATTAGTTTTCTAATGTTTTCAAACATCAATTTACATTTACAAACAGTGTTTAACGATCGAAAATTAGGGAAAATGCTTGATACTGCACGTAAACATTTCAAAATAAATATTTTCCGATCGATACCATACAGATTTTTAATTGGCTTTTGTAAACTTAGCAAATAGCACTTTCAATGTTCAAGCAAAGCGTCTTTAACGTTAAAAAAGTAGCCAAAATGGCTTCGTTTAGCAAATAATTGCAATATTTTTTCAAACATATGTAAAACATAAAATTTGTCAGGTAACATCGTGAAAACAGTTGAAACTTGTCAAAATCAATACTCTTCGATCGATACCATATCGATTTTCAATAATTTTATTGGCTTTCTAATGGTTCCAAATAACAATTTCAATTTTCAAATAAAGCTTTTTAACGTTCAAAAATAGGCAAAACAGATTGCCTTTGCAAGTAAATCTACAGATTTTTCAAATATTTAAAAAGATAAAATTTGTAATATAGAGTAGTGAAAAGGGTTGAAAATTAATATATTTCGATCGATAATATATCGATGATCAATAATGTTATTGGCTTAATACTGTTTCAAATAGCAATTTCAATTTTCAATCAAAAAGTAGACAAAAGAGCTTGCTTTTGCAAGTAAATCAAAATATTTTTCAAAACTTTGCGAAACATAAAATTATGAGTAATATGTCATAGTGAGAAATTTTGAAACTAGTGAAAATCAATATTTTTTGAACGATACCATACAGATTGTCAATAATATTATAGGCTATCTCATGTTACCAAATTGAAAATTTCAATGAAGCTTATTTAAAGTTCAAAATGTAAACTCATCAGCTTGCTTTTGCAAGTAAATCCCAACATTTTTCAAACATTTGTAAAATATAAAATATGTAATATAACTTTGAAAAACAGTTGAAACTTGTAAAAATCAATGTTTTTCGATCGACGAAATATCGATTTTCAATAATTTTATTGGATTTCTAAAATTTCCAAATAGCAATTTAAATTTTCATGCAGGCGTGGTTAACGTTCAAAACGTATCCAAAAGAGCGTGCTTTCACCATAGTAAATCTCAATTTTTCAAACATAAAATTTGTAAAATAAGTTTGTGAAAACTGTTGAAACGTGTGAAAATCAATAGTTTTCGATCTTCAATAATTTTATTGGCTTTCTGAAGTTTCAAAAGAACAATTTTAATTTTCAAACAAGCATGTTTAACGTTCAAAAAATAGGCAAACATTTTGATTTTACAAGTAAATATCCCAATTTTTCAAGACAATTTGAATCATAAAGTTTTCGATCGATACCATATCGATATTCGAAAATTATATTAGATTAAAATGTTACCAAATAGCAATTTAAATATTCAAGCAAACTGCTTGCTTTTGAATGTAAATATCAATGTTTTTCAAACGTTTGTAAAACACACAATTTATTATAAGATTTTGTGAAAAACAAACGAAACTTGTTAAAGTCATTATTTTTTGATCGATACCATATCGATTTTCAATAATTTTATTGGCCTTCTAATGTTTCCAAATAGTTATTTAAATGTTCAAGCAAGCGTGGTTAACGTTGAAAAAGTAGCCAAAACAGCTTGCTTTGCATGTAAAACTCAACATTTTTCAAACCTTTGTAAAACATGAAATTTGTAATATAACTTAGTGATAACTGTTGAAACTTCTTAAAATCAATATTTTCTGATCGATAACATATCGATTTTCAATAATTTTACTGGCTTTCTACTGTTTCCAAATAATTATTTAAATTTTCATTCAAGCGTGTTGAACGTTGAAAAAGTAGCCAAAACAGCTTACTTTTGCATGTAAATCTCAATATTTTTCCAAACATTGTAAAACAAACATGTTAAAATCAATATTTTTTTATCGATACCATATCGATTTTCAAGTGGGACCACTCACTATGGACCAATCTGCCCACTTTCTTTTTCAATATTTGTAAAACAAGTACCTTATTTGCCGGACGCACCCACGTATTGGACGCATGAAAAGAAAAAAATGTTCATATCACAAACAAAATATTCAAAATTATAACCTTACATGTCACTAACTATGTAGAAAAACTTACAACATCATCACAAATTATACTATTGGTACTCTTTTTAATAGAAGTAAGTATTTTGGGAATAAAGAAGGTTTTTTTTAATAGAAGTACGAACATTTTGGGGAAAAGAAGAATTTTAGTACCTTTCATCCTGCATTTAATGAAAATTGTTTTGGTTGTTTTTCAGGGAACAACATCTGCACATAATACTTACAAAGATATCTACTGGTATCAGTAAAAACTGGTACATATTGAATTAGGCAAAAACCAGAAATATGGTACTTGTTGGTAAACGAAGCCCGCAACAATACATGCAGAAAAGCAATATCAGCAAAAACATACAAAAAGAAAATACCAAATAGTCAAAATATATCAAATAATCAATGAAAATATTTCTGGAAAATCTGGTATTTCTGCAATACCATAAATTTCTTTTCCCAGGTTCAATTTTTCAAAGATATTTTCATTGATATCATGTTTGTAGACTTCCAGTTGTCCCAGTTACAATTTTAAGCACTATGCGTGCACTGATTCCTAATGAAACCGACTTTTTTGTGGTCTTCATGTTCCTCTCATACATGATACTGCTTTAGTGGACGAAGGGCAATTTTCTGGTGTGTGTTTTTAGAGCAATCCAATGGGTCGACAAATACCGTATATCATTAAAAATATAAAATTATAAAGCGTTGAAAATGTTATCCTTCTTAAATAAATTTCTCAGAGGATTTTTGCAACGTATACATGCTTACTTTTTGAAAAAAAAAGCTAATTTCAAGATCTTTTCTTTTTTTAGTAATTTCTTTATTTGCATAACAATTTTACAGTCTAACTTCATGTGTGTTTTTCACAAAAATACTGAAAGGTCTACTTTCCGATCAAAAAATATTATATATAAACCTGTTTTCTTTTGTTTTTGTACGTTTGCAAGCACTATTTTTTCCTAAACATAACTGCGTGTGCTACGCAAACATGTTGTCCTGAGTGTAAAACGATTTTATTTTTCCTTGGGAGGAATGGAAGAAGAGAGAATCTCTTGTGACGATCTACATCACACACATGCATATATACTTACACAAATACAAATCATACAACGACAAGCATTTATTGGATTATAAATCAACACTACTTCGTAATAGGCAATTTACAAATCGCAGCAATGCAATAATTTTATAATCGCTCTATTTTCATGTAGTCGATTTTGTGCACTTCTGGGAGAAACGGATCCCAGAAGCTTTCTTGAGTCTCCCCAAAACTCGCTTGCTGATTAGTCAATGCCAACCAATCGGATTGTCTGCACGTGAAGAACAATTCTTCCCGCGCTGCGATTCGGAGCCGATGATCACATATATAAGCAAGAAATATTAGATAATTAGTGAGATTTCAGCTGCCAAACGAATCCACGACAGTTGAAACCATGCGCCAATCTTCTCCCTCACACCACCACTCACATGCTCAATATTCCTTACACTCACATAATCTTTACCTTACACAGCAAAACTGTTGAAAACATTTATTACCAGAAACTGTCACAAACTTTCTTTCTTTCAGTGAACTTTGGAATACAAATAATAGTCAAAGGGAGACAACTTTTGTTTTACTCAATGCATGCCTTCTTTCACATCCTTGTTTGTACATCTTGTTAAATACATATTTTATGCGTAATGATATCTTTGGCTTATCCTTTCTTCACCGCAGTTTGGTTTCCTAATCTAAGTTAAGTTAATGTGGTGAGGTCCGCCATACTTTACTCTCTTTTCCAGAATGTTACAGGCAAGTCTCTCAGGTAAAATTTAAAAGATCAAACCTTTATTACAAAACATATTCAAACAATAAAACAAATGCAATATTTTACATGATGGGATTACACAAAAATTCTTTTTGTTTGTCTTATGTAAAAAAAAAAGAAAAAAAAAGAAAACATACAAATAAATATAAACGTGATTTTAAAACAATCTTCGAAAAATATACATGCAAGTGGAAAGCAACTCTTGCTTTGTAACAATATTGTTACTAAATATTTTTATACTGATATTGAAATACCTTACATTTTTTCATTCATTTTTCAAATTACCTGCCTTACTGGCAATATTATCTTAAAATCATTTTTCATTAACTATTTTTTCATAGTTCTTCAAATATCTCATTTTATCGATTTTCCCACCTAAAGTTGTTGTTCTATTGTTGTTCTTTTTATACCTGTTTTCCTTTCTTTGATACGTCTATCTTTTTACTGTTATTGTATTTTAGGTGTTTTCTATTTCTTTCAATTTGTCTTTTCCGGGTTTGTATTTTATATGTACTGTTATTTTCGTCTGCTGAATTAAAATTCCACTATATTTAATTATTCTGATCATCCGTCTTACTGGATTAAAAATTTAATTTAGGTAACTCTTTTAGAAAAATGTTGTTTACCTTCTCTGAGGACCTTATGCAACATTGGCTATCATTTGGCATACAAAGCTCTCTTATATACGCATACCTGTATCTTACTTATAAAACGCAGATTGTGTGTGTGTGTGTGTGTGTGTGTGTGTGTGTGTGTGTGTGTGTGTGTGTGTGTGTACCGTTTATATATTGGATCGAATTTCCTACATTTTTTATCCGATTTCAACAAAACTTCACAGGACTACATAAAATTACCTTGTGGTGGTTCTAACGTCGCCGAAAATGGGAAAAACAAAATTGTTTTTTAATAAAATCAATTTGAAAACACGATTAAGACACATCGTGAGAATGAAAGGGGACAACTCACCCACGAAAATGTAAACAAAAGAGCATAGCATGATGAAAAAAAACGCCGAACTTGACGAAAACAAAATTTTATCGTCTAATGTTCATATTATTATTAAAGAGGAAAGATCAAAGTATTTTTTGGGGTATTTTTTTACATTTTTTAATCGTTCCTAGAACGTCTGAAATTTTCGTTAAAAATATTGTTTTTTTTTTTTAAAAAAAAAAAAAGATAATCAATCATTTTCAATCATTTTTTTCGATTTGATAAAAAGATTAAAATCTTACTTTGATATTCTTTTAAAAATCAATTATCATTTTTTCAAAACTAATTTTAATAAAAACAGAAATTATACTGTTTATTTAAAATATTTTGAACCAAGCTAACTTAGCTTCTGCGCCGAAAAAATGTAATTTGAAAATAAAACAAAGCAGGTCATAACCTTTCGCATCGCTTGACGACTGACGAAAGGCACATTCATGACGTTTAGATAACTTACGGGAGGATAATTCTTTCTACGGATGGAAGGAAGTGAAATTATTTAAGTGAACAAATTATTTACCTTGTTACTTTTAAGGAAAACTTTCAGCGCTCTAATTTTTTTTTTTTTTTTTAAATTTTTTTGTTTTTTTGTACTTTTTTTTACGTTTACGATGCTTTATGGAAAATATAAAGAAATTAAAAAATAAGACTGTTAATAGTGAGATTAAATTTCATAAGAAAAAGGTATCTAATTAATTTAGGTACCTTTCTTATGAAATTTTATCAGAAGTGTACATAAAATACTATAATTTTATGTACATTTATTACATTTTACTGTGTTATTTGTATTTCCATTCATTTTATTATTAATTTTGATATTTCATTTATGGAAAAATGTCATAACTGAGATTAATATAAAAATAAGATCATATAAATTAAAGTTATAGCAGTAGTTAAATTTCATAAGATGATACTGTTACTTGTAGGTACCCTTCTCAGTTGAAATTGAAAACTCAAATTAACTTCTCCATACGTGTTTCGCAAAAAGTAAAGGGCTTAACAGCGGAGAACAATGCTGAACTCAAATAATGCAACTAAATTGTATTCTGGTTGGTCTTCCGTACTTGATAATTACTGTCCGACTATAAACACAAAAAATTACATTTCTTAATTACCATGGCTAATCTGATTGGTCCAAATTATACAATTTTCAAAGCGCTAGACAATGACAATCTCACACGGACATTTTGAAAGGTTGATGTTGCTTTTAACTAATGTTAAAATATTTTTTAAAATTCAATTTAAACATTTTTTTAAAAATTTTTAAAATTAAAGAAATAAGAAATAATTGTATTAAAAATTCAATTTTCATCGAAAAAAATTTTTTGCTTTCAGAAAATATTGTCCATATTCATAAAAACAAATTAAAACAAATAAAAGCATTTGAAACTAAATAATATATTTGTTTTATTGAGTTTTGTATGTTACAATTCACAGCTGATTTTCAGGTACGTTGGCCAAAAAAAAAAAAAAAAAAAAAAACATGATTTGCATTCTTCAAAGCCTTGTGCTTTTAACTATTGTAATCACTAAAACCGATGGTCTCGAATTTCTAGAGTTTTTCATAAAATTAGTTATGGGGGTGTTAATAAATATAAAAAAAAATATTTCTGCCATGACTTTAATAAAAAAAATATTTATAATAATTTCGATCATCTGTGAATAGTTTCTGAAAGTTTCATTAACATCTGACAATTATTTTTATTTTTGCAAGATTTTCCAAATTAATGTGTGTAAATACAAAAAAATGCGCTAAAAATTATCTATGTTATTTACTACCCCTTGTTGCGACAAAAGAAAAAAAGGTTTTTTAAATCAAAATTTAGAATATTCTAAAAAGATGGAAAATTTTTTAAAAATAATTAAAAAAAAATTTAGTCTATCCTCTTCATAAAAACATAAGCATTTTGACGATAAAATTTTGTTTTCATAAACTTTGGCGTCTTTTTTCATCAGACTATGCTCTATGTTTTAGCGATTCCGTGGAGTGACTTAGGTTAAAAACCCAGGTTGTTTGTGTGTGTGTGTGTGTGTGTGTGTGTGTGTGTGTGTGTGTATATATGGGATCGGATTTCTTACATTTTCAGCCGATAAAACAAACATCCACTTTTTTTTTTTTTTGCAGGTAGTATTTCTTATTGTCTTGCACACTTTTTTTTTTTATTTACATTCAGAATGCTTTAAAAATTCCATTTACAAGACAATTGTTTATAATAAAATTCTATTCACCAATCGATAGACTCATAAACGATTGTAAACAATGTTTTGTTTGAATTTTTAGTTTGACCAATTCGTAAAAAAAAAAAAAAAAAAACTAATTAAGACATGCGTGTCCGTCAACCTTAAACAATAATCTTTGTCAATTTTATTTTTTGTCTTTATGATGGTCGATACTTGATCTATCTCTTACTGTTACATCCCCGGGCAACGCCATCTACTTTAGGGCCGTTTTTAATATAAATATATCTAATGTTTTATATATATATTAGATCAATAAATAAATTGGTTCTATTTGAAATTTTTTCAATATTTAAAAAAAGTATTAAGAAATAATTTAAAATGCCAACGTAAGAAATCTTTCAATAAAAAACATGTTTTTTATAAATTTTAATTTTAAAATTTTTTTTTTTTTAATAATTTAATTAACCCAAATAAAGTTAATATTTTTTCCATTATAAACAATGATAATACTGAATATATTTTGAATCAGAATTAAATTATGAATCACCAAAAATCTAAATATTGAAATTTTTTTTTGAATATAATAAAGTAAAAATCATTTATAATTGTTTTTATTTTGTTAGAAAGGCTTTTTGTACAGATTTTTATTTATTTTGAAAAAAAAGATCAAAATTTTTTTTTAACACACTCTTTTTTATGATTGTCTTATACATTTTTTTTAATTTTTTTTTAAATTGGAATTATTAAAAATTCCAGTTATAATCAGACAATTGTTTATAATAAATTTATTTTCAATCGAAAAAATATAACGATTGTGAACAAATTTTTGTTTTGAATATTGGGTGCATTAAATTAAATAAAAAAAAAAAAAATTTTGACAGAAAAAGACAATTTAAACAAAGAATTTTTTTTTTACTAATTAAATTAAACAAGTAAATCAATTTCATTTTTCATTCATTTTATGTTCGATAAGTCAAGATCTCTCATCAAGATTACATATATGAAAAAGTTCTTATAAGAAGAGGCAACTTCCAAAAAGTCAATCCTATGGAATATTATGAAATTGAAAAAACTTATTTTTTGTTAAAAAAATTTTGGTATTTTTTTTAAAAAATTTTTTCAATTGTCATTTAAAAAAAAATTTGATTTTTGTGTTTTTTTTTTTTTTTAGGTTACCGAATTTCATGAAGAAAAAAAAATTTGAATTAATATAAAGGTTTTAAACATGCTTCCTTTACCAAAAAAAAAAAATTTAGAAATAATATTTTTTAATTTTCATTTTTAACTTAATTATAAACATAATATTTCTATTTAATTTGTCATTTGAAATTTTTGTTTAAATTTAATTATTAATATCCCATTTTTTTGAAAAGTCATTCTATACCAATCATTTTGTCTTATTTAATTGGTGTTTGAATTTAATGTATATATATATATATATATATTTTTATATATATATATATATATAAATATATATAAAATATAAATTATAATAAAAATTTGTGTTATGTTTTCAAATTGTTTATTTTAATAAATCTTTTCAAAAATTAAGAAAATTTAAAAAGAAAAATCTATATTAAAATAACAAATTTATTTACTAATGTCTGAAAAAATTTTTTCTTTCGTTCGTTCGAGCTTGTTTAATTATTTTTCTTTCACATAGCATTTCAATATTTTGTAAAATTCCATATCAATATATAAATTCTTTTTTAAAATTGAAAATATTGTTTTTTTTATTTTGTTTAACTTGATAAAAAAAACTTCATGTCTGTTTTCTTAAAATTATTTTTTCCATTGGAAAAATTTTAAAAATAATTATAATTGTTATAAAAAATTATTTATTGTGTCTGTTCTTTTAAATAAAAAAATTATTAAATTTTGTTTTCTTTTCTAATAAAATCATAGTGACAATTCATTTTTTGAGATGTTTAATTTATTTCTTTTTATTTGTTACAAAATTTGTCCTCAAACATACTATGTTTTTGCCTAATTCAAAACAAAATAAACAAAATAAATTTTTAAAAAAAATGTTGGATAAATTAAATAAAAATATTTAATTATTGTTCAAAAAATTTATGCATTCTAAATTCTTTGCTTTTAATAATGAAAATTTTTTAGAAAAATATTTTTTAAGAAAATTATGTTTTGGGATGAAATTGATTATTTTCTTTTAAAATAACTAACAAAATTGTTTGCTTTTATTGGAGAAAAAAATGAAAAATGTTATTTTGTTAATATTTCAAAATGAAATTGAATCAGAGAAAATGTATAATTCTTGCAAGAAAGTTACTAAAAATAAGATGAAGAAATCCCACAATAAATTAATGATTTCAATTATTCATGAATATTTTAAATTTAAAAAAAAAATTATTTGAAAATCAATAAATCATTTAAATCATGCAAAAATTTTTTCGAAAAAATGTTTAATTTATTTTTTAGAAAAAAAGTTATAATGATTAAGAACAAAAATTTAACCAAAAAATCATTTCAGTTTTTATTTAAAAAGTTAGAAAAAATTATCAGAAATTTTAGAAAACAACGTCTTAAAATTTTTTGAAATTTTCAAAAAGAAAAATTATCAAAAAAAAAGAAATAAAAAACATTTATCAACAAAAGGAAAAAATTCCAAAAAATATGTTTTAAAAAACAAAAGTAATTTTTATTGTCCATCTTACTATAAATAATATATTTTTAAAAAAAAAATAAAAACAAAAAATTTTGATTATTAAATTACCATTCAAAAATACACGCAAATAAATGATATTTTTATATAAGTAAAAGGAATAAAGATTTGTGAATTTTTTGATTATAATATCTGTGAATATTTTGTTTTTATTAATTGAATGCTTCCTTGTTTAAAAAATTAGGATATTCCAAATTCCAATGCATTTTCTTATTTTAACTGATGTTTGATTTTATTGAAAAAAAAAAAAAATAAACCAATTCATTTAAATTTTTCCATTACTTGTTTTTTTTATATTTATTCATTTTTTTTTTTTTTGAAAACGGGAATGGTAAAATTTTTTTTTTATTTTTTTTTTCAAGAAATTTACAAATCTTATATTGGAATTTTGAGATAAGATTTTTTTTCTACTAAAAAAAAATTTTTAAAGCTTTGATTTATCTAATTTTCTTTTTTTGTCTTTTTTAACAATCATTTTTTTTTTTTTTCTTATACAAAAATTTTTTGATTAACTTTTGTCCAATTGCAATGGAGAATTCATTATTTCTTAAAAATTTAAAAAAATAAGATAAATTTAATAAATCATTATATGAAGCAAAATAAGAATAAAATATTACAAGAACTCCTTCAAAATATGAATTAAATGAAAAATAGAAATAAAATATAACATCAAAAAAAAATAAAATAAATAATAAATTAAATAAAAGGAAAATATTATATGCATATTATAAATGAATCATATATCAATATCATATTTAATTTAAATATCTGGGAAATGTTTGAAAGAGGATGGAAAGATAAAATATGAACGAACGAAAGAGTTGGGAAAAAAGATGCATTCCAAAAGTAATTTTTGGTCATTAAGCCCTGAAAAAAACATAATAACCAAAAAAAATAGTGAACTGATATGCAATTTGTTGGAACCTTGATTTTTAAAAGTAGATGCTGGACATTCTTCTCATAATGAAATCTCAAATTATTTTTTCGAATAAGCTATACAGGAAATGTTGAGGATACATAGACTGAACATTTGCAACAATAAAAATTTAATGTCGATAAATAAAAAAATATACTTATGTTCCAGTTTGTACACAAAGTCAACAACGATAACATAAGATTTGGCAGGATACAAGTTATATATAGATATAACCTGAAAGATGTCATAATATCTAAAAACACAATTGTACATATATAAAATTAAACTAAAATCCTTTATATAATCAGTCAATTTAAATTTTTTCATAACATTTTTCCATACTAAATGGCTTAATTTAATATCTATAACAATTTCATAAGAATTATTCTTTGTATTTTTTGAACCACTGCAAAAATTCTCAAAGTATCCAACATTTATTTTTTTAAATTTGCAAAGTTAAATAAAAAATTCATATGTTATATGCATAGGTTTATTTTGTGCGCCTTATTAAAAATTTTTATCATATTGCAAAAGGAAAAAAAAAAATTACAAAAAAAAAAAGAAACAGGGATTTATATAAAAAAATAAAAAAAAGAAAGCACATTTCAAGAAGGAAGTAAAACAAACATATTTTCATTTGTTTTAGAAATTTTTTTAAAGAAAACTTTTCCCACGAGCGTTTGCAGGACAATTTTGAAATATAATCTGAAAAAAAAAAATTAAAGATTTCAACTTGTGAACATCGAAATAAACTTTAGGCACTTGTTGAAAAAGGAATATTAAATCGATTTTTCAATTAATTTTATTGGTTTTGTAATGATTTGATTTTGATGGATTTTTTTAAAAGTTCCAAATAATTATCGTGCAATTTTTCTATTAATAACTGATATTTTTGTAACAAAACATTGTATTTGTTCTAAATTAAAATTCTATAACATTTATATTTCAAAGTCTTTACAGTGTTTTATTCGAAAACACCTTTTTAAGTTGGTGTTTTAATTTTACATTATATCTTTTATTATAATTTCAGTGCTGAAACAATTAATATAACTTTTAGCACTATTGAAACCATTTTAAATATTTGTGTAAACTACATAAACTTTTTTAAAACTTTTGAGTAAAATATTGAACATTTTTAACATAACTTCAACTATTGAAAGTTGTTAAATAAATATATTTTGATCGATACCTAATGGATTTTCAATAATTGTATTAATTTGTAATGTCTTAAAAAAAAATGCAAAAATTTTAATATACGTTTTGGATTAAACTGTTGAATCATGTTTTTAATATTTTCCGATTGTTACCTAATTGATTTTCCATCATTTTACTACTTTTTCCTATGTTTTCAAATACAAAAACAAATTTTCAAAGAACAGTGTGCTTAATGTTGATAAAGGAGCCAAACTGCTTTTTTTTGGTAAATTTCAATGTCTTTCAAAAGTTTGTAAAAACAAAACAATAAAATGTCGATAGTTGAAACACGTTAAAATCAATTTTTTTTTCGATTAATAACAATTTTATTGGTTTTGTAATATTTTCAAATACCAAATTAAATTTACAAAACAAACGTTTAACCTTCAAATGTAGCCAAATTAGCTTGTAAATTTCAATGTTATTCGATTTAGTAAAATCCCAAATTTTCAATATGAATTTATCTGCAAAATGAAACCTGTTAAAATCAATATTTTACGATCGATGCCATATGCATTTCAAAACTTTATTGGTTTTCTAATGTTTTCAAATAGAATCAAATTTTCAAACAAACGAGTTTAACGTTCAAAAATTAGCCAAATCAGCTAGTTTTTCGACGTAAATTTCAGTGTTTTTCAGGATAAAACAAAATATTTAATATCACTTTATGTAAAACCGTTGAACATGTAAAATCAATATTTTTCGATCGATACCATATCGATTTTCAATGATTTTATTGGTTTTCTAATGTTTTCAAAGGACAAATTAACTTTACAAAGTTTAACGTTCAAAAGTAGCGAAATTATTTAGAAATTTCAATGTCTTTGCAAATTTTGTAAATAAAGTTTCTTAAAACTTTTGAATTCTTAAAATCAAGATTTTTCGATTGATACCATAATTTTCAAATTTTATTAAAAAATGCCAAATTCCCCGTGTTTAACGTTCAGATTGTGGAATGTTTTCAAACAAACCTAAAATTTTAATATAACTTTGTGTGAACTGTTAAACATGAAAACAATATTTTCCATAATTCATCCATTTTCAATAATTTTATTGATTTTCTATTGTTTGCAAACACCAAAAATTTTCAGACAACCCTCTGTCAATAATTTTGAACGTAAAGAAATATAATAAAAATGTAAAAAAAAAGACAATTTACCGTCAAATATGATTTTATGAAAAAGTTAGGTTTATTGTACATTTTATAATATGCATGTCCTAAAGTATTATATATATTCAACATTGGTAAAGTTCAAAAAATTTTTTATTCAACAAAAATTGGAATACGATTTTTAGGAAAGTACTAACACAAGTCAGGAAAACAAAATAACTCATGATACCCATGTAGAGAATTCTAAGAAGAATTCAGCAAAATTGCTCCTCGCTAACGGATATTCCAAAGCCAGGTGCAATTCTTTTAACGGCAAGAAGGATGTTTATGACCCAATATTGTTACAAGTGTTACTCGTAATTCATGTTATAAATGGTAAACACTCGGAAAATTTATTGTCATGCAACACAGTTTTGAAAACAGGGATATGTAAAAATTGTGGGAAAATTAAAATATAAACAAAAATGCCATGCGATCATATGAAAATCACACATAAAGATGGTGCGGTTCTTTACTGTACAGCCGTGCTTAAAGGTTTGTTTTCCGCTGCTTCCTAAGGTAAAAAAATGCTAATCGGTTTGGGAAAAGACTGTATTATACAGAAAATTACAAATCAACGGACTGTAATACTCCAATTGCAATGGAACATTAGATTATGTATGAATTTAAAAAATAAATAAATTCAGCTATTAACATTATATGCTGCACATATTGCAAGATCTATCTCCATGATTGTGAAACCTGTAAGGGATTGAATAATAAATAAAAAGTGATAAAAAATAAAATAAATAAAACCACATAATAAAAAAAACACACAAAATAAAATAAATCCAAAATAAATAACAAGTATTAAATTTAATTTGAGAAACACAACTACAATGATTTGCAAGTTCACGTTGTAGCCTCTTTTTGATCTTTGCCCCAACTTTCACCCTTGTTTGAAAGTCGGCTTTCTTAGAATAAATAATATATATTTCTAACGAACGAGAGCTGGAAAATATAAATAGTAATTTGGTCACCTTTGCCTGACCATGGTGCCATAAATTCGGTGAGTAACGCTCACAATTTATTTGGAACCTTGATTTTAAAAAGCAGCTCCCAAACATTCTCATCATAAATGTGAATATATTTTCTAACGAATAAGAGGGCCGGAAATTTTGGAGAAACAGTTGTCGATATTTCAGAGCCTTCTAATGTCGATAAATACTGAGAATATACGCCTCTTTGGCAGTGAGTACTTGACATCGTCTCTGATAACATAAGGTTGACGATAGAACACCAGTCATCTTCGGAACCTGAAAGATATCTACATGTTGGCTCTAAAACACAATGTCAGCCCTCTACTAAAACTAATCCTTCCACCTAGAATTAACTCACTACTAAATCTAAATTCTCGTGGTAGACACAAATCTAAATTTTTTAGTAATAGAAAAGTTGTTTTAAAAAAGCAATCAAGTTTCGAACCACTGCATAAAATTTTAAAATTATAAACATTTATTACAGTACACAGTAAAATAAAAAAAATTACAAATTTACATATGCACAAAAAATTCATTTTGTGCGCCTTATTAAAACAGGATTACATATTGCAAAAGTTGGAAAAAAGGATTACAACTTAAAAAAAAAAACAAGGGTTTACTTTTCGAAAATAACAAAAAAGAAAGCACATTCAAGAAGGAAGTAAAACAAACATACAACACGGTTTTAGAAAAGCGAAAAAAAACTACTTCACTTTTCCCACGAGCGTTTCAGGACAATTTTAGAAATATATTGTCCAACCGCAGAAAGATTTCAACTTGTGAACATCAAGAAAATACTTTTAGGCACTTGTTGAAATCAATATTATTTTAATCGATACCTATTCGATTTTCAATAATTTTATTGGTTTTTGTAATGATTTGATGTACTGTCAAAATCCATTTCTTTTTTAAAAGTTCAAATAATTATCGTTCCAGTAATTTTCTATTAGTAATCTGATATCTTTTGTACACTTGCAAAAAGATTGTATTTCGTGTTCTAAATTAACATTCTATAACATTTATATTTCAAAGTCTTTACAGTATCATGGACATTCGAAAACACCTTTTTTTAAGTTGGTGTTTTCTATTTTTAACATATCTTCCTTTATTATAATTTCAGTGCTGAAACTTTTTTAATATAACTTTGTGTAAACTATTGAAACTTTTAAATATTTGTGTAAACTACTGAAACTTTTTAAAACTTTGAGTAAAATATTGAACATTTTTAACATAACTTCATTGTAAACTATTGAAAGTTGTTAAAATAAATATATTTTGATCGATACCTAATGGATTTTCAATAAGAATTGTATTAATTTGTAATGTCTTAAAATACCAAATGCAAAATTTTTAATATACGTTTCATAAACTGTTGAATCATATTAAAATCAATATTTTTCCGATTAATTTACCTAATTGATTTTTCCATCATTTTACTACTTTTCCTATGTTTTCAAATACAAAATTAAATTTTAGTCAGAACCGTGCAAACGTTGATAAAGGCAAAAAAAACTTTTTTTTCAATGTAAATTTCAATGTCTTTCAAAAGTTTGTAAAAACAAAAACTTTGAATACACCTTTATGTAAATAGTTGAAACACGTTAAAATCAATATTTTTCGATTAATTCTAAATTTTCAATATTTTTATTGGTTTTGTATATATTTTTTTTAAATTTGGTTTGGTAATTAACCTTCTAAATGTATTCAAATTATTCTTAGCATTTCAATGTTCATTAAATTTAATAAAATCCCAAATTTTCAATTGAATTTATTTACACTGAATTCCGCTTTGTTAAATCAATATTTTACGATCGAAAGGCCATATGCAATTCTCAAAACTTTATTGGTTTTCTAATGTTTTCAAATAGCTTTATCAAATTTTCAAACAAACACGTTTAACGTTCAAAAATTAGCCAAATCAGCTAGTTTTCGACGTAAATTTCAGTGTTTTTCTCAGGATGTAAAACAAAAATATTTAATATCATATTTAGACGAACCGTTGGAACATTTTTTGAATTTTTTCGATCGATACCATATCGATTTTCAAAAAAAAAAAGCTTTTTTTCCTAAAGTTTTCAAAATGACAAATTAACTTTACCGTGTTTAACGTTCAAAAATTAATAAATTATTTAAAATTTCAATGTCTTTTAAAATTTGTAAATAAAAAGTTTCAAATTTTTTGTGCAGAACTTTCTGGCTTCTTAAAATCAAAGATTTTTCGATTGATACCATATGGATTTTCAATAATTTTAGCGTTTTCTAATGTTTTTTCAAATGCCATATTAAATTTTCAAACACCCGTGTTTAACGTTCACTTGTAGTTCGTTAATGATTGTTTTTCACGTAAATTTCAATCCATTTTCAAATGTTTTATAAAACCTAAAATTTTTCAATATAACTTTTTTTTTCTGTTAAAACATATTTTTTTATATTTTCCATAATTCATCCATTTTTTTATAATTTTATTGATTTTCTATTGTTTGCAAACATGGACATAAATAAATTTTCAGACAACCCTCTGTACCGTTTTGGAAAAGATAATTTTTTTATATAAAAGTAATATACATATTCATTGTATTTGGAAAATGTAAAAAAAAAGACAATTTTAGCATTTCAAATTGATCATTTATGGAAAAATTAAAATATTGTACTTTTATATAATATGCATGTCCTAAATATTATATATATTCTAACATTAGTACATTCTCCTCAAAAATGTTTTATTCAAAGCTTTTTTTATATCACATTTTATCTGTTTTTTGATGAATGTAAATTATGATATATTTTTCATTAACAGGAAACCTTATTTTCTATTTTAAAATTTAAATTTTTTTATTTCTGAAAATTAATTTATAAAAAGGTTCCTTTTTTATGAAGTTCAGAATTTTAAAGGATTCATTTGATTTTTGACCTCAAAATTACATTTTTACATTTATTTATTAATTTTAACATTTTGTAAAAAAAAAAGAAACATATATTTTTATTTCCTTTATCTTTGTTAGAAAAGTTGTTTTAGCAAATCAAAATTGATTTTTATATTTTTCAATTTATAACTCATTTGGTTATAAAACGGTGAAAATAATAATTCATGCATTTCTGGTATTAGTAAAAAACGATAATGATTCTAAAAGTCTTTTTATAATCTCAAAAATGATTTTTGTTGTTATATGTACCAACAAAAACATTTTCAAGACGTATTGATGATTCATGGATTGCTAGTAGAATCATTTGACTTTTTTCACCTCAAATATATTTTTTGATGAAAATTTCTATAAAATAAATTTTATATGTATTGAACGTTTTGGTTTTAAATTTCATGGAATTATTGTAAAGACTATTTTGGCATCTTGGTGTTAAATCTGTAATGTTCCATTTGGACGCAAAAATAAGGACATTTTTAGGTCTGGAAAGATTAGACAATTTATTTTGGCACCTCAAAATTATTTAATGTCAAAAAAAAATATGGAACAAATTTTGTAATACAACGCTAAAACAAACAGGCTATTATTTTCGGCAATATTCAAATTCATAACGCTCATAAAAAACATTTTCTGTATATTTTATAATAAAATATTTTGAAATTTGGATTACATCTTTTTTTAATAATTTAGAAAAAAAAAAAGCTAAAAAAAACAAAATTAAAACAATGTGAATAATCAGAATAAAAAAACATTAAGGAAATACAAAAATTTAAATAATTAAATGTACATAATTAACCATAAAATCGGCATCAATTGATAATAATCTAAATATATGAAATTGAACGTTTTTAATTAATCAAATATATATATAAAAATGGACAACAATATATATATTATTAAATCTTTATAACAGGCATAAAAACAACGTAAAATAATCAAAATTACATATTGTTCATTGGAAAATTTTTAAATCATAACCAGAAATTTAATTATTTTCAATTAGAAATAATAAATGATTATGAAAATATTCAAATAAGATTAATCTTAATCAATTTAAATAAATAATAAATAATTACCTAAAATAATGATGTACATATTAATAAATGAAAAATAGGCAAAATGTTCATTTAATAAAAAAATAAAATAATCAAAATTTATATATTTCAATTCAAAAATTAGGTAAAAAATAAATAAAATGAAAAAATGTACTACATCCTGTTCAATGGAAATTAACCATAATTGTTTTAAACAAAAAATATTTCTATTTCTCAAACTAAAATAAAGATGATAAAAAAAAAGATTCTAAAATAACAAAAGATTATTATTTTTGACAATTTAAATTTATTATTTATGTATATATGTAAAATAAAAAAATGAAAATTATTTTCCATCAAAATTTCATAAATGAATAAAATAACTTTGATATGAATGTTTTTTTATTTCGAATTGGGCATAAAATAAAAGAATAAATATATTATATAAAAGTAAATTTAGATATAATTAAAATAACAAGTATGATAAAATAATTTTCCCCAAAAAATGAAAATTTAAATTTATCAATTCAATAAGCAAATTGACCTTTTTATTTTTGACAATTAATAAGATGCATAATCGTCATAAATAAGAATGGACAAGCAATATATATATTTATATAACAAATCCTAAACAAATTGGATTACAACAAAAAACTTGACCACATACTCCATGATCACATAAAGTTTAAAAAATCCCGACCAACCAACTAAAATCAAAGCTTAATAAACTTATTAATGCTAATAATGCTAAACAGAACTCTTTAAACTCCCTAAAATTGTTGGTGATTATAGACCTGGCTTTGATATACGGCACTATAAAAACACATAAACCTAACTATCCTCTCCGTCCTATCATATCGCAAATTCCAACTCCTGTATATCATCTAACAAAATACATTAACCAACTTATTACTCCCTACCTTCCTAGTAAATATAGTGTTAAGTCAACATTAGAAGTAATCCAAATCCTAAAAAGTGAAAAACCGACAATGAAATCATAGCTTCACTTGATGTTGAAAATCTTATTTACCAATGTCCCTGTTAGTGAAACTATTGACATAATTATAAGAAATATATACAGTAACTCATCTTTTTACCCACACTTAAAATTAATCCTAATATATTAAGAAAATTACTATTAGCTTGTACTACTGAAGTCCCTTTCTTCGATCATAATAACAATATATATATACAACGTGATGGTGTCTCCATGGATTCAGTATTGGGCCCGACATTTAGCAATTTCTACATGTCAAACCTCGAAAATAAGATATTTACAGATTTTAAAAAACCATCAATCTACCTAAGATACGTTGATGATATTCTTATGTTAGTTAAAAATACAGATGAAATACTTCAACTTCAAAAACGTTTCCAAAATAATTCTGTCCTTAAATTCACATATGAACTCAATACTAATAATAAAATTTCCTTCCTCGATATATTGATAAACACAAATAATAACAAATTTACTATTTTGCCATACAAAAAACCTACAAGCATAAATTCATGTACACTTAACTACAAGAGCGAATGCCCATATTACTACAAAATAGCAATTATAAAAAATCTAATACATCGTGCAGAAACTAATTCATCCACAAAACAGATTTTTTACAGTGAACTAAAGAATATAAAACAAACACTTATTAATAATAGCTTTCCAAACTATATAGTTGATGAACAAATAAGATGCTTTCTTAGAAATCTCAATACTAAGCAAATAGTACATAATACTGCTTCTACTAATCTCAAACATATTAATCTCCTATATCGTAATCAAATGCATACTAATTATAAACAAGATGAAAATATACTAAAAAATTTAGTAAATACTAATATATCAACAACAGATCCTAGCAAAAAAATTAAATTAATCATATACTACACTAAATCTAGTATATCCAACTTAATTCTTCGCAATGATTCTTCTCCCCCGGTTAGCGATTTGCAAAAAACCAACATAGTTTATAAATTCAAGTGCCCTTTGGGAGAGTGTATCTCCAACGAATTAAATAATATTTATGTTGGTCACACCACAAACTCGCTTTCACGACGCTTGACACTACATTTTAATGAAAACTCTAACATTTTTAGGCATTTAAAACAACATGCCTGCCCGCACACACAATTCCGTATAATACTTGTCGAAAACACAATTATACTTCGACATGAAAACAATAGACAAAAACTAAAAATCCTTGAATACATTAGACACTTGAAACCCAACCTAAACAAAATCAATTATGGAATCTCGACAAATATTCTTAAACGTCTATAATTGGTAACAGAAACCATTGGTTTATACCAATGGCTTCCCCCATACTTCTCTAATTCACTCTCGCGTGGTCATGTGTGACGTCATGAGATGCGGTGCGATTTTCGCTTCTAGCGTCTTATATGCACGTGTTTATCGTTGCTTAGAAATCATCCATGTAAACAATCACAGACTATCATCACTGTCTTGTCCGTATATTGCTTAATATATTGTACAGTAATTGACATCTTTGATAATGGCTTATGTAAGCCAAAGCTTAGATTGGATTAAAAAATATGGATCAATATTGTGATTTTCTTTCTTCGTTTAATGATAATGTTATTAAACTTATCAGACGTTATGAAAAGAATTTACATAAAATAAATAGACAACACTTGTCTATATTATTTAATGAAACGTGTATGGACGAAAATATATATATATATATATATATATATATATATATATATATATATATATATATATATATATATATATATATATATATATATATATATTACGGGGATATGGGTAAATTGTCGACATTTTATATTTTTATTTATATATATATATATTGTTTGAAATATTGAAAAGTCCATTAGTAAAATAATTTCAACTGGGCAAATAGATAAATTTTTGAAAACACAATGGCGTAATTCAAATAAAAATTTGGAAAGCATTCTATATAATTTGGTATTATTCAAAACGACCATTTCTAGTGTTTATAAATCAATTTGAAGGCAGTGCATTTGAGATTCGAAAAAAATTAATTATAATATTTAATGGTGTTATGAAAACTTAATGGTGAAAAAAACTCACTTTGATTGTCCTGATAAAATTTAAAAGAACATTTAAATTTATTGAAAAAATTTGTTATTCAAAAAATTTCATATTTACATTTCAAAAATATGCATTGAATACTCTTGCCATATCTGGCCTTAAGGTTTTCTCGATGTTCTTTTAAAATCCAAAGAAGGATCTGCAATGGAATCGATCCTGAAAAAATCTCCGACTTCATCATTTTTCTCAATTATGGAATGGCTTCCCATATCTTTTCTAAAAAATTTTTTATGGCATCTGTTTATCTGAAAAGATTTTTTTTAGCAAAAGGTATATAAAATATATGAATTTAATTTATATACTAGACTTTTTAATAAAAAAAAACGAATCAATCAATCAAGTTTCTTTTTCTTTATTATCTGAATCAACAAGACCATCTTTAGAAAAGTGGAATGATTTAAAAATTTTCAACTTCGAATAGTTTCGATATCAAATGATCTCCTCTTTGTGCTACTTTTAAACCGTAGGCGTTCATGACAATCCACAGTTTCCTTTTCTTTTTTATCTTTGAACATTATGCATTCATGGTAATTATAGCAGAGTGGTTATAAAATTCAACTCCACAAGTGTTTTTCAAAGTTTAAATATATTCTTCAGGCTGGTTACCAAAATCTTTTTAGATAGCTCAAATACCTAGCTATTTAACTCAATAGTTAAAATTCGCAAAACCAACATGAAAAATGACCTTGATGCTTTTCTTTTAACAATCTACCCAGCAAATACCCAAAAATCTGCAATTGGTTTTTTCAACAGGAAAACCATCCTTCAAAGTCTACAAGGTTTAATTTTTCGTCCTTGTTTTGGAATACTGCTGCCATATATGGTCTGGTGCCCCGCTATTCATCTCGAGGTCCTCGACAAAATCCAGAGATTTTATATGCAATCAGTGGTCCTGATCTGGCATCCCGTCTGTAGTCGCCATCTCATAGACGTTTTATGTTTTTTCCCTCTTTTGAAATCTACATAGAACAGACTTTCAAGGCAACTGTTTAACGATGCTACTTTCACTGGTTCCCCAAATTGCATGAATTTAAGCGAGCAACTATTTGGGATTTGGTTCCCATTGGTTCCACTGTCGGGAAATCTAAATGTAGCCATCTCTTCTAAAACAACAGCTTTTTTTCTCGCACTTCCCGTCAGTGGAAGTCCCTTCCTATCACTTGTTCTTGATATTATAATCTTCAAATATTCAAATGTAAATCAATCGACATCTTCTGATGCCATTTTGATCCCTGTCCTTCTTTTTATCTTTTTCCCATCATTCAAATTTACACTTACTTTCACTCTCTGTAACCTCTTGATAAAAGTGGCCTTCCTGCCTTGCTTTACCAAATTGCTTAAAAAAATTGAATTAGAACAATAAAACAGGGGGGTGAGGGGGATGGAAGATTTGTCTGTTCAATATTTTTGAAGTGATGGTATACGAGTCTGTACAAACGATAAATAGAATTATCTAAAATTAGATTATAAATAGGTTCTTTCATGAATGAGAAAAATAGAGAAATATATTCTACTGAGTTTGATCAAGAAATATAGAATGTTGAGGTATAAAAAAAATACAACATATATCAATTCCACGTTTGATCTCCTTCGAAATAGTCCCCTTCTGAAGTCACGCTATTTATACAGCGTCGTTTCTTTTTGATGGAAGCATTGCTGAAACTTTTTTAATTTGGGATAGCGAGCAGTTGCCTCGTCGCATTCTCTTTGATTTTCTTAACTTTGATTTTCATTTTTGAAGAGAAAAAAAATAAATTGGGGAGTTAACACGGACCTGGGTAATAGGGTGGTTGTCGAATGTGGAGAATGTTGAGCTTAGACAAAAGAAAACTGCACGCACCGTGGTCACTGATGGAACCTTCTTTGTGGCGAGACGACCACACTCCGTAAACAAAAATTCCTTCTAATTATTCTTTTAGTATAAAGAATGGAATTCTTGCGAGAATGTTATAAACATAAATGTGCGCATGATAGAGTTCAAAATCAATATTGGTGCCAAACGGCTTCTTCCATTACCATAGAAAGAGCCCAGATACTTTTGATCAGACCTAGTATTTATTAATTCCATATTCTTTTTTTTTTTTTTTTTTTCCATTTATTTTTCTGTTCTGGTATTTCAAATTTAAAAAAAGGTTGACCGAATTTATTTTGCCCATTTTTAGATACAGGAGTATCTGCACTACATAAGGAATGTTGGGGTGCGTGGTTTGACAATGGCGCTTCTTTCTTTTGTCGGCATCTAGTAAAAGTATTCAAAATTAAAAAAACCAATGTACTTGATTTGAAAAAAATACGTCTCCAAGGTATGAATTAATTAAACATGTAAGGTCAGAAGCTATGGGAATAACATCGAGTCTGGTGCCAAGACTTAGAAAATGTTTGCGAACAATTACGTATAAGTTTTATCCTCAAAAGTAACGATGTTCTGTCAATCAAATAATTAATGAACATGATTCCGTGATATTCGTGCAAAACATTCATCAGTCAAAGATGATTGTTAATGATAATATTAAAAAAAACATTTTATGTAAACATTCGGTATTCAATGACCGTGCAACTAGTGCTACTCAATTTAAGCATTTCTGCAATCCTTTTCCATGTGGCATAATCAAAATGTAAGGTATCTGTTCATAAAATTTGTATAATTATTTATATATATATATATATATATATATATATATATATATATATATATTTAAGTTATGTAGAATTTGGTAAACCTTTTTGGTAATTCCAAGGATATTTCATTTTTAAAAATTTGAAGAACAGAGACAAATGATTTAATGAACAACAGACAATTTGAATTTACCATTAACAATAATTTATTTTACATTTTTCTTGATTTATTTTAAATCAAAATTTTAAATCATCAAATAACCTAGAATTCAACAATTTATTTCAACAAGAAATTGTCTAAAATAAATAACCTTTAAAATTTTTTTTAATTTATAAATTATTTATATAAAAATATCGAAATTCTTAAAGTGTTTGTAATTTCACAAAATATATATATTGACGTATATATATATATATATATATATATATATATATATATATATATATATAGGTGCGATGAATAAATTGTCGTCTAAAATTCTTTAAAAATGTAAAAAAACACTGATATCTCATTTTAACAGATATTTTTAGTTTGGTTAACAAAAATATCTTCTGAAATACTAAAAGAGTTAAATTTATTCAATAAAATCGCCATTTGTTTCAACCAATTTCCTCTCGATTTTCATATATATTTCCTAATCTCCTGCATCTTTTCTATATATAATTTCCTTGTTTAAGTTGGTCTGTTATAATCCTTGCCTCAGTTCATCTTTGATATTTCAAAAATTTGTTGCTCTCGCTTCGCCCCAATACATAATAATCAAGGGGGTTGCAGACTGGGGAGTTAGGTTATAGATGTAAGGGGTGGTGTGGTCGCAGAAATTATTTGACAACAGCGATGACTGGGTTCTCCTAAAAGTGGAATGGTTTTGTTTATCAGATATAGGGTCTTCTGAAATCACCCTTTTGACCCAGAGTATCACTACCTTCTCAAGGCAGTTGATGTATATCTCCTTTTAATTTACTGATTTTTAGGGCCCTCACTAACAAAACTTATCAGAACGATCAGAATGAGTTTTCCGAGCTGCCGATTTCGTAATCACCATTAGACTCATCCAAAACTCTTTTTCTTTCTGTACTGTCATCAGATTGGCAAATCAAACACTCTGAAATGTTCGTATTGGATTTCCGGCGCGAATGCCAAGACGGACCCTGTGCCGTTTCTAAATATCTGGCGGCGAATTGCGTCATGGCAATTTTTTTTACAGACGGTGCCAACTGAATTCTACTATAAAGTGCAGTCGACAAAATGAAAAACAAACAGCGCGAAATTAATAAGATAATTTAATATCGTTTTTGCCCATCGCATTCTTTCTATACGTTCCAAACGTCAATTCACCGCAACTATTTCAAACTTGCATTAGAAATAATGAAAATGAAAAAACTTATTCTGCTTTTCACACCGACACACAAACATCCCATTGGTAAACAGTAAATGATAACACATGTAACTAGAAGGGAAAATAATGATATAATTATAAGGTTAACTTTCCACACTACATTAAACAAAAGGTTAAGTAGAATACTGTCCTCAATAAACGAATGACCAATAACAGTTGAACAGGAAACAATTTTCCTAAAATTCAAGGTACAAACAGAAAATACCTTATCATAGAAAAAAACGATTCATCTCCCATTTCAATTGTAAAAATGTCTGTGAGATCTTGCCACCAATCTAGTATTCTAAAATAAATTCCAATGTTTATTTACCATAGAGCAGAGTAAATCTATTTACAAGAATCTAAAAAATATTATTAATAAAAAGAAAAAGAAAAATAGGGACAGAAAAAAAAAAAGGAACCAATGAGCATACATACCCTAGCTAAGTTTTGGATTAAATAAAAAAAAAAAAAACTAAAACATCAACAAACCAACCTAAACTAACCTAGTTTCTGGATGGGTTGCACTAGTTCAACCCAAGAAAGCAATATCCTAATGCCTAACCGGCATCAAAATGCCCACTCAAGTCAGCCCCTTTCATTACAAACTCGCAAGATGCACCACCTTTTGCTGAATTCTGATGAAGAGAGCCGCTGCCTTTCCGTCCTAATCTTGACTTTAAGCAGATGCTTAAAGTACAAGATCAATTGGGGAAGAGGTGAACTTCTCGCCTCCATAGAATCCCTCGTCCAAATCCACGACTCTCATAACTCCCTAGCAAGCAGTGGAACATGTATTGTTCAGCCTTCGTCATCGGTGGTGCCACATTGCTACAAACGGAAGAAAATTGAAGGACAAACAACTTTCCCTGCAGCATGTGCGACCCTGAGGCCTTCAACAAACTTGCACAAAGGCACTACCAAATTGCACTGAAAGAAGGCGTGACGCAGGGTCTTGACCTCTCCAACACAGCGACGGCAGTTTGGAGAAGTTTCAAACCAGCTGAAAAAAGTCTTTTGGCGACCAGAGGCCCCCGAATCACCAGTGGTGAAACATTTCAACCCGGGCACCCAAGGCCATATTAAAAGGAGCCTCCTGCTTCGTAAGACCGAGACTGTCAATCAGATTATCATGAACGAAACCCTGACTAACACTTGATATAATACCCTACGAGACAACGCCTGGACGTTGGAGAGGCCATCCGACGTCCTTAAAAGGCGCTCCACAGCAAGACGACATTCGCGATATAAGGGCATTCGGCTCGGGGTAAACGACAGGCCTCTTCCTAGCAAGTGAACACTTTTCAGGATGGGAAGTTCTTACAGGCGTCTTCCTTCCAGAAGGCGTCCTCCTCATCCAGTTCGCGACATATTCGATCAAAAGAAATCTGACGTTAAGCATATGCTGACGAATCTCAATGCTTGGCATGCCCAGAACGCCCTCAGAGGATGAAGGCAACAGATCCCCCGTTTGAATCTGGCGGCCTTGCCACCCTAAGAAGGAGAACAAAGAGCCTCACGAACGCCAGTCCCAAAACATTGAACAGTGAGAATATAAAAATATATTTCTAAACTTGTTCTGTAAACGCTCGTGGGAAAAAAAAGTGAAGTAGTTTTCTTTTTCGCTTTTCTATCGTGTTTGCATGTTTTGTTTTACTTCCTTCTTGAATGTGCTTTCTCTTATTGTTATTTTCGAAAGTGAATCCCCTTTTCTTTTTTTAAGTTGTAATCCTTTTTCATCTTCCATAGTCCTTTTTTGAATATAATCCTGCCTTAATAAGGCGCACAAAATGAAATTTTTTGTGCATATGTTAGTCGTAATTTTTTTTTTTTACTGTGTACTGTAATAAATGTTTATACTTTAAAATTTTATGCAGTGGTTTCGAAAATTGATTTCGGATTAAACAACTTTCTATTACTAAAATCTAGTTTGTGTCTACCGAGAATTTAGATTTAGTATTGAGTTAATTTTTTTTTTATATGCTTGCATGCTTCCTATCAGAGGCCTCCTGAGGAAGCTTGTGTGGGAAATTTGTCGCGACAATTTAAGCTGACAGGATCGTTAAAAAACAACAACGTCTTGAAAGTTTAGAGCTGACAGTTCTCTCTTTTAGGTGGAAGAATAAAGACTCAAACTCCTGCTCCGGGTGTAGCAATAAAGAACATGTTTATTAGATAATAAACATGTTCTTCTTCTGTCTACCTCCAGTCTAAAAAGGCAAAGAGATATACACGCATATGAGAGAAGGAAAAAAAATTGTTTTATCTTAAAGGACAAAAAAAAATGTTCATATAAAGGCTTACTCAAAATATATCTCTGAGTGCCTAAAAGTTCCTTAAGCAAGTAAATTATTCTTATGGGGTTAACATTCACATAGATTTCTTCAGAGCTCTTGTTGAGGAGGAAACAGTCAGGAATCCGTAGTTTGTATTTGAGTGAGTTTATGGAAATGCCGACGTCAGGTAATTCTAGGTGGAAGGATTAGTTTTTTTAGTAGAGGCTGACATTGTGTCTTTAGAGCTCAACGTAGATATCTTTCTTGAAACAGGTTCCGAAGATGACTGGTGTTCTGTCATCACCCTTATGTTATCTGAACATGTCAAGTACTCACTGCCAAAGGGCGTATATTCTCAGTATTTATCGACATTAGAAGGCTCAGAAATATCCTTTTTTCCTCCAAATGTTCAGCCCTCTTATTCGTTTTAAAATATATTCACATCTCTGATAAGAATCAATGTTTGGGAGCTGCTTTTTTATAATCAAGGTTCCGACAAATTGTATACGTTACCCACCGAAGTTATGGCACCATGGTCAGGGCAAAAAGGTGACCAAATTCCTATTTATATTTTCAGCTCTCGTTCGTTTATTAAAATATATTCTTATCTCTCTGAACAGCCGGCTTTAAAACGCAAGGGTGAAAGTTGAGGCAAAGATCAAAAAAGCTAGAACGTGAACTTGCAAATCATTTAGTTGTGTTTCTCAAATTAAATTCTTATACTTGTTATTTATTTTGGATTTATTTTATTTTGTGTGTGATTTTTTTGATTATATGGTTTTATTTTTTTTTCTATTTTTTTATCACTTTTATTTATTATTCAATCCCCACAGGTTCGCCAATCATGGAGATAGATCTTGCAATATGTGCAGCATATAATGTTAATAGCTGAGTTTATTTTATTTCTAAATTCATACATAATCTAATGTCTCCATTGCAATTGGAGTATTACAGTCCGTTGATTTGTAATTTTCTGTATAATACAGTCATTTTCAAACCGATTAGCTTTTTTTTTTTACCTTAGGAAGCAGCAGGAAAACAAACCTTTTAAGCACGGCTTTACAGTAAGAAACCGCACAATCTTTATGTGTGATTTCATATGATCATGTCATTTCTTGCTTATATTTTAATTTTTCCCACATTTTTTTACCATTCCGTTTTCAAAACTGTGCTACATGACAATAAATTTTCCAGTGTTTTACGATTTATAACATGAATTACTAGTAACACTTGTAACAATATTCAGGTCATAACATCCTCTGCCGTTAAAAGAATTGCACCTGGGCTTTGGAATATCCGTTTAGCGAGGAGCAATTTTGGTTGAATTTTTCTTAAAATTCTCTACATAGATTATCATGAGTTATATTTTTCTGACTTGTGTTAGTACTTCCAAAATCGCATTCCTTTTTTATAAATTTCTTTTGTTGCGTGTAGTTTTGTTCGGCAATAAACTACAACACGATTTGGTATTTTTACATTTAATATATTTTGCCTCTCGCCGGAAACAATCCTGTAGTATGTGTTCTATTACACCTTGATCAAAGGGGAATACTTTTCTTTTCTGTTGTTGATAATTTTTATTTCTCAATCCTTTGAGGATACTTTCTTTTTTTTATTTCTTCTTTACTGCTTCAACGTTGATAGGCTGTCTACCTGTCCTTTTTTCTAACTTGTTTAAATGTACTGGCTGTCTCTAACGCTCCCTCCAAAGTGAGATTAAGTATTTCAAACCTTTATAAAACATAACTTTTTGTAATATAACTCTGTCAAAAGTTTTCAAACGAGTAAAAAATCAATATATTTTGATCGATTGAATATCGTTGATCTATAATTTTATTGACATTCTAATATTTCCAAAAGAGTTATTTAAATTTTGAAAAAATAACCAAAACAGCTAAATTTTGCACGTAAATCATTATGTATTTCAAACCTTTGTAGAACACAAAATTTGTAATATAACCCTGTCAAAAATTTTCAAACTATTTAAAAACAATATATTTTGATCGATTGCATATCTTTTACCTACAATTTCATTGATTTTATAATGTTTCAAAAAGAGTTATTTAAATTTTGAAGCAAACGTTGAAAAAGTAGCCAAAACAAACTTGGTTTTGCACGTAGAAATCACTATGTCTTTCAAAACTTAGTAAAACATGAAATTTGTCATATTACTGTCAAAACTTTTCAAACTAGTTAAAATCAATATATTGTGATGGATTGCATATCGTTTTCAATAATTTCATTGATATTAATGTTACCAAGAGTTATTTCAATTTTAACAAAGCATTGAAAACGCTGAAAAAAGTAACCAAAACAACTTCGTTTTTGATCGTCACTCACCATGTATTTCAAACCTTTATAAAACATAAAATGTAATATAACTCTGTCAAAACATTTCAAACTAGTTAAAATCAATATATTTTTTGATCAATTGCATTTCGTTTGTCAATAATTTCTTTGACTTTATAATGTTTCTAAAATGTTATTTAAATTTGGAAGCCAACGTTGAAAACGTTGAAAAAGTACCAAAAAAAAGCACATTTGCACGTAAAATCTATGTATTTCAAACCTTTATAAAACATAAAATTGGTAATATAACACTGTCAAAACTTTTCAGACGAGTTACAATCAATATATTTTGATCGATTGCATATCGTTTTTCAATAATTTCATTGACTTTCTAATATTTTCAAGGTGTTATTTAAATTTTGAAGCAAACGTTGAAAACGTTGAAAAAGTAATAAAACAGCTTGGTTTTGCATGTAAATAACTATGTATTTCTTTGTAAAACATAAAATTTGTAATATAACACTAAAAAACTTTACAAACTAGAAAATAATCAATATATTTTGAGCGATTACATATCGCTGATCAATAATTTCATTGTGTTTCTAATGTTTTCCAAGAGTTATTTAAATTTTGTAGCAAGCGTTGAAAACGTTGAAAAACAAGTTTGATTTTGCCCGTAAATCACTATGTATTTCAAACCCCTATAAAATATAAAATTGGTAATATAACTTTTCAAACTGGTTAAAATCAATATATTTTGATCGATTACATATTGTTTAGCAATAATTTCATTTTACTATCTAATGTTTCCAAACATTTTATTCAAATTTTAAACAAGCGTTGAAAACGTTGAAAAATTAACAAACAACTTGCTTTTTGCGTAAATCACTATGTATTTCAAAACTTTGTAAAACATAAAATTTGTAATATGTCTGTGTCAAAATTTTTCAAAATACTTAAAATAAATATATTTTTGAGCGATTACATATCGTTTATCAAAAAAAGAGCCCAAACAAGTTGCTTTTGGACGTAAATCACTATATAATTCAAACCTTTTGAAAACATAAAATTTTTTAATATAACTCTGAAAAAAATTTTCCAAACTAGTTAAATCAATATATTTTGATCGATTGCATATCGTCATTTCAATAATTTCAGTGACTCCTCAATGTTTCCAAAGAGTTATTTAAATTTTTGAATCAAACGTTAAAAACGATGAAAAAAAGTCACAAAACAACTTGGTTTTTGCGTAAATCACTATGTATTCAAATTTGTAAAAACATAGATTTGTAATATTACTCTGTCAAAACTAATATTCAAACTAAGCTAAAATCAATGAATTTGATTGATTGCGCTATCGTTTTCCAATAATTTTATTGTTTTCTAATGTTTCAAACAGTTGTTTAAATTTTGAAGCAAGCGTTGAAAACAGCTGAAAAAATCGATCAAAACATCTTGATTTTTGCACATAAATCTCTATGTATCTAAAACCATTATAAAACATATAATTTTGTAATATAACAGTGTCAAAACTTTCAAACTGAATTCAATCAATACATTTTGATAGATTGCATATTGTTTATCAATAATTTCATTGACTTTAAAATGTTTCAATATATTATTTAAATTTTGAAGCAAACGTTGAAACGATATGAAAAAGCCAAAGACAGCGTCGTTGTCACTATAATATCATCTACAATGTTATAAACCAATCCTTTTAAAGAAAACACTTAAACATCTTAAAAACACATCAATAAAATCACAGATTACAAATCAAGAATGTTTGTTGATCGGTATCATTTTTGGTAGATAACGATAAAATATCGTACGGACGTAGTACTTCTACTACATACCACGTGACTTCTTAAGGCCAATTAAATAAATATACAATTTAATTCTGGAGCCGATATTTTTCGGAAAAAGTTATAAAAACATACGAAATCGTTCCCAAACAATATACACGGCTGCCACCGACTCACACACCTCTCGCCGGTGACCTTCATGACCTCGTGTTAAAACGACGCGTTGACAAACTCAGACCGGCAATACCGCCAACAGTAAGAAACAATTCGTATGTCTCGTATCCGTTTTTACTATGTACCACGCACACACATCTCGACTTTTCGCCAAACACATATCACAACATTTAATTGTTTCTCACACACGTACACAAAGACAGTTTATATTTTATTTCAGAACTTTATCAACCCAAACAAAAGACATTACTTTCACCAACTGCTTGTATTCTTGTCGTTAATTAAATTTTTTTTGTTTGAAACTGAAACTGTCTTTTCTACTGAATTTTTTCCATTCAATGAAAAGCGTTTGAGAAGGATTCTAGACAATATTTTCAGTCTTTGTCGATATTTTATTTACTGGTGGAGTCCAATTTTAACATATCGGTGACAGAAAAAATGACAAAAAAGCGTCTCTGAATTGGTGGCTCCACTCATTCACTTCCTCCTTTTCTTCAAATAGAATAATTTAATCTACCAATCAGACAAGTTCCGCTCTTAACCAAAATTCCATTTTCTGATCCATAGTACGGATTCTAAATAAAGGTCAACCTGAACTTTGGAACTACACAGACCAGGGACTGAATACCCTCGTTGGACATAGCAAGCATTAAACGCCATATTCAACGAGTGAAAATTGTTTCCGTCAAATGTTTCGTCGATTTTTTTCATTTTTTGAATGCCAACTTATTAACGTATTAGTTACGAAACACACTTATGTAACAATGCAAAACAAAACAATGTACATAATAACGGACTATTATTAAATTCCTTGTTTCCCAATGACACAAGGGCTTATTTATTTACATCCACTTTTATTCACAATTAACTTTTTCCCAGATATTAACTCAAGTAGAAAGCAACAACACTCATTATGTAATAGGCGTGGCAGTAAATATTCTTCTTGTGTCTTGGACCCAACTACCCACATAAGAGACTTTTATTAACCATGACAGAGGTTTTTTAAACTGGATGAGGCCTATTTTCCAATTCCAGGCTCACGGCATCCATTTTGGGCCCATCTCCTTTGGGATGTGGACGATAGTGACACCCCAACAACTTCCAAAGTTTTGTTTTCTAAGAAATGTTTGTCCCAACGATTTCTCCCAGTCCCAATTCTGCTATCTGTTTAAACAATTAGGTTCTGGATGATTTTCCTCTGCACCTCTTGCCGTCACTGTGTAACAAATTAACCAAGCCTTCAGCTTCATTATGTATCCTCGAATTTCGACATTTCCTATTCTTTTATAAATGTTCTTTTTTGTTTCCATTTTTTGAAACTTTGTCTCGTCGCTCACATGTTTATCTATAAATTTTTCCAGTAGACCCAACGACTTTTGCTTTTCATCTCCAAAAATATCGTCTGTTCTATTGCCTGCTATAACGGATATAATTTTTTCACATAGTAGTTCTTGCTGCACTCTTGTTTTTAATAAATTTTTCCGTTTTTAATACAAAAATAAATTTTGAAGGCACCTCTCTTTTCCAATAATTTTAGTATATGTGTCACATTTTCCGTTGCGAAAAGATAGTTAAATCGACCTGGGTCCCTCGTCTCAAATTGGCATTTTCTGCTGTGCCTTTTACTAACCACCAATGTTACCACTCCGATAATGAAGTGATAGTCCTTTTTCTTTTTCTTTTACCACCTTGTTTAGGGAGTTCCTGCAAAAACTCTTTCTGTTGACAATCCAGACGGTGTTATCTTTTTTCTCATGTTAACTAATTTGGTGTCTACCAATCAACTGGAAGGACTTCTAGTTCTATTTAATCATTTTTATGGATAATCGAGTAGATGCATCTTACGCCCTTTCTAAGTTTTCCGAAGAAATACGATCACATCACGTTGAAACACCGGTTCCCGTACATCCCCCGAAGTTAACAACGCCAATTCTGGTACAGTACGTAGATGAGAGACGATTCGTATATCAGGTGTTATAAAATAGCCAAGGCAGTGGTTCAATGGAATCGTTAATTGAGAGATGCGAGTTCCGATTCTCGTTGGGTTCACCATCACTTACGCACAAATACCTTTGGACATGGCATGACTCCGTTCTTTGTAAGATTGAACACTAAAACCATTATCCCCCAAAAAAAAAAAAAAAAAAAAAAAAAAAAAAATATTCCACATCTAAAATGATTTTCCTGGCGGTAAATCCAATCTGCAAAGAGAATCAATTATAACCTTTATCTATGTTTGCTAAATTCATTTTTAAAAAAAATCTGTATGCAGGAGGATGTCACAAAAATGTTCTGATTATTCCAATATACTTTCCAAATAAATAAAGTTTTCCTAGTAGTTCAAATAGTTCTTCGTGTTACGGAACATTATCCAGGCGCTATGAAATCGACGATATGTTCCTACATTTTTACCTTTCTGGACAGCATAAACATCATATTTTTTTTCAGTCCTTTAGAAGTAGCCAAAATGTTTTTGCCCTATTTCTGGTCCAATTCTGTATTCGCATACTCTATTCATCAAAATCTGGATGTTAAACTTGTTTCTGAAGAACCAAAAACTGATTGTCCGATGGAGCTTTCATTCATTGCACCTGGCGTCTTATTTATGAACAAGGATTTTATATTAATTTATTGCGACTGTCAATATTTTAATTTATTATTTCCGTAATGTCCCTAAAGACAGTATCTCTATTACAATCTCATCTGGTCTTGTTGCTTTGTTTCTGTCCATCTTTGTCAAACCTGATTTTATCAAGAACTTTAATATTATTTAAGATCCTTTTTAAACGCTTTTGTTTATTGTCCCCCTATACACGAACTAATCTGATATTCATAGAAAAACGTTGACTACCGTTACTGCTTTGTTCCTGTTCAACCTGGTCTATGGTAATCTCCTTCAGACTTTAATATTTTTGGTCCTTCTATATTTTTGTGTATTGCACTTTCCTCTTTCGTCGTGGAAGAGTTCTAAATGCATTCGTTTAATCTTTGAGTTATTTTTCTTATCTTTCTATTTAAGTTTTCTCTTGTTGGAGACACATTTTTTGTAATTTTTTTTCTTTACCATTCTAAACTGCAATGATACACGATATGAAGTCATTTAACAGTCGTCAGACATCTTTTTTTTCCCCAAACTAATCTTTTTCAGATATCAGATATTTGTTGGTCAAAGTTTTACATAGTCCAGTGTTTATCCGTGACAATTGCTAAATTAGATTCAGTTTATTTTTCTTCCTCAAAAACAATAAAGATCAATCAAATTGACACTACACTCAAAATGTACAACAAAGCAATAGGCATCCAAAAGGATAGGGATATTAATGTTCCAAACAAAAGATTCGGAAATTTTGTTGGATTTCAGAAACTCAACCAGCTGAAATATTTTAAAGATTTAAATATTTTTCCATTTATCCATCAGTTGTTCCCCAAAAACGTAATTGAAAGAGGATTAATTACTGAACATTTAGTCTGACAATCAATTAATAAATTTAAAAATGTCAATGCTAAAAATGATTTCAAAATGTTAATATTATCATGGATTAATTTCTGAACTGTTGATTTGTAGGTCCCCATGTTCTCAGTTAAAATATCTACTGACTAATAGTTTTATAAACTTGTGATATTTTGCAATATATCAAATATTACAGCCATAATACTAAAACTCTCAAATTGGAGAATGGATATCAATATTTGGTGCAATTCAGTAATCACAATCACAGAGGATCTCATTTAAAGTCTCATTGTTTTTTAGTTTAAATCACCTATTTTATCACATAAAAAATAAAGGGATAATCATCATTTTCATTCCGAAATGCTAGTCCCAGAAACTTAGAGTTTGGGAACCACTAACAATGAAACAAAATCTAAAATCTGTGGATACAAAATATGAATTTATTACTTTTAAAAATCAGAAACATTGTAAAGAAGAAATGGGTTTATAGGATTGCAATTTTTTTGAAAATCACCAACTCAATTTGGTCAATGACAGCCCTAAAAAGAATAAAGCATTTTCCCGATTTAACGTTTGTATCAAAAATTGATTTTTCATAAATAGAATATCGATCATTAACAATTTTGAACCAACTTTTTAAGGAAACAAAAAATTTATAGACTACCAAATGACCTTTCCACTTTTTCATTCTTTATTTATAAACAATGAGGTGTAAAAAACCATTATGTTCAAACTATTCTGGTCCATTAATTTTTAACAATCCTCCTTCAAGTCAGGCTTTATCCATCGTGAAAAATGGAAAATATTTACAGCTATTGCTATCGACTGGATTAAAACCGGCTTAGAGATAACTAATTCTCACAGGAACTACAAAACCTGGGTAAGATTCTGTCAAATAAATATTTTACAAGAGACGAATGAACAAAAATCCAACATTGTTTTTGAAACAAATGAATTCTCATTGAACAATAGATGAGAACAATATTGACAACTCTGGGAGACAACTATTCATGCCAAAAGTTTTCTGTTTATATCTTAGATATTAAATAATTGTTGCCTAAATAATTATTTTATTAGAATTTCCCATGATCTGGAGGGGGCAAGAGTCGTGTCCACTAAAATATCAACTATCAATATTTATAAACCAATCACACTCAAGAAAATACTTACATCTTAAAATACACAAATAAAATCATTTACAAATCAGAATGTTTGTTGTATTAGTCATCATTCTTTTTGGTAGATACCGACTAAATATCGTACGGACGTAGTAGAAGATATACTGGGACTTCTAGAATTAGAAATTCTTAACAATTTACTGAGCCGATTAAAAGTGTAATAAAACAATGTTTAATTCTGCCGATGACCTTGTATATCAGAAAAAAAATGTGCATACCACCAACAGTAAGAAACATACTCCTTAATCCGTTTTTACATTAAACAATATACAAACACACTATCACAACATTTAATTGTTTTCATACACGTACATTTATATTTTATTTCAGAATTTATCAACACACATAGGATGAACTTTGTTGTTTATTTGTTGAAACTATATATCTTTCTAATGATTAAGATTCCCTCAATGAAAAAAATTCTAGACGGCCAAATTAAGCGGCCCTTGTAAAGATATTTTAATAATCCAAATTTTAATATTCAACAAAAACCGAGAAAGGATTCCTACAAGCTTGCTTTTGCACGTAACAATTTTCGTTGATTTATAATGTTTCCAAAGAAAATCAATATATTTTTGATCGAAATATTATTTAAATTTTGAAGGAAAGCGTTATTTTTGAAAACGTTGAAAAAGTAGCCAAAACAGCTTCCTTTTGCACGTAAATCACTATGTATTTCAAACCTTTCTAAATCATAAAATTTATAATATAACTTTGTGAAAACTTTTGAAACTAGTTCAAATCAATATATTTGAACGATTGCATATCGATTTTCAATAATTTCATTGACTTTCTAATGTTTACAAAGATTCATTTAAATTTTGAAGCAAGCTTTGAAAACGCTGTCAAACCTTTTTAAACTAGTTAAAATCAATATATTTTGATCGATTACATATCGTTTATCAATAATTTCATTGACTTTCTAATGTTTCCAAACAGTTGTCTAAATTTTGAAGCAAGCGTTAAAAACGTTGAAAAAGTAGCCAAAACTGCTTGGTTTTGCACGTAAATCACTATGGATATTTATTCTATATTGACAGAAATGTGGCACAAGGCCGAAATAAAAGAATGGTGAGAGGACGGTCTTCTTCTGTCTTAATTATAACTTCCTAGTCGCAGACACTGACCCAATCGTACGAATAATATTCCTTACACCAAAACAACACATTCTTACGTAACGTTCAAACTACAAACACCATAATACCTCATCGTGTCTATGAAAAAACTAAATAATCCCCATATATACAATTCAATGTCTGTGCGGGTAGGGGAATATAACAATAATTCTAAAAATCAACCCCAATGTTTATTTACAATATGAGCACAAATCTATTTACAAGAATCTAAAGGAAATATTATTAGTAATAAAATTATCCACAATCAGTTAATGTGGCAGAAATACCAGTTCACTGGCCGAAATCAATGCGGGACTCTAATAGAATAAATCATTCATTCATCTCACGCACACACACTAACACGCACTCATTCAAACACAACAACAAATACGAAAACACTCACGCGAAACGAAAGGCGCCCCTCATCCACCGGAGAACTGACATCACTGACCACCTAAAGAGGGAGGGGATGGGTAATTAAACTTAAAGAAAAATAGGGACAGAAAAAAAAGGAACCAATGAGCATACATACCCTAGCTAAGTTTATTAAATAAAAAAGAAAAAGAAACTAAAACATCAACAACTGAACCTAAACTAGCCTAGTTTCTGGATGGGTTGCACTAGTTCAACCCAAGAAAAGGAATATCCTAATGCCTAACCGGCATCAAAATGCCACTCAAGCTCAGCCCCTTTCACATTACAAGCTCGCAAGATGCACCACCTTTTGCTGAATTCTGATGCAGAGAGCCGCTGCCTTTCCGTCCTAATCTTGACTTTAAGCAGATGCTTAAAGTACAAGATCAGTTGGGAAGAGGTGAACTTCTCGCCTCCATAGAATCCCTCGTCCAAATCACGACTCTCATAATTCCTAGCAAGCAGTGGAACATGTATTGTTCAGCCTTCGTCATCGGCGGTGCCACATTGCTACAAACGGAAGAGGCTTGAAGGACAAACAACTTTCCCTGCAGCATGCGGACCCTGAGGCCTTCAACAAACTTGCACAAAGGCACTACCAGGCTGCACTGAAAGAAGGCGTGACGCAGGGTCTTGACCTCTCCAACACAGCGACGGCAGTTTGGAGAAGTTTCCAAGCCAGCTGAAAAAAGTCTTTTGGCGACCCAGAGAGCCCCACGAATCACCAGTGAGACATTTCAACCCGGGCACCCAAGGCCATATTGAGCGAGCCTCCTGCTTCGTAAGACCGAGACTGTCAATCAGATTATCATGAACGAAACCCTGACTAACACTTGATATAATACCCTACGAGACAACGCCTGGACGTTGGAGAGGCCATCCGACGTCCTTAAAAGGCGCTCCACAGCAAGACGACATTCGCGATATAAGGAGCATTCGGCTCGGGGTAAACGACGGGCCTCTTCCTAGCAAGAGTGAACACTTTTCAAGGATGGGAAGTTCTTACGGGCGTCTTCCTTCCAGAAGGCGTCCTCCTCATCCGGTTCGCGACATATTCGATCAAGAAATCTGACGTTAAGCATATGCTGACGAATCTCAATGCTTGGCATGCCCAGAACGCCCTCAGAGGATGAAGGCAACAGATCCCCCGAGTGAATCTGGCGGCCTTGCCACCCCACAAGAAGGAGAACAAGAGCCTCACGAACGCCAGTCCCAAAACATTGAACAGTGAGAATATAAAAAATATATTTCTAAACTTGTTCTGTAAACGCTCGTGGGAAAAGTGAAGTAGTTTTCTTTTTTCGCTTTTTCTATCGTGTTGCATGTTTGTTTTACTTCCTTCTTGAATGTGCTTTCTCTTATTGTTATTTTCGAAAGTGAATCCCTGTTTCTTTTTTTAAGTTGTAATCCTTTTTTCATCTTCCATGGCAATCCTTTTTGCAATATGTAATCCTGTTTTAAAAAAAGGCGCAAAAATGAAATTTTTTGTGCATATGTTAATTCGTAATTTTTTTTATTTTACTGTGTACTGTAATAAATGTTTATACTTTAAAATTTTATGCAGTGGTTCGAAACTTGATTGCGCTTTAAACAACTTTCTATTACTAAAATCTAGATTTGTGTCTACCACGAGAATTTAGATTTAGTAGTGAGTTAATTTTTTTTTTATATATGCTTGCATGCTTCCTATCAGAGGCCTCCTGAGAGCTTGTGTGGGAAATTTGTCGCGACAATTTAAGCTGACAGGATCGTTAAAAGCAACAACGTCTTGAAAGTTTAGAGCTGACAGTTCTCTTTTTTGGTGGAAGAATAAAGACTCAAACTCCTGCTCGGGTGCCAGCAATAAAAGAACATGTTTATTAGATAATAAACATGTTCTTTTTTATTGTTACACCCGGTCACAAAAAAGGTAAAGAGATATACACGCATATGAGAGAAGGAAAGAGAGAAGAAAATTGTTTATCTTAAAGGACAAAAAAATGTTCATATAAAGGCTTACTCAAAATATATCTCTGAGTGCCTAAAAAAGTTCCTTTAAGCGAGTAAATTATTTTATGGGGGTTAATATTCACATAGATTTCTTCAGAGCTCTTGTTGAGGAGGAAACAGTCGGAATCCGTAGTTTGTAGTTGAGTGAGTTTATAGGCCGACGTCAGGTAATTCTAGGTGGAAGGATTAGTTTTTAGTAGAGGGCTGACATTGTGTCTTTAGAGCTCAGCATGTAGATATCTTTCTTGAAACAGGTTCCGAAGATGACTGGTGTTCTATCGTCACCCTTATGTTATCACAGACGATGTCAAGTACTCACTGCCAAAGAGGCGTATATTCTCAGTATTTATCGACATTAGAAGGCTCAGAAATATCCTTTTTCCTCCAAATGTTCCGGCCCTCTTATTCGTTAGAAAATATATTCACATCTCTGATAAGAATCAATGTTTGGGAGCTGCTTTTTATAATCAAGGTTCCGACAAATTGTGAACGTTACCCACCGAAGTTATGGCACCATGGTCAGGGCAAAGGTGACCAAATTCCTATTTATATTTTCCAGCTCTCTCGTTCGTTTATTAAAATATATTCTTATCTCTGAGAGAGCCGGCTTTGAAAGCAAGGGTGAAAGTTGAGGCAAAGATCAAAAAAGAAGCTAGAACGTGAACTTGCAAATCATTGTAGTTGTGTTTCTCAAATTAAATTCTTATACTTGTTATTTATTTTGGATTTATTTTATTTTGTGTGTTTTTTTGATTATGTGGTTTTATTTTTTTTTTCTATTTTTTATCACTTTTATTTATTATTCAATCCCCACAGGTTTCGCCAATCATGGAGATAGATCTTGCAATATGTGCAGCATATAATGTTAATAGCTGAGTTTATTTATTTCTAAATTCATACATAATCTAATGTCTCCATTGCAATTGGAGTATTACAGTCCGTTGATTTGTAATTTTCTGTATAATACAGTCATTTTTCAAACCGATTAGCTTTTTTTTTTACCTTAGGAAGCAGCGGGAAAACAAACCTTTTAAGCACGGCTTTACAGTAAAGAACCGCACAATCTTTATGTGTGATTTTCATATGATCACATGTCATTTCTTGCTTATATTTTAATTTTCCCACATTTTTTACCATTCCCGTTTTCAAAACTGTGCTACATGACAATAAATTTTCCGAGTGTTTACGATTTATAACATGAATTACTAGTAACACTTGTAACAATATTGGGTCATAACATCCTCTGCCGTTAAAAGAATTGCACCTGGGCTTTGGAATATCCGTTTAGCGAGGAGCAATTTTGGTTGAATTTTTCTTAAAATTCTCTACATAGGTATCATGAGTTATATTTTTTCCTGACTTGTGTTAGTACTTCCCAAAAATCGCATTCCTTTTTGTATAAATTTCTTTTGTTGCGTGTAGTTTTGTTCGGCAATAAACTACAACACGATTTGGTATTTTTACATTTAATATATTTTGCCTCTCGCCGGAAACAATCCTGTAGTATGTGTTCTATTACACCTTGATCAAGGGGAATACTTTTCTTTTCTGTTGTTGATAATTTTTATTTCTCCAATCGCTTTGAGGATACTTTCTTTTTTTTTATTTCTTCTTTACTGCTTCAACGTTGATAGGCTGTCTACCTGTCCTTTTTTCTAACTTGTTTAAATGTACTGGCTGTCTCTAACGCTCCCTCCAAAGTGAGATTAAGTATTTCAAACCTTTATAAAACATAACTTTTGTAATATAACTCTGTCAAAAGTTTTCAAACGAGTAAAAATCAATATATTTTGATCGATTGAATATCGTTGATCTATAATTTTATTGACATTCTAATATTTCCAAAGAGTTATTTAAATTTTGAAAAAGTAACCAAAACAGCTAAATTTTGCACGTAAATCATTATGTATTTCAAACCTTTGTAGAACACAAAATTTGTAATATAACCCTGTCAAAATTTTCAAACTATTTAAAAACAATATATTTTGATCGATTGCATATCTTTTACCTACAATTTCATTGATTTTATAATGTTTCCAAAGAGTTATTTAAATTTTGAAGCAAACGTTGAAAAAGTAGCCAAAACAGCTTGGTTTTGCACGTAAATCACTATGTCTTTCAAAACTTAGTAAAACATGAAATTTGTCATATTACTGTCAAAACTTTTCAAACTAGTTAAAATCAATATATTGTGATGGATTGCATATCGTTTTTCAATAATTTCATTGATATTATAATGTTACCAAAGAGTTATTTCAATTTTGAAGCAAGCATTGAAAACGCTGAAAAAGTAGCCAAAACAGCTTCGTTTTGATCGTCACTCACCATGTATTTCAAACCTTTGTAAAACATAAAATGTATAATATAACTCTGTCAAAACATTTCAAACTAGTTAAAATCAATATATTTTGATCAATTGCATTTCGTTTGTCAATAATTTCTTTGACTTTATAATGTTTACAAAATGTTATTTAAATTTGGAAGCCAGCGTTGAAAACGTTGAAAAAGTACCAAAAAAGCTTGCATTTGCACGTAAATCACTATGTATTTCAAACCTTTATAAAACATAAAATTGGTAATATAACACTGTCAAAACTTTTCAGACGAGTTACAATCAATATATTTTGATCGATTGCATATCGTTTTTCAATAATTTCATTGACTTTCTAATATTTTCAAGGTGTTATTTAAATTTTGAAGCAAACGTTGAAAACGTTGAAAAAGTAGCCAAAACAGCTTGGTTTTGCATGTAAATAACTATGTATTTCTTTGTAAAACATAAAATTTGTAATATAACACTGACAAAACTTTACAAACTAGAAAATAATCAATATATTTTGAGCGATTACATATCGCTGATCAATAATTTCATTGTGTTTCTAATGTTTCCAAAGAGTTATTTAAATTTTGTAGCAAGCGTTGAAAACGTTGAAAAACAGTTTGATTTTGCCCGTAAATCACTATGTATTTCAAACCCCTATAAAATATAAAATTGGTAATATAACTTTTCAAACTAGTTGAAATCAATATATTTTGATCGATTACATATTGTTTAGCAATAATTTCATTTACTATCTAATGTTTCCAAACATTTATTCAAATTTTGAAGCAAGCGTTGAAAACGTTGAAAAATTAGACAAACAGCTTGCTTTTGCACGTAAATCACTATGTATTTCAAAACTTTGTAAAACATAAAATTTGTAATATGTCTGTGTCAAAATTTTTCAAAATACTTAAAATAAATATATTTTGAGCGATTACATATCGTTTATCAAAAAGAGCCCAAACAAGTTGCTTTTGGACGTAAATCACTATGTAATTCAAACCTTTTGAAAACATAAAATTTTTAATATAACTCTGAAAAAAATTTTCAAACTAGTTAAAATCAATATATTTTGATCGATTGCATATCGTATTTCAATAATTTCAGTGACTCTCCAATGTTTCCAAAGAGTTATTTAAATTTTGAATCAAGCATTGAAAACGATGAAAAAGTCACCAAAACAGCTTGGTTTTGCACGTAAATCACTATGTATTTCAAAATTTTGTAAAACATAGAATTTGTAATATTACTCTGTCAAAACTATTCAAACTAGCTAAAATCAATGAATTTTGATTGATTGCATATCGTTTTCCAATAATTTTATTGACTTTCTAATGTTTCCAAACAGTTGTTTAAATTTTGAAGCAAGCGTTGAAAACGCTGAAAAGGTAGTCAAAACATCTTGATTTTGCACATAAATCTCTATGTATCTAAAACCATTATAAAACATATAATTTGTAATATAACAGTGTCAAAACTTTTCAAACTAGTTAAAATCAATACATTTTGATAGATTGCATATTGTTTATCAATAATTTCATTGACTTTAAAATGTTTCCAATGTATTATTTAAATTTTGAAGCAAGCGTTGAAAACGATGAAAAAGTAGCCAAAAGACCTTGTCGTGTCCACTATAATATCATCTACAATATTTATAAACCAATCATACACAAGAAAACACTTAAACATCTTAAAACACATCAATAAAATCACAGATTACAAATCAGAATGTTTGTTGATCATTATCATTTTTTGGTAGATAACGACCAAATATCGTACGGACGTAGTACTTCTACTACATACCACGTGACTTCTTCGGGCCAATTAGAATTAACATACAATTTAATTCTGGAGCCGATATTTTTCGGAAAAAGTGTATAAAAACATACGAAATCCGTTCCCAAAACAATAGGCTGCCACCAAATTCCACACACCTCTCGCCGATGACCTTCATGACCTCGTGTCAGAAACGACAGCGTTGACAAACTCCAGACAACGGCAATACCACCAACAGTAAGAAACAATTCGTATGTCTCGTATCCGTTTTTACTATGTACCACGCACACACATCTCGACTTTTCATACAAACACACATATCACAACATTTAATTGTTTCTCACACACGTACACAAAGACAGTTTATATTTTATTTCAGAACTTTATCAACCCAAACAAAAGACATTACTTTCCAACTTTTGGTATTCCTATCGTTATATTAAATCGATGTTTATTTGTTGAAACTGAATTCTACTGAATTTTATTCCTTCAATGAAAAGCGTTTGATTATTCTAGACGGCCAAATTACGAGCAACCCTGTAACGATATTTTATTTATGTATTGACACTCCAATTTTGTATATTCAACGAAAAACCGAGTAGAAGGCTTCCTATAAATGGTGACCACGACTATTACCTTTTGAAAACACGAAAGTTGGCAAATAGAACACACAAATTTACATATCTTAAAAAAAAAAATGGAACAACAAAACATAAATAGTACGGAAGCTTCATTGACAACAGTCACCCTGAATTTACCTGCATATAAACCTAACAACATAAAATCATGGCTTATACAAATGCAGGCCATATTCAACGCGAAGAAAATTGTTTCGCAAAGAGCCCGATACTGTTATTTAGTAGAAAACTTCCAGCAGAAGTTGTAGAAGTGACGGACTTACTGAAAACAATGCCAGAAGAAAACCCCTACGATACATTAAAAACGGCCATAATTAAACGAACTGGAATTTCGAATGAGACAATGCTGCGTGATTTGTTTACCCGAGTGGAACTAGGTGAGCGAACTCCTTCCCAGTTATTAAGACATATGAAAACTCTGTTAGGTACTAATGTCATGGCAGAAAATATTCTACGGAGATTGTGGTTGGACTAACTACCCAGCACAATGACGCATTTTTTAGCACCCATGACAGAGGAAACTGAACTGGAAAAACTTGCGGATTCTGCTGACCGAATCCATGTTGGTTTTAGAGACAGGGAGGTGAACACATTGACACCGCAACGAACAAACCAACAACAAAACGAACAAATTGAGAAACTGCAAGCAACGGTTGCAAGATTAGCCAAACAGATGCAGTCTATCTTGAACCTACATCAACAACAACGAACTTCTCGTAATACTACCAGATCTAAGTACAGACGAAGGAGTAACAGCAGGAGTTTCAGCAATGATAGAGGACGACGAAAAATCGACATCTGCTACTATTATTATAAATTTGGTGCAGAGGCAAGACGCTGTTTGAAACCTTGTGCCTTTGTAGACCCGGCATCGGAAAACTTAAATTCCAGCCAGTAGAGACGACGACTGTTGCTGGACTCTCACAAAAATGTCGTCTGTTCTATATCCTTGATAGTAATCACGGATATAATTTTTTAATAGACACCGGAGCCGAAGTGAGTGATTTACCGCCGGATCCAAAGCAAAAATTAAATCCAGAATTCTACCAGCTTCAAGCTGCTAACGGTACAAAATTGATACATTTGGCGAAAAAGCAGTAAACATCGACCTGGGTATGCGGCGAAATTTTCTGTGGGTTTTTACTCAAGGTAATGTTACCACACCGATATTAGGTGCAGACTTTCTAGCTAAATTTTATTTACTGACTAACATGACCACTTACTCCATAGTTGACAATCTGACAGAACTTTCTGTGAGAGGAATTTGCTCCCGATACCAGTCAACTGGAATTAGTTCTGCCTTACCACAAGTTAGCTGTATTAAAGAATTAATACAGAAATATGCCGAAATCACTCAACCTTTTAAAAACACAGACACAAATAAGCACAATGCCAAACATCACATAAAAACAACAGGACAACCGGTACACTCTACACCGAGACGATTAAAACCGGACATATATAAAATAGCCAAGGCAGAGTTTCAGCAAATGCTACAGTTGGGAATCATACGTCCTTCCAAGAGCGCATGGTCATCACCATTGCACAAGTTCCAAAAATCCAACACGACAGCATGGCGTCCGTGTGGCGATTTCCGCAGATTGAACGCCAAAACCATCCCTGACAGATACCCAATTCCACAGATACACGATTTTGCAATGGGTCTCCAAGGTGCACGCATTTTCTCGAAGTTAGACCTGGCAAAGTGATATTACCAAGTACCAGTTGCCGAAGAGGACATCCACAAAACTTCTCTGACGACACCTTTCGGATTATACGAGTGCGTGCAAATGCCTTTTTGGGTTACGGAACGCCGCTCAAACCTTCCAGAGACTAATCGACGAGGTATTTAGAGGTTTACCTTTCATATATGCCTACATAGATGATGTTTTAATCGCCTGCAAGAACACAAAATGTATTTGGAACAAGCTTTCCAAAGACTTTCGCATTTTGTACTCAAAATCAATGTTCACAAGTGTGTTTTTGAAGAACCAAAAATAAATTTCCTCGGACATGAAATTGACCACGAAGGTATTTCACCTTTACCAGACAAATTTGAAGCTATTACCAATTTTCCGCAACCAACGTCACTAAGACAATTGCGAAGATTTATAGGCCTTATCAATTATTACAGGAAATTCATACCCAATTGTTCAGCGGTACTGTCACCTTTGACAAACCTACTAAAGAACAAGAACAAAAAGATTATGTTGCAGGAAGACACTCTAAAAGATTTCAACAATGCCAAAACAGCTTTAGCTCACATTACTAAGCTGAATTACATCAAGGATAGCGAGAGAATTCAGCTTACACTCACAACAGATGCTTCATCAACAGCACTATGTGCGGTTTTACACCAAATCTTGGACACACATGTCACAACTATATCTTTCTTCTCCGCTAAACTAAATAAGGCACAAACTAAATACCGCACATTTTCGGGAGAGCTGTTAGCAATATATCTTTCTATTAAACATTTTCAACACCTCCTGGAGGGCAGAGATTTCATCATATACACTGACCATAAACCATTAATACATGCATTACACACGCATACTGACAAATATAATCCTCGGGAAATCAGACACCTAGATTACATTTCCCAATTCTCTTCAGATATCAGATATGTAACAGGTCAAGAAAACATAGTGGCAGATGCATTATCACGTGCCACAATTGCTTCTTTAGATTCTAGTTATTTGAACCTCGAATTAATCGCTAAAGAACAAACCACAGACACTACACTCCAAGAAGTACAACAAAGCACATCACTAAAATTAGTTGAACTACCTGTTCCATTCAGTGATAGTAAATTTTATTGTGACATTTCACAAACTCAACCACGACCTTACATACCACCAAATTTGAGACAGCAAGTATTCCAACACATCCATACATTGTCTCACACAGGAAAACGTGCAACTGTGAAGTTAATTACTGAACGTTTAGTCTGGCAAATATGTCAACTGACAAGAAAATAAGCACAACAAATCACCCGCAGGCACATTCAGCACACCTGATGCAAGATTCACAATCATACACATTGATATTGTAGGACCTTTACCATGTTCTCAAGGATATACATATATACTTACTGTCATACATAGGTTTACTCGCTGGCCTGCTGCAATATCAATCAAAGATATTACAGCCACAACAATAGCTAAAACTATCCTTACTGAATGGATCGCAATATTTGGTGTACCTTCAGTAATCACAACAGACAGAGGAGCTCAGTTCCAGTCTACATTATTTAGAGAGTTCAATCACCTACTCGGAACTCGACACATAAAAACTAAAGCCTATCATCATTGTGCAAAATGAATGCTAGAACGTTTCCACAGACAGTTGAAGACAGCTCTAGCAATGAAACAAAACAAAACTAATTGGCTAGAAAACTTACCACTGGTACTTTTATCAATCAGAAACATTGTAAAAGAAGATTTGGGTGGTACACCAGCTGAAATGTTTTTTGGTACATCACTGACTCTACCTGGTCAATACGTTTGTACAGGAATTAAAACATAGAATGTAATCATTAACGTTTACACCAACACGGAAAGCAAACAAAAATATATACCTACAAAATGACCTTTCCACTTGCACATATATATTTATAAGAAATGACGGTGTAAAAAACCATTATGTTCAAACTATTCAGGTCCATACCAAGTTTTTAACAGAAAGGACAAGTATTTCACCATCATGAAAAATGGAAAATATGACAATATTGCTATCGACTGGATTAAACCGGCTTTTGTCGATAACTAATTCTCACAGCAACTACAAAACGAAAAAAAAGATGAGAATTCAGGCTCAAATATCACACAAGAGACGAATGAACAAACATCCAACAAAACAAATGACACCTCACCAGAGACAATAGCAGAGAATAATGTTACAACATGATCTGGGAGACACGTGCATTGGCCAAAATATTACAAAATATATCTGAGATATTAAATAATTGTTGCCTAAATAACATTATGAATAAATTTCTAATGATCTGGAGGGTCATTTTGTCGTGTCCACTAAAATATCAACTACAATATTTATATACCAATCACACTCAAGAAAATACTTACATCTTAAAACACACAAATAAAATCATCGATTACAAATCAGAATGTTTGTTGCATTAGTCATCATTCTTTTTAGGTAGATACCGACCAAATATCGTACGGGCGTAGTAGAAGACATAACACGTGACTTCTTACGGCCAATTAGAAATAAACAATTTAATTCTGGAGCCGATATTGGTCGGAAAAAATGTGTAAAAACATACGAAATCCGTTCATAAAACAATACACGCGGATGCCACCAAATTCCACACACCTCTCGCCGATGACATTCATGACCTCATGTCAAAAACGACAGCGTTGACAAACTCCAGACAACGGCAACACCACCAACAGTTTCGTTGATTTATAATGTTTCAAAAGATTTATTTAAATTTTGAAGCAAGCGTGAAAACGATGAAAAAGTAGCCAAAACAGCTTGCTTTTGCACGTAAATCACTATGTATTTCAAACCTTTCTAAATCATAAAATTTATAATATAACTTTGTCAAAACTTTTGAAACTAGCTCAAATCAATATATTTCATTGATTTCTTATCGATTTTCAATAATTTCATTGACTTTCTAATGTTTACAAAGTGTCATTTAAATTTTGAAGCAAGCGTCGACTATAATCAGCAGCAAACGTTCTAATTTTGGATTTTAAATTGTCCCACCAGGTATTTCTCACAACCGCTCCTGTCAGTTCCCTCTGAATCATTAGTGGTCTCGGAAATCTTGCTCACCAAATAATGATGAGTTTAATTTCCTGTAGCCAGCCATCCTAACCTTAGGTTTATCTAAGTTTACACGGACCCGGACAAGCCTATGATCCGTATAAATTTTCTCATGGAAACTTGGACACACTAAGAGCCCTACATCAACTCTCTTAACTAAGACTCGGTCTAGACAACTAGTCCACACTACCCCCCGAGGGTGTTCGTTCCGGTACTTATCGACAAGATCAAACTCATCGATAAAGTCCCGAAACTGCCGGTTGTTAGTACCCGAAATTGGCCCTATGTGATCTATATCGGGATCAAGGAGGGCATTCCAATCACCCACTAAAACTACCCACCGTGATGTCAAAAACGGCTCTATCTGCCAAAACAAAGCAGGCTGCTCAGAATGGGCATTGGGCGCATAAATCCCAATGAGACGAAGAGCCTTATCCTTTATGGTAACATCCAGCACGCAAAGTCTGCCCGCCGGATCCGCGAGGACAAAAACACGCCGCCTTCAAATACTTGCTTACCAGCAAAGACACACCTCTCGAACGGCCATTAAAACAGGTTGAAATGAGGGAGAACCCCCCAGACAGCATGTTCTCATAGTCATGAGTAGAAAACCGGGTCCCTTGTACACAACAAATATTCACCCCAAGACGCTGAAGGTCATGAGAGAGCCTCGCCCTGCCTGACTCCGACCTCAGGCCTCGGGCATTCACACTTGCTAACCAGAGGGCCATGATGAAAACCGATTAGGGTTGCTCTCCTGCATTGAACATGGCCGGGGTCAGGACACCAACGGCCTCTCCCAATGAGCCAGTACCCATCTCACTCTTGATGGAGCCATCAGGAGACAGGCCGCCAATGTCCAGGGGGAATGTTAATTTTAACGCTCTATACAGGGAGGGGTGAACAAATACTGGGAACATCCCTGAACAATATTGATGTAATTTCTTTACAACTTCGTCTTCGAAACAGGCCATGGGCGGGAACATTCCAAAAGTTTCATTGGCTTCCATCATCATGGTCCAAATCTGTTTTCCTTCTACTCCAGAACGAACAACGTTGCGGACCCTTTTCGCTTTTGGAAAATTTCGAGGGTCCTCTACATCCATGTTCTGTATTTTCCTAAAGTTTATTAGAGGTTTTATGTTTTTCACTTTTTTCGCATACACTAAAGCATTTTCTTCACGATCCTTCGAGACTCAACACACGTCTTCCCCTGTATTGAATATGGGTTTTCTTTTCCACTATTTGCTCTGGTCCATCAGATGATGGACTACGTTGCCTTTTTTGTTTTTCAGGTTTATGAGGGGAATTGATGGGTGTTTTCTTTGGGGAAGGGATGGGAGAAGATAATTTGGATGCCTTCTTCAGAGTTGTCATGTGTGGTTGAACTTTGCTTAAGGACTTGAGACTTGGAGGAGGGATCATAGGCTGCTGTTTTGTGCCAGGGAAGACGTTGCCGAAAAAGAGATGCGAGTATTCTTTTCTGTGTCAAGTTTTTTTGCTTTTAGAGATTCCTTGAGAAGTTGTAACGGACGCCTCATATCGGATCATGTTTTGTCGAAGTTTCTCGGAATAGCTAGTCGGAGAGTCGCCCATAGCACTGGTTGAGGGAGTGGAGCTGTATGTGTCATTTCCTGTTTTGGGTGTAGGACGAGGTCCCGCTGCCTGGGTCTTGCCTTTCGCCTTACCCACGACCTGCCATTCCCCCTCTTCCTTCTCCCTAACCGCACAGGCGGCGGGCAAAGGCTTTTCGCGGAATGGCGGAAGAGATTAAGACCCAACCGGGGGATTTTCCACACCAGTCCTGGTCGTAGGTATGCACACTACAGGCGAGACGGATTGAACAGACTCGACCAAAGGGGGATCTGTTTGAGCGGGGGCCAGAACATCAGAGGCCTTCTTCTCTGTGCAGGAAGAAGAAAGGTGACCAAACTTTCCACACTTCCAGCATGCCGGTTTACGAACCGTCACTATTATTGGCATCTTCTGGCCCTCTAAATCCAGACAGTTGTGGATGGAGACGAAAGCTTTTTGACTGATCATCAACTCAAAACCCCACCCCCGGTTTAATATAAATCTGTCAAAATTTTCAAACTAGTTTAAATCATAAAATTTTATGTTTTATAAAGGTTTGAAATACATAGTGATATACGTGCAAAAGCAAGCTGTTTTGGCTACTTTTTCAACGTTTTCAACGCTTGCTTCAAAATTTAAACAACTGTTTGGAAACATCAGAAAGTCAATGAAATTATTGATAAAAGATATTTAATCGATCAAAATATATTGATTTTGACTACTTTGAAAAGTTTTGACACTGTTATATATTACAAATTTTGTGATTTATAAAGGTCTGAACTACATAGTGATTGATGTGCAAAAGCAAGCTGTTTTGGCTACTTGTTCAGCGTTTTCAACGCTTGCTTCAATATTTAAATAACCCTTTGGAAACATTATAAAGTCAATGAAAATATTGAAAAACGATATGCAATCAATCAAAATATATTGATTTTAACTAGTTTGAAAAGAATTGACACAGTCATATTAAAATTTTATGTTTTACAAAGTTTTGAAATACATAGTGATTTACCTGCAAAAGCTATCTGTTTTTATCTACTTTTTCGACGTTTCAACGCTTGCTTCAAAATTTAAATAACTGTTTGGGACATTAGAAAGTCAATGAAATTATTGATAAAAGATATGTAATCGATCAAAATATATTGATTTTAACTAGTTTCAAAAGTTTTGACACAGTTATATTACAAATTTTATGTTTTACATAGGTTTGAATTACATAGTGACTTACGTGCATGAGCAAGCTTGTAGGAATCCTTCTCGTCTTTTCGTTGAATATTAAAATTTGGGGGTATCGGGATTGAATACATTAATAAAATATCGTTACAGGGTGGCTCGTAATTTGGCCGTCTAGAATAATCAAACGCTTTTCATTGAAGGAATAAAATTCAGTAGAAAAGACGACGTAGTTTCAACAAATAAACATTGATTTAATATAACGATAGGAATACCAAAAGTTGGAAAGTAATGTCTTTTGTTTGGGTAGATAAAGTTCTAAAATTAAATATAAACTGTCTTTGTGTACGTGTGTGAGAAACAATTAAATGTTGTGATATGTGTGTTTGTATGAAAAGTCGAGATGTGTGTGCGTGGTACCTAGTAAAAACGGATACGAGACATACGAATAGTTTCTTACTGTTGGCGGTGTCTGGAGTTTGTCAACGCTATTGTTTCTGACATGAGGTCATGAAGGTCACCGTCGAGAGGTGTGTGAAATTTGGTGGCAGCCTATTGTTTTGGGAACGGATTTCGTATGTTTTTATACACTTTTTCCGAACAATATCGGCCCCAGAATTAAATTGTTTATTTATTTCTAATTGGCCCTAAGAAGTCACGTGTTATGTCTTCTACTACGTCCGTACGATATTTGGTCGGTACCTACCTAAAAAGAATGATGACTAATACCACAAACATTCTTATTTGTAATCTATGAATTTATTGGTGTGTTTAAAGATGTAAGTGTTTTCTGGAGTGTGATTAGTTTATAAATATTGTAGTTGATATTTTAGGGGACACGACAAACACTTTTGGCTACTTTTTCAACGTTTCCAACGCTTGCTTCCAAATTTAAATAACTCCTTGGAAACATTAGAAAGTCAATTAAATTATTGAAAATCAATATGCAATTGATCAAAATATATTGATTTTAACTAGTTTCAAAAGTTTTGACAACGTTTTCAACGCTTGCATAAAAATTTAAATAATACTTTGGAAACATTACAAAGTTAATGAAATTATTGATAAACTATATGCAATCCATCCAAATATATTGATTTTAACTAGTTTGAAAAGTTTTGACAGTGTACAAATTTTATGTTTTACAAAGTTTTGAAATAAATAGTGATTTACGTGCAAAACCAAGCTGTTTTGGCTACTTTTTCAACACTTGCTTCAAAATGTAAATAACTGTTTGGAAACATTAGAAAGTTAATGAAATTATTGGTAAACGATATGCAATCGACCAAAATATATTGATTTTAACTAGTTTGAAACGTTTTGACATAGTTATATTACAAATTTTATGTTTTACAAAGATTTGAAATACATAGTGATTTACGTGTTAAAGGCAGCTCTTTTGGTGACTTTTTCAACTTTTTGAACGCTTGCTTCAAAATTTAAATAACTCTTTGGAAACATTATAAAGTCAATGAGATTATTGAAATAGGACATGCAATCGATCAAAATATATTGATTTTATCTAGTTTGAAAATATTGACAGAGTTATATTACAAATTTCATGTTTTTCAAAGTTTTAAAATGCATAGTGATTTACGTGCAAAACTGTTGAAACTTGACTAATGCATGGAATAATAATGGAACACAGAATGTACTTAGAACAAAATGTATTGAAACAAGAAAGTGTACACAATATTTACATATAGTCTTTTGTATATTCCTGGGAAGACCGTTCCTGGAGAATGGGTTCACTTAGTCGCACTCGGGCAGAGTCTCTGGATTGAATCTCTTGATTCCTCCCCTCGTCTTCCCGGTACCAACCATATTTATATGGTCGGTACTCCACTATGCAAATTAGGTTGATCCTATCACAACACCCCCCTCCCAAGCCTTGGAATCCCTTATGGATTTCAAATTGGCTTCCTATATGGGTTGATGACTATGGCTATTTCTTTGTAGATCCATTTGCATACGTCATATGCATGTGTCCATCCGCCTAATTTTAATATTTTCTCCGTTTTGGATTCACGTCCAATGGGTCCGTGAACTTCAGTTTCCTACCGGATCTTCTTGGTTCAGGAGTATTCTGTGGAGGTTCTACTTGAAACATATCATACAATGGGATCAATGGGATCTTCCTCCTCCTCCGCTATACTCTATTCATGCTCTATAACGTAACATTTTTTAAGTTGGTTCTGGTGCCTTTTATGAGTATTCTTCGGCCCTTTAATTATGTAAATCAGGTCACCGATTCTTTTGTCCACTATGCCTCGCTCCCCGAACTCAACGTTGTTTTTGTAGCACTTGAAAAACACCTTCTCTCCGGGGGTGTATCTTTTTCTCGCTGTATGCATAGTATTCTTTACTCTATTTTTTCCTGGCAAAAGCTTGTCAAACACTGACTTAACTTTCCTAGCGAACATTAGTTCAGCTGGTGCCATGTTTGCGTGTGTTCTCTGGTTTGGCGTGATTCTGTATACTTGTAAGAATTACTGAAGCGCCTTTTCCGTTCGAAATCCTGAGGCTTTCTTCAGAGCTCGCTTTAGAGTGTCGACAAATCTTTCTTCGAGTCCATTGGACCTCGGATGATACGGCGGCGTCGTTATGTGGTTAATTTGATATAACTCACAAAATTCCTTAATTCTTCAGAAGTGAATTGTGTACCATTGTCACTCACAATACACTCTGGCACACCGAACCGTGCAAATAGTTCATGCAAAAAAGTTGTTGTGGTATTGGACGTAGGCTTTTTGCAGCGTAGTACTTCCGGCCATTTTGTAAAACTATCTACCACTATTAAGTAGTAAAAATCTTCTACTGGACCAGTGAAATCAATGTGTAAACTTGTCCACGGATGATCCGTCTTGGGCCATGGTTTGTGTACTATAGGTGGTGCCTTAGCTGCTAACGCACACCCGTTACATCGATGAACCATGTTTTCGATATCCACATCCATTCCTTTCCAATATACAAAGCTTCGCATTAAGCTTTTTGTTCTATTAATACCCGGGTGACCCATATGAAAGTCCTGTAGTATTCTTTTCTGCAACTTTTTTGGTACTACTACTCTCTCTCCATATAATAAAATTCCATCACCTATTGAATAAATCTCCTGCACTTTTTGGTCATTTGCTACTATTTTGCTTTTTATTTCTAAAATGAAATCATCGCTTTCAGCTTCTTTTTTAATTTCCTTTAGTGTAACCGGTAGCTCTCTCAATGTTGTTTACCATGCTTTTCACCTCATAATCTGCTCTGATATTTGCAATAATTGATTCTTCGAATCTTTCTTTTTGACTCGGTACGAGTCTTGATAAACTATCCGCATGAATCATATTTTAGGATGATAAGTGCTTTATGTGAAAATCATAATTGAGAAGAATGGTTCCCCATCTCAACAGACGATTTGCCGTATAGACGGGTAACCCTTTCTTTGAAACAAAAATAGTGATCAGTGGTTTATGATCCGTTTCAAGCATAAAATGTCTGCCGTGGATGTATCTATGAAATTTTGTTATGGCAAAAATGATACTCAACGCATCTTTTTCTATCTGGGAGTAATTTCTTTCTCCCGGGAGTAAAGTTCTCGAAACATGTGCAATTGGTTTTCTAGAACCATCTGGCATTATGTGTTGAATACACGCTCCTATCCCGTATGAACTAGCGTCACTTGCCACTACACTATCCAGTTTTGGGTTGTAATGGGTTAAAAAGAGGTAGGACGTAAGCATTTTCTTTATTTCATCAAAGGCTTTCTGACATTCTGTCGTCCATTCCCATGCCTTGTCTCTTTTTAGCAGTTCATTTAACGGAGCTCTTAATTTGTACATTCCTTTAATGAACGCTTGATAATAATTTGCAATCCCCAGAAAACTCTGTAGCATCGCCACATTAGTGGGCGTCGGCATGTCTCTAATCGCAATGGACTTTTCCGGATCTGGACATCTGCCATTTTTGTTGATTATGTGACCTAAATACTTAATTTCCTCCAAACCAAATTCGCACTTTGACTCTTTGACTTTAAATCCAAAGTCCTGAATCTTTTTAAATACTTGATTGAGATGTCTCGATGTTCGCCGACGGTTTCGCTCCTTACTATGATGTCGTCTAAGTAAGCGCACGCAAAGTCTAGATCATTCAACATGACGTCCATAGCTTGTTGAAAAATGGCTGGTGCCACTTTAATACCAAAAGGAAGCCTGTTGTACTTGAATAACCCTCTATGCGTGTTTATCCCTAGTAACTTCGAACATTCCTCTTCGACGGGAATTTGGAGATAAGATCTGATAAGTCAATTTTTGAAAATATAACTCCACCATTTAGCTTGTTAAAAATCTCCTCCGGACTTGGTAACGGGTAATGGTAGTCCTTAATTACCGAGTTCAACCTTGTCGAAAAATCGACGCAGACTCTGACTTGGTTTGATTTCTTTTTTATGCATACAATCGGCGCAGCCCATGAATTAGATTCTACTTTCGAAATAATTCCCATTTTTTCCAACCTATCAAGTTCTTCGTTAATTTTCTCTACACTTGCGAAAGGCACGTTACGTTTCTTTTTAAAAATTGGCATAGTATTTTCCTTTAATTCAAATTTGGCTTCAAACTTGTTACATCTTCCAAGACCAGGTGTGAAGGTTTCCGGAAACCTTTTCTTTAATTCCTCTTTAATGTCCTGTCTTGTTTGCGTATTACTTTCTACTTTTCTGCAGAATGAGTTTAACCCACAATTCGAATGTTTCAATAAAATCTGTACCCATCAAGTTTTCTCCATTTTTCAGAATGAAAACTTTTATTTTTTTAACTATCCCGTTCAATTTCATGGGAAGTACAACCTCGCCTTCGAAGTTAATTTCCTTTCTCGTTACCATTCGAGCGCATTTCGTTGACTTCATATTACAGGCCTTCTTAAAATTTTCCATGTTTTATAGTTTATTATTGTTAAATCTGAACCCGAATCGAGTTAAAATTTGATATTCTTTTTAAATATTTCAGTCGTCACATACTTACTCAAATCTCTATCCGATTTGATATTTGAATTTGTTTGTCTAATTCGGCTATTGACTTTTTTCGTTTTACAACACGACACATTCTTGTGGCACACGAAACATTTTTTATTTCTATACGGGCAATTTACCTCCCAGTGTCTTTCGTTACACCGTCTACAATGATAGGGTGGAACCTTTTTTTTCTCCTCATTCCTTTCATTTAATTTTTCTTGTCTATTTTTAAAATACGCCGAATTTTTTCTCCAATTTTTTCTGATGGGTAATGTGACTGTTTTTTTTATTTTTTTAATATAAGCAATGCCACCTTCTTCGATTTTTTGAGACTCTTTCTTTAAACTTACGGCCCGCTGACACTCCTCTGCTAACTTTTGCAGGGTAAGGTTTTGTTCAGATTCGAGTTTAGACAAAACTTTACGTCTTATTTCGGCACTCTTACTGGATACCAGTCCTTGAGCAAAAATTAAACACTTGAATTCTTCAACCGTAATCTCTGCCAATCTGAAATTGTCACAATGTCTATTCACTATAGATGCATATGTTAAGTAATCCTGATCGTCGGATTTAGCGACATTCATGCATAACCATCGCTTATGCCAAAGCGATATATTTCCTCCAAACAACTCCTTTAGCAATTTCACTGTTTCCGAGAATTCCAATTCATTTGTTCTTCTCGGTAGAATAAAATCTACAAATTTGCTATGTTCTGCTGTACCTAGCTTTCTTAGTAATAGACTGACTTTTCTTGAATTCGACCAGTTTTCACAGTCTGTATAGAAAATATCTTCATATCTTTTAAAGTACTCTTCAAACGTTTTTCCTTCGTCTGGCACATAGTTGAAAGGTTCCAGCGAATTAAATATGATGTTATTAGAATATGAAGAATTTCCTTCATTTGCCTGCTTGTTGTTTAATTTCTCCAGTGTTAACTTTTGAATTTCTAAAACTTTGATCTGCATTTCTTCCTGTTTTCTCAGTCTTTCCTCTTGTTTGTCTTGATATTTTTGCTGTCTTTCCTCTTGCTTTTCTTGATATTTTTGTTTTTTTCCTCTTGCTTTTGCTGTCTTTCCTCTTGATTTTCTTGATAGTTTTGCTGTGCTATTTGCTGTTCCCTTATTAATAAGGCAAACTGTTCACTTTAACGTTGCTGACTCAACTGCAGGGCTTTGAATAATTCAGCTTGACTCAACTGCTGGGCTTTAAATAATTCAGCTATGACTTTGGATAATTCATCCATCTTTATCTGATAGTGTTCATGCAACAAAGAATATACTTTTAAATTGTGTATCCACGAATATAATATAAGCTGACCAAAAAATCGAAACAACTTACGACTTTTTAATTTTATGTCTTGCTTTATAAAATATTGTTGAGCAACCAAAATAAAATATTTTTTTTTTTTTAGAAGTTCCTTACCTTTCAAAGTAGACACGATGTATTTGTGCGCCTTTTAATTCCATGCATGTTTTTGTAGTCGGTCAGTTTTTTTTTAATTCACCGTTATTCGTTTATGCCACCTTTCAGATTTTTCTGAGTGAACGTTCCTTTATGCTTAGTCGTCCTTTAACGAGTTTTAAATATCCAGAACTTCAGAATCCTTTGCCGTTCCATTAGATGTTGGACTTTTAATTAATAATTTTTTCCTTCAGTCTGGGTTCTTCAAAGACTTGTCCCAATTGTTGAAGGCTATCAATTATCAATTCTTTTTTTTTTAAACAACTCTTTGGAAATATTATAAAGTCAATGAAATTATTGATAAACGCTATGCAATCGATCAAAATATATTGATTGTAACTAGTCTAAAGAGTTTTGACAGTATTATATTTCAAATTTTATGTTTTATAAAGATTTGAAATACATAGTTATTTACGTGCAAAAGCATGCTTTTTGGCTAATTTTTCAACGTTTTTCAACACTTGCTTGCAAATTTAAATAACTCTTTGGAAACATTATAAAGTCAATAAAATTATTGACATACGAAATGCAATCGATCAAAATATATTGATTCTAACTAGTTTGAAAAGTTTTGACAGAGTTATATTAGAAACTTTATGTTTTACACAATTTTGAATTGATTTACGTGCTATTTTGTCTGCTTTTACAATGTTTTCAACGCTTGCTTCAAAATTTAAATAACTCTTTGGAAACATTGGAGAGTCACTGAAATTATTGAAATACGATATGCAATCGATCAAAATATATTGATTTTAACTAGTTTCAAAAGTTTTGACAGAGTTATATTACAAAATTTATGTTTTACAAATTTTGAAATATATAGTGATTTACGTGGGAAACCATCTTGTTTTGACTACTTTTTAAATGTTTTCAACGCTTGCTTCAAATTTTACATAACTCTTTGGAAACATTAGAAAGTCAATGAAATTATTGATAAACGATATACAGTCGATCAAAATATATTGATTTTAATTAGTTTGAAACGTTTTGACCCAGGTATATTACAAATTTTATGTTTACCCGAGTGGAACTAGGTGACCGAACTCCTTCCCAGTTATTAAGACATATCAAAACTCTGTTAGGTACTAATGTCATGGCAGAAAATATTCTACGGAGATTGTGGTTGGACAAAGTACCCAGCACAATGACGCAAATTTTAGCAACCATGACAGAGGAAACTGAAATACATTTTGGGTTACGTAACGCCGCTCAAACCTTCCAGAGACTAATCGACGAGGTATTTAGAGGTTTACCTTTCATATATGCCTACATAGATCATGTTTTAATCGCCAGCAAAACCGAGAAGAACACAAAATGCATTTGGAACAAGCTTTCCAAAGACTTTCGCATTTTGGACTCAAAATTAATGTTTACAAGTGTGTTTTTGGAGAACCAAAAATAAATTTCCTCGGACATGAAATTGACCACGAAGGTATTTCACCTTTACCAGACAAATTGGAAGCTATTACCAATTTTCCGCAACCAACGTCATTAAGACAATTGCGAAGATTTATAGGCCTTATCAATTATTACAGGAGATTTATACCCAATTGTCCAGCGGTACTGTCACCTTTGACAAACCTACTAAAGAACAAGAACAAAAAGATTATGTTACAGGAAGACACTCTAGAAGCATTCAACAATGCCAAAACAGCTTTAGCTAACTTTACTAAGCTGAATTACATCAAGGATAGCGAGAAAATTAAGCTTACTCTCACAACAGATGCTTCATGAACAGCAGTATGTGCGGTTTTACACCAAATCGTGGACAAACAAGTCACACCTATATCTTTCTTCTCTGCTAAACTAAATAAGGCACAAACTAAATACAGCACATTTTCGAGAGAGATATTAGCTATTTCTATTAAACATTTTCAGCACCTCTTGGAGGGCAGAGATTTCATCATATACACAGACCATAAACAATTAATATATGCATTACACACACATACTGACAAATATAATCCTCGGGAAATCAGACACCTAGATTACATTTCCCAATTCTCTTCAGATATCAGATATGTAACAGGTCAAGAAAACATAGTGGCAGATGCATTATCACGTGCCACAATTGCTTCTTTAGATTCTAGTTCTTTGAACCTCGAATTAATCGCTAAAGAACAAACCACAGACACTACACTCCAAGAAGTAGAACAAAGCGCCAAATATGTCAACTGACATAAGAAATTGGACAAAATCTTGTTTATCATGCCAGAAGAACAAGATAAATAAGCACACCAAATCACCCGCAGGCACATTCAGCACACCTGATGCAAGATTCACAAACATACACGTTGATATTGTAGGACCTTTACCATGTTCTCAAGGATATACATATATACTTACTATCATACATAGGTTTACTCGCTGGCCTGCTGCAATAGCAATCAAAGATATTACAGCCACAACAATAGCTAAAACAATAGCTTGCTGAATGGATCGCAATATTTGGTGTACCTTCAGTAATCACAACAGACAGAGGAGCTCAGTTCCAGTCTACATTATTTAGAGAGTTCAATCACCTACTCGGAACTCGACACATAAAAACTACAGCCTATCTTCCTTGTGCAAACGGAATGCTAGAACGTTTCCACAGACAGTTGAAGACAGCTCTAGCGATGAAACAAAACAAAACTAATTGGCTAGAAAACTTACTACTGGTAATCATTAACGTTTACACAAACACGGAAAGCAAACAAAAATATATCCTTAACAAATGACCTTTCCACTTGCACATATATATTTATAAGAAATGACGGTGTAAAAAAACCATTATGTTCAAACTATTCAGGTCCATACCAAGTTATTAACAGAAAGAACAAGTATTTCACCATCATGAAAAATGGAAAATATGACAATATTGCTATCGATCGGATTAAACCGGCTTATGTCGATAATCAATTCTCACAGCAACTACAAAAATATCACACAAAAGACGAATGAACAAACATCCAACAAAACAAATGACACCTCACCAGAGACAATAGAAGAGAAGATTGTCACAACAAGATCTGGGAGACACGTGCATTGGCCAAAATATTACAAAATATATCTGAGATATTAAATAATTGTTTCCTACACATCATTATGAATAAATTTCTAATGATCTGGAGGGGGCCTTTTGTCGTGTCCACTAAAATATCAACTACAATATTTATAAACCAATCACACTCAAGAAAACACTTACATCTTAAAACACACCAATAAAATCATCGATTACAAATCAGAATGTTTGTTGCATTAGTCATCATTCTTTTTAGGTAGATAACGACCAAATATCGTACGGACGTAGTAGAAGACATAACACGTGACTTCTTCGGGCCAATTAGAAATAAATAAACAATTTAATTCTGGAGCCGATATTTTCGGAAAAAGTGTATAAAAACATACGAAACCCGTTCCCAAAACAATATACACGCAGCTGCCACCAAATTCCACACACCTCTTGCCGATGACCTTGATGACCTCATGTCAAAAACGACAGCGTTGACAAACTCCAGACAACGGCAATACCACCAACAGTAAGAAACAATTCGTATCTCTAGTATCCTTTTTTACTATGTACCACGCACACACATCTAGACTTGTTCATACAAACACACATATCACAACATTTTATTGTTTCTCACACACGTACACAAAGACAGTTTATATTTTATTTCAGAACTTTATCAACCCAAACAAAAGACATAACTTTCCAACTTTTCGTATTCCTATCGTTATATTAAATCAATGTTTATTTGTTGAAACTACGTAGTCTTTTCTATTGAATTTTATTCCTTCAATGAAAAGTGTTTGATTATTCTAGACGGCCAAATTCCGAGCAACCTTGTAACGATATTTTATTAATGTATTGAATCCCGATACTCCGAATTTTAATATTCAACGAAAAACTGAGTAGAAGGATTCCTACAAGCTTGCTTTTGCAAGTAAATCACTATGTAATTCAAACCTATGTAAAACATAGAATTTGTAATATAACTTTTCAGACTAGTTAAAATCAATATATTTTAACCGATTACATATCGTTTTTCAATAATTTCGTTGATTTATAATGTTTCCAAAGACTTATTTAAATTTTGGAGCAAACGTTGAAAACGTTGAAAAAGTAGCCTTTCCGTCCTAATCTTGACTTTAAGAAGATGCTTAAAATACAAGATCAGTTGGGAAAAGGTGAACTTCTCGCCTCCATAGAATCCCTTCTGTCGCGTCGTCCAAATCACGACTCTCATAACTCCTAGCAAGCAGTGGAACACATATTGTTCAGCCTTCGTAATCGGCGGTGCCACATTGCTACAAGCGGAAGAGGCTTGAAGGACAAACAACTTTCCCTGCAGCATGCAGACCATGAGGACTTCAACAATCTTCCACAACGACACTACCAGGCTGCACTGAAAGAAGGCGTGACACAGGGTTTTGACCTCTGTAACACAGCGACGAATTTGGAGAAGTTTCCAAGCCAGCTGAACAAAGTCTTTTGGCGAACCAGAGGGCCCCACGAATCACCAGCCAGGTGAGTGAAGCCTCATCGTTAGTGAGACATTTCAACCCGAGAGCCCAAGGCCATATTGAGGGAGCCTCCTGCTTCGTAAGACCGAGACTGTCAATCAGAATATCATGAACGAACCCCCTGACTAATACTTCATATAATGCCCAAAAAGACAACGCCTGGACGTTTGAGAGGCAATCCGACGCCCTTAAGAGGCGCTTCAGACCAAGACGACATTCGCGATAGAAGTAGCATTCGGCTCGGGGTAAACGGCGGGACTCTTCCTCGCACGAGTGCACACTTCTCAGGGATGGGAAGTTCTTACGGGCGTCTTCCTTCCAGAAGGCGCCCTTCTCATCCGGTTCGCGACATATTCGATCTAGAAATCTGATGTGAAGCATATGTTGACGAATCTCAATGGTAGGCATGCCCAGAACGCCCTCAGAAGGATAAAGGCAACAGATCCTCCGAGTGACTCTGGCGGCCTTGCCTCCCCACAAGAAGGAGAACAAGAGCCTCACGAACGCCAGTCCCAAAACATTGAACAGTGAGAATATAAAAAATATATTTCTAAACTTGTCCTGGAAACGCTCGTGGGAAAAGTGAAGTAGTTTTCTTTTTTCGCTTTTTCTAAAACCGTGTTGCATGTTTGTTTTACTTCCTTCTTGAATGTGCATTCTCTTTTTGTTATTTTCGAAAATGAATCCCTGTTTCTTTTTTCAAGTTGTAATCCTTTTTTCATCTTCCATGGCAATCCTTTTGCAATGCGTAATCCCGCCTTAATAAGGCGCACAAAATGAAATTTTTTGTGCATATGTTAATTTGTAATTTTTTTTTATTTTACTGTGTACTGTAATAAATGTAAAAAAGCCACATCTGCCAAAATCATTGACAAACTCTCCCGTGAAATCTCTTTGTTCTTCTAAACCTTCTCCTATAAAAACACCTTCAGGCATGACACCATCAACTACTCCAAAAGATACTCCGATGCAAACACCCATTCAATCACCTCTGAAGAAAAGAAACAGAAACCCTGATACTCAACCAGCCACAGATAAGAAAAAAAAAAGAAAATCAAACCACCATATCTCCCAGGGGAAGACGTCTGCCGCGTATCCCGGGATCAGGCGGAAAGGGTATTCGGGCAAACGAAGAACACGAAGAACTTAAAAATTTTATGGAATTTCCGGCACATTAATGGTGTGGATGTGGAGGTGCCGGAGAATTTCAAGAAGGCCCGAACCCTGTTGACCGTCGTAAGAACTGGCCCGGGTACGCGGGAGATTTGGGGCATGATAGAGGAGGTAAAGTCGTCCTTGAAAGTGGTGCCCCCAGCGGCCGTCCTCATCGAAGAAAATCTGGATGACACAAAGAAATGTAAAGAGAGGGTGTCTTTTTTTGTTCACCCATCCCTTTATAGCTAACATATCCTGCGGACATCGGCGGCTTGTCTCAGGGGGATACGCTTGATACTGAGATGATGTCCGGTTCAATGGGACAAGCTGTCGGTGTCCTCACCCCAGCCATGTTCTATCCTGAAGGGCAGCCCTAATCAGCTTCACAATGGCACTTTGGTTAGCTAGTTTAAATGTCCGGGGCCTGAGGTCCGAGTCTCGCAGGGCGAGGCTCTCTCGTGACCTTCAGCGCCTCGGGGTGAATGTATGTCGTATACAAGAGACCCGGTTTTCTTCTCATGATAGTGGGGACATACTGTCTAAAGGGTTCGCCCTTTATTCAGCATGTTTTGATGGTCGTTCGAGGGGTGTCTCTTGGCTAGTGAGCAAGTCTTTGAAGGCTGCATGTACCCTTGTCTTCGCGGATCCGGCGGGCAGACTTTGCGTGCTGGATGTTACCATAAAGGATAAGGTTCTTCGTCTCATTGGGGTTTATGCGCCCAATATCCATTCCGAGCGGCCTGCTTTGTTTCGGCAGATCGCGCCGTTTTGACGACGTCTCGTCGGGTAGTTTTAGCGGGGATTGGAATGCCGTCCTTGACCCCGATATAGATCGTATAGGGCACAAACAAGGTACTAACAACCCGGAAGTGAAACCATTTCTGGACTTTATCGATGGGTTTGATCTCCTTGATAAATTCCGGAATGAACACCCTCGGGAGGTAGCATGGACTTGGACAACTAGTGGCAACTCGGCTCCTGGCTCGCTTGCGAGCTACCTGGACCGAGTCTTAGGAGAGTCGATGTAGGGCTCTTAGGGTGTCCAAGTTTCCATTATATAGTTTATACGGATCATAGGCTGGTCCGGGTCCGTGTAAACTTAGATAAGCCTAAGGTTAGGTTGGCTGGTTACTGGAAATTGAACTGTTCACTTTTTGGTGATCAGGGTTTCCGGGACCAGCTGTTACTAATGATGCAAAGGGAATTGACGGGGGCGGTTGTGGGAAATGCCTGGTGGTGAAATTTAAAATCTAAAATTCGAACGTTCGCTGCCGATTTTAGTCGTCGACTCAATCTAGATAGATTAGCGGCGCAAACTGCTTTAGAAAATAAAGTCGATCGGGCAGTGAAATCCCGTGTTAGCGGGGACATAGATTTAGCTAAGGCAGAGTTGGCCTCCTTGCTTATCAAGAAGGATCAAGCTCTGGTAGTTAGGGCTAAGTTAAAACGAATGTCTTCTGAGGCTACGAATATGGCCGCTGAACTGCGTGTAGAGGAGAATCGAAACGCGTCTAGGCGACATATAGCGTGCGTCACATTACCGGATAAGCGGACCGTGACTACAAACACGGGCATATGTGAGGTCTTTCGGGATTACTTTCAGGATCTTTTCACCAGGGAGCCCGGTCTGAGCTCTGCTCAGTTCGACGCCTATTTAGCTGGCTTTCCCTGCCTCTCGGCAGCTGAAGTGGCTAGGTGCGAGGGTCCCATAACAGAGTCGGAAATCTGGGAAGCGCTGAAGCAGGTTGGCCTGGATAAGTCTCCGGGATTAGATGGTCTTCCCTACGAAGTTTACTTGAGGTTGTCGCACGTTTTTGTTCCTTTGCTGCAACTGATTTTCAACCACTGGATGAGGCAGGGGTGTTTACCTCAACGCTTCACCAGGGGTGTGATCAAATTGCTGCGTAAGGACAAGGACGGTGGGGATGGGTTAGGGAACTTTCGCCCTTTAACGTTGTTAAATGCTGACTTAAAGATTTTGGCGAAGATCTTAGCCAACCGTCTACAGCTTGTCCTGTTTGTCTGATTGGCCCTGAACAGACTTGTGCTGTGAAGGGCAGGACTATTCAGGATAACCTTCATATGGTACGCTTGATCTTAGAACAAGTCGACAGTGAAGCCGCGCTGATCAATTTAGATCAGTCCAAGGCCTTCGATAGGGTTGACCATCGATTTCCGGAGGCTGTCCTTTTCGGCGGCCGGTTTCGGAGCCGACTTTCGCTCCTGGATCCGACTCTTGTATGCGACCCCGGTGCACTGGTGGAAGTGAATGGGGTAAGATCGAAGCCTTTCGTATTGTCTCGCTCCATTCGTCAAGGTTGTCCGCTCTCGCCTCTGCTTTACGTTCTTGCGTTGGAACCTTTCCTTCGCAAGTTAAAGGCGAATCCGGTCCTACGCGGTATTTCGCTGCCTGTTGCTTCCAGCTCGGCCAGGTATTCTGCCTATGCTGACGACGTTTCGGTTCTTGTGTCGAGCAGAGCCGAGATTGACGAAGTCAGCAAGCAGATCAGTGGGTATGAGATGGTGACAGGGGCCAAGATCAACCGCGATAAGTCTGTTGGCTTGCGGTTTGGTGCGTGGAAGGGAGTTTCTCTTCCCGGACCTTTCCTCTGGACGGATGGACCGATCAAGATACTCGGCGTCTGGTTCGGTCCTGATCTCCAGTTGGAAATGAATTGGTCGGAGGTGCAAGGGAAGGTCGAGGCCGCGGTTAATCTGTGGTCTCGGAGGGGACTTTCCCTGAAGGGAAGGGCGGAAGTATGTGTTTCACACATCTATCCGATCCTCCTGTACCGACTCTCTGTGCTTCCACTCCCGTATGCCCGACTAATGTCATTAGTCAAGGCCTTGTTCTCTTCTTGTGGAGAGGCAAGGCCCATATGGTATCTTGCGAGATCTGTTGCCTTCATCCCTCTGAGGGCGGTCTGGGTATGCCTAGCATTGAGATTCGTCAATATATGCTTCGCATTACCTTTCTATAGACCGAATGTGTCGCGGTTTGGATGAGGTGGGCACCTTTTGGAAAGAAGATGTCCGTAAAACATTTCCCATCCCTGAGAAGTGTGCACTCGTGCGAGGAGGAGGCCGGCCGTACACCTCGTGTCGAGTGCTCCTTCTACCGCGAATGTCGTCGTGCTTTTGAAGCTCCTCTTGCGGACGTCGGATGGCCTCTCCGACGCCCAACCGTTGTCTCGTAAGGCATTATATCGATTGTTAGTTAGGGGTCCGTTCGAGATGGTCTGATCGACGAGCTCGGTCTTACGAAGCAGGAGGCTCGCTCGATATGGCCTTGGGCGCCTGGGTTGAAATGTCTCAATAACGATGAGGCATCACTCACCTGGCTGATGATTCGTGGGGCCCTCTGGGTCGGCAAAAGACTTTGTTCAGCAGGCTTGGAGAAATATCCAAACTGTCGTCGCTGTACTGGGAATGTCGAGACCATTGGTCACGCCTTTTTTCAGTGCAAGACGGTAGTGCCGTTGTGCAAGTTTGTTGAAGGCCTCATGGTTCGCATGCTGCAGGGAAAGTTTTTTGTCCTGGAAGCCAGTTCTGTTTGTAGCAATGTGGTATCGCAATTGACGAAGGCTGAACACTATGTGTTCTGTTGCTTACTAGGGGTTATGCGAGTCGTGATTTGGACGACGCGAAAGAAGGAATTCTATGATGGCGAGAAGTTCACCTCTTCCCAACTGATCTTTTTCTTTAAGCATCAGCTTAAAGTCAAGATTAGGACGGAAAGGCGGCGGCTCCCAGCATCAGAATTTGGCAAAAGGTGGGTGAATCTTGCGCGAATGTGTAGAGTGAAAGGGGCTGACCTTGAGTGGCATTTGGACGTCGGTTAGGTATCAGAATTTTGTCTTATCAGGGTTGAACATAGGCAACCCACCCAGATATTAGGCTAGTTTAGGTTTTGATTTTGAATTTTTAGTTTCTTTTTTTTCAGTTAACTTAGCTAGGGTATGTATGCTCATTGGTCCCTTTTTATTTCTGTCCCTATTTTTCTTTTGTTTAATTCCCCATCCCCTCCCTCGTTAGGTGGTTAGTGATGTCAGTTCTCTGGTGGATGCGGGGCGCCTTTCGTTTCGTGCGTGTGTTTTTTTCGTATTTGTTGTTGTGTATGAATGAGTGAGTGTTTGTGTGAATGCTTGATGGTTTGAATGTGTTCTTATTTTTGATAGTCCCGCATCGATTTCGTCCGGTTAACTGATATTTCTGCCATTCATTTAAAGTTTGTTGGGGGTTTTAATACTAACACTAATTTTGTTTAGTTTCTTGTAAATATATTTCGTCATATTGTATATACTCATTGGGGGATTTTTTTTTAAAAATTGTTTTTATTTCCCTCCCCCCCACAACAATATCTGTACATAAGGGGGACTAGTTAGGACTTTCATAGCGAATCTGAGCTATTATGGTGGACGTAGTAAGAAAGGTAGGAAACAATGTGTTGTTTTGGTGATTGGATTATTGTTTGCATGTTTGGGTCAGTGTCTTCGACTAGCTAAGTTTAGATTTAAGACAGATGAAGACCGTCATTCCCCATCCCCCTTTTTGGCCTTGTGCCGCATTTTGTATTTTAATGCAAATAAATATAGAAATCACGCGATTCTTTTTGGTTTTTCCACCGTTTCTTGTCTGACCGTGTTAGACGTTTATTCTGTCTTCCAGAGGATTATTTTTTGAACTTTTTATTTGCCTTAATTTAAAAGTTTTGATTTATTTTTTACCATTTTTCTAACGTTACTTTTGACTTTTTGTTAAAATTTTTCATTTTTCTAACGTTCATTTTTTTTTCCATTTGATTTTTTTTTTTCATTTCCTTTCCCTTTTTTTTACCGTTACTTCATTTTTGTTATTAGTTATTTCTTTTTATTTTTATATTTCTTTTTACGTTTTATTTTTTCCTTGTTTTTCCCGTGCCCACAAACCCAGGTTTATCTGTTTATTTTCGTCTTTACGTTTCTCGTCCGACCTTTTTTCCATTTATTTATTACGTGTTAATTATTTCTGTGTTTTTTATTTAAATACCCGTTAAAAATTCTACGTTTTATCTAAATAATTACGTGTATATAATATTTGTTTTTTTTTGTGTTTAATTTGTAATTTCTGTCCCTCTTCTTTTTTTTTCCTTATTTAACGTTTTTCGTTGTTGGGTTGACCGTTTTTATCGGCAGCCATATTGTAAATTGTCACATTTTTTAGTTTCGTATTTTATTTTTGTATAGTGTTTTCTTTATTTTTTCCTTTTATAACCTTTCGTTTTTTTTTTTGTGTAATTTGTTTGCTTTCTTGTCTGTTGTCCTTTTAATTTTTGTTCTTTCTTCGTTTTTGTGAACCTAGTTCATTTTTTTTCTCAACTGTCCATTTTGTTTGCGTTTTCGTTTTATCTGTTTACTTTTGTGTTTTTTACTTTTTAAATTTTTTTTTTAAATCCTTCTGTTTTACTTTCGTCTGCTGATCTTTGTTTGCTAAGTTAAATTGTTGTCTCGCTGATAAAAAACTTTGATTTTTTTCCCCCCCCTTTTACCCTCCCTTAAATCTTTATTTTTTAACAAAACGGTTCCCCACCAAAAAAGACCCCTCCCCTTCCTTCTTAATATTTAAAAATGGAAAAGAAGGAAAAAAAAACAAAAATTTTTTTTTGTTTAATAAAAAAAGCCAAATTTGTCTGATTATAGAAAGGCGATACATAAAAATTTATTCAACCCCACCAAAAAAGACCCCGGATAAAGACAATGTAAATGAATATCCAGCACGTGAGCCTACTTGAAAGCGACGATGAAACCGCTGGGAAAAAAAAAAATAATGCTATGGAGGCCAATAATGGCAATAACAAGAAAAAAGAAAAAATCTACGGATGCCAATAATGGCCAAAAATTTCTCAAAAAAGACAAAGAAGCCAGAAATGACACTCAAAGATAAGCATGAGGCCGAATTATCGCCCTCTTGTTGGTCGTCCCCACCAAAGTGCATAATCAATTTAGCGGAGTTCTTGGAGCGTGCTAAGAGTTACGCTCACCTTGTTAAGGTGGACTCTTGTTAAGACCCCAAAGAATTAAAGAATATTGAGTAAAAAAAATAGTGTCAGTTTTCGTCGTGGACAAGCGTACGCGCTAAATTTGGTGATCGACGAAAAAACAATGTTGAAAAGATAGAGTCCTTTCGGGGTTTATGGCCCCTCAGAATAGTTAAATGAAAAAGCTAAATTTTTCATGTGGACGTACTGTTAAATGATTTCATAAAAGACTGCGTCGCCGCTTGCTAAAATTGAGCTAATAACTAAAAAAATATTCTGCGGATGGAACAATTTTCGAATATAAAGAAGGACCAAATTAAAAAATATTAGGTCCCTCCTCGATATCAATTTTTGTCTTCTTGCCGCGTTTTTCTCCCAATATGGCGAAATTCTGGGAGCTTCCTGTCTGATAGCTTGAGCAAAAAAAAGGAGCATTGATATCATGCTGGAGGAGAAAGCCTCCAATCCATCCCCAACTGTCTGGATGTTGGTAAAAAGAAGTTACCGGTCATTGTGACGGGTCGAAGACCATTATGCTGGAGGTGTGGAGTTTTAATCATCTCTCCAGTATTCCTGCCCAATGCGAAGAAACAAATCTGGAAGTCAAAAATTCCAGTTGATCAAGATTCTCTCTGAAATAATCTGTACAGACCGCCTCGCCTGTAATTGGCGTACCAGCTTCCGGGACAAAGTGGGGTCACTTAATCCTCCGGTTGGCGTGTCATCAAAGCCAACGTTTGGATTCCCAAAGAGAAGATTTCTCCATCTGCTAATATATAATATGTGGAAAGAGGGAGGAATGGCTGGTTGTAATTTGGCAATACAGAGGAAATGGCACATGACAGCAATTTTCAGCAGTCCCCTTGAAGAAAAAAATGAAAAAGACATCAAAGCCACTCCAAAATTTGACGTTTAAATTGGTTTGCGATGCCCCGGCCTCAAACTGACACTTCAAGAAAAAACAAAGGAAATTTGATCCGGGATTCGAAAAGACTGAGAAAATTAAAAAGCTGAAGAAGCAATTTGATGCAAAAAAAAAGACCCTATCACTTCAACGTCCTCTGCTCGGCACACCCCTTCACCGAAAAAACAACCTTCTCCCTTGATATCGCCTTCCAAACCCTCTCCCTCGTTTCGTGCGTGTGCTTTCGTATTTGTTGTTGTGTATGAATGAGTGAGAGCTTGTGTGAGTGCTTGACGGATTGAATGTGTCCTTTGTTTTCATAGTCCCACATCGATTTCGTCCGGTTAACTGATATTTCTGCCACATTCAAAGTTTGTGGGGGTTTTAAATTTTCTAACACTAATTTTGTTTAGTTTCTTGTAAATATATTTCGACATATTGTATATACTCATTGGGGATTTAAAAAAAAATGTTGTTTTATGCCCCCTCCTCCACAGACAATATTTGTACATAAATGGGTGTAGTTAGGATTTTCATTGAGTCAAAGAGGCATTTTGGTGGATGTAGTAAACAAAGGTATGGATAAATGTGTTGTTTTGGTGATAGGAATATTGTTTAGTATGATAGGGTCAGTGGTTGTGGCTAGCTAAGTTTTATTTTAAGACAAGTGATGACCGTCCTTTTCCCAATTTGTTTTCGGCCTTGTGCCACATTTGTACATAGTACAATAAATAATGAGGAATCACGCGATTCCATCTGTCTTGTTCGGACTTATTCCTGACCGGCTGTGTTGGGTGTTTGTGATTGTTTTTTTTTTTGTTTTGCGGTGCGACGGGATTGTTTGTCCCACGAGGATTTGATTCACGAACTTGCTTGCTTGACAAACTTCGACCCACATTTTTCTGTTAAGTTTTTGCTTAAGTTTTATATTTTTTATTTTTTCCATTTCTTTTGTTTGTTTTATTTTTTTTTCTGGGCTTTGGCCCATATTTTTTTTAAATTTTTTTTTCATTTTTGTCCGGTTTGACAAAGTCTTACCGGACGATAGCTGTTTTTTATTTCTGTTTATTTTTTAGTACAGTTTAAGAAAAGAAAAGAAAAAAAAGAAAGCTTTGTTTTAATTTTTTCCTTCTTTTTAATTTTTCTAATTAGCGACTCCGGTCGCAATCGTTTTTGGTTTGACTAGTTTGTTTTCTTTTGCGTTTAATTTATTTTCTTTAGCGGCTTCGGTCGCAATCCTTTATTTTTTTTGGTTGCAAACCAGACTTTTTTATTTCTTTTTTTTCTTGTTCATCTTATTTGAATTTTTGACAAAAAAAGAGAGGAGTTTTTTTTTTATTTTTATTTTTTCGGCGCCATTTTTTTTATTTCTTTTAAAAAAAGAGTCTTACCTGTCTCCTTCAGTTGATCTAGTTTGTCTTTAATTTTACTTTACTTTTAGTTTTACCAGTTTATTTCTTTTAAGTTTATTGTCTTTTGTATTTTTTTTTATTTCCTGGGTTATCCAGTTCCCCCCACCCAACTCCTTTCCACATTTTTTGCTAAATTATTAATAGAGACCCGCGGGTGGAAGTCTCCACACTTTTTACATCATGGCCGACGATGCTAGTCGGTCAAAGGTTAAAAAAGACCTTTTCGGGTCGGTTGCTAAGGCCGACCCGCCGGATAAATCCGTCAATAAACGGGCAAATCCTGCCCAAAATTTGAATGACCGTACTAAGGGCGCGATTAACGCGAAAGAAGGAGAGACCAGGCAGGTCTCAAACCCACCTGATAAATCGGAAAAAAAGCGGGCTGATGAGAGCCCAAAAGCAGACCATGATAGTATCTCCAAAAAAGGAGGCACAAAGTAAGACTGCCGAGGATTTGCCCTCCTGCTGGAAGTCCCCCCCCTAGTTGTATTTTGAACATGGCGGATTTCCTGGATAAGGCGAAAGGCTACGCCCATCTTGTTAATAAAGATGGGTTCGTCGAAGTTGTCCAGTTTGTGTTCGCAAAAAGAATGGTGACCGTTTTTGTGGTGGACAAGAAAACACGTAAGATTTGTCGCTCCACAAAAGACACTGTGATTAAATCACTTTTGTCCTTGGGGATAAAACCCCAAAGAGTTATTAAGAGCACTGGGTTCTTCATGTGGGACATTCTGCTACCCACACCAGAAGATTGCCTGGCCATGGCCAAAAAAGAGTTCATTACAAAAGATCTGATTTTAAGAACCGAATGAAGGCCGCAGGCGGACCAGGGTGGCCGTTTTTGAGGTTCCTCCTCAAATTTCGGGAGAGCTCATGGCTGCATTTTTCATGCAGTATGCCAAATTTTAGGGGCTCTCTCTGATAATTTGAACGGGGGATGGACTTTCGATATAATGCTAGACCAGAAGGCCTTCAAGTCCGTCCCCAACTGTTTGGTGTTTGGCGACCGGAAAATGCCGGTCATAGTGACCGGTAGGAGACCAACTTGCTGGAGGTGTGGGGAGACTGGTCACCTTTCCTCCTCCTGCCCAGGGAAGAAGGCCCCTGGAGGTCCGGTCGCAGGTGAACAAAATATCCCCTTGGCCGAGAAAGTAAAATTAGCGTCGCCTGTAATGGGCCTAGCTGCGAGGCGGACCGGTGAGGAAAATCCCTCGGTTGGGTCCAGACCCTCATTTTCCCCAAAACCGACGCCTTCCACAAGTGTGGATAAGGATAAGGATGAGGGGGAATGGCGCCTCGTAGTTAGGGGCAAGGGGAAGACCCAAACAGCGGTTCCTCAGTCCCAGCATGACCCCAAGGACAAAGTCACCTACAGCACCATTCCCTCTACCAGCTCTGAGGGCGATGCCTCGGCGTCTTACGAAAAAAACGCCAGTGAAACCCAAAAAGCAAATGAGCCAAGCTGGCAGAAAATATTAGATATTAAAAAACTCAAAAGAAAAGCTGGAGGCTAAGCGGGGTAAAGAAAAAAAATCGCTGGGGGCACCGGGCGCCCTATCCTCTGCCCCGTCTTCCCCTACATCATCTAAAAAGTCTTTTACAAAGCCACATCTGCCAAAATCATTGACAAACTCTCCTGTGAAATCTCTTCGTTCTTCTAAACCTTCTCCTGTAAAAACACCTTCAGGCATGACACCATCAACTACTCCAAAAGATACTCCGATGCAAACACCCATTCAATCACCTCTGAAGAAAAGAAACAGAAGCCCTGATACTCAACCAGCCACAGATAAGAAAAAAAAAGAACATCAAACCACCATATCTCCCAGGGGAAGACGTCTGCCGCGTATCCCGGGATCAGGCGGAAACGGTCTTCGGGCAAACGAAGAACACGAAGAACTTAAAAATTTTATGGAATTTCCGGCACATTAATGGTGTGGATGTGGAGGTGCCGGAGAATTTCAAGAAGGCCCGAACCCTGTTGACCGTCGTAAGAACTGGCCCGGGTACGCGGGAGATTTGGGGCATGATAGAGGAGGTAAAGTCGTCCTTGAAAGTGGTGCCCCCAGCGGCCGTCCTCATCGAAGAAAATCTGGATGACACAAAGAAATGTAAAGAGAGGGTGTCTTTTTTTGTTCACCCATCCCTTTATAGAGCCCTTAAGCTAACATATCCTGCGGACATCGGCGGCTTGTCTCAGGGGGATACGCTTGATACTGAGATGATGTCCGGTTCAATGGGACAAGCTGTCGGTGTCCTCACCCCAGCCATGTTCTATCCTGAAGGGCAGCCCTAATCAGCTTCACAATGGCACTTTGGTTAGCTAGTTTAAATGTCCGGGGCCTGAGGTCCGAGTCTCGCAGGGCGAGGCTCTCTCGTGACCTTCTGCGCCTCCCAGGGTGAATGTATGTCGTATACAAGAGACCCGGTTTTCTTCTCATGATAGTGGGGACATACTGTCTAAAGGGTTCGCCCTTTATTCAGCATGTTTTGATGGTCGTTCGAGGGTGTCTCTTGGCTAGTGAGCAAGTCTTTGAAGGCTGCATGTACCTTGTCTTCGCGGATCCGGCGGGCAGGCTTTGCGTGCTGGATGTTACCATAAAGGATAAGGTTCTTCGTCTCATTGGGGTTTATGCGCCCAATATCCATTCCGAGCGGCCTGCTTTGTTTCGGCAGATCGCGCCGTTCCTGACGACGTCTCGTCAGGTAGTTTTAGCGGGGGATTGGAATGCCGTCCTTGACCCCGATATAGATCGTATAGGGGCACAAACAAAAGGTACTAACAACCCGGATGTGAAACCATTTCGGGACTTTATCGATGGGTTTGATCTCCTCGATAAATTCCGGAATGAACACCCTCGGGAGGTAGCATGGACTTGGACAACTAGGTGGCAACTCGGCTCCTGGCTCGCTTGCGAGCTACCTGGACCGAGTCTTAGTTAGGAGAGTCGATGTAGGGCTCTTAGGGTGTCCAAGTTTCCATTATATAGTTTATACGGATCATAGGCTGGTCCGGGTCCGTGTAAACTTAGATAAACCTAAGGTTAGGTTGGCTGGTTACTGGAAATTGAACTGTTCACTTTTTGGTGATCAGGGTTTCCAGGACCAGCTGTTACTAATGATGCAAAGGGAATTGACGGGGCGGTTGTGGGAAATGCCTGGTGGTGAAATTTAAAATCTAATTCGAACGTTTGCTGCCGATTTTAGTCGTCGACTCAATCTAGATAGATTAGCGGCGCAAACTGCTTTAGAAAATAAAGTCGATCGGGCGGTGAAATCCCGTGTTAGTGGGGACATAGCTTTAGCTAAAGGCAGAGTTGGCCTCCTTGCTTATCAAGAGGATCAAGCTCTGGTAGTTAGGGCTAAGTTAAAACGAATGTCTTCTGAGGCTACGAATATGGCCGCTGAACTGCGTGTAGAGGGAGAATCGAAACGCGTCTAGGCGACATATAGCGTGCGTCACATTACCGGATAAGCGGACCGTGACTACAAACACGGGCATATGTGAGGTCTTTCGGGATTACTTTCAGGATCTTTTCACCAGGGAGCCCGGTCTGAGCTCTGCTCAGTTCGATACGCAATCAATCAAAATCTATTGATTTTAATTGTTTCATTCGATTTGACAAAGTGATATTACAAATTTTAGGTTTTACTAATTTTTTTTAAATACATAATGCAAAATCAATCTATATGACTACTTTTTCAACGTTAAACACGCTAGCTTCAAAATATAAATGACTCTTTGGAAACAATAGTAAATCAATGAAATTTTTGAAAATCGATATACAATCAATCAAAATGTATAGATTTTAACTAGTTTTGACAAAGTGATATTACAAATTTTAAGTTTTACTACGTTTTGGAATACATAATGATTTACATGCAAATTCAAAGTGATTTGACTACTTTTTCAACGTTAAGAACGTGAGCTTCAAAATATAAATAACTCTTTGGAAACATTCGAAAATCAATGAAATTATTGAAAATCGATATGCAATCAATAAAATAGTATTGATTTTAACTCGTTTCATAAGTTTGACAAAGTGATATTACAAATTTAAGTTTTACTACGTTTTGGAATACATAATGATTTACATGCAAAATATAGATGTTTTCACTACTTTTTCAAAATATTAATAACTCTGTGGAAACATTAGAAAATCAATGAAATTATTGAAAATCGATATGCAATCAATCAAAATGTATTGATTTTAACTAGTTTCATGAGTTAGGAGAAAATGATACAAAAATTTTTAAATTTTACAAAGTTTTGAAATACATAATGATTTACATGCAAAATCAACGTGTTTTGACTACTTTTTCAACGTTAAACACGCTAACTTCAAAATATAAATATCTCTTTGGAAACATTAGAAAATCAATGAAATTATGGAAAATCGATATGCAATCAATCAAAATGTATTGATTTTAACTAGTTTCATAAGTTTTGCCTTTTCTTCTACATCCTTCGAGATTCGGCACACGTTTTCCCCTGTATTGAAGAAGGGTTTTGATTTTTTTTTTTTTCAACTATTGCTTCCGGTGAATCCGACGATTGGCAATGTTATCTTTTTTGTGTTTCGGGTTTACGGGGGGAATTGATGGGTGTTTTCTTTGGGGAAATATTTGGTGAAGGGATGGGAGATGATGATTTTGATGCCTTCTTCTGTGTTGTCATGTCTTTGCTTATGGACTTGAGATTTGAAGGAGGGACCATAGGGTGATTTTTTGTCACAGTGGAAGACGGTGCCGAGAAAGAGAATCCAGTTTTTTTCTGTTTTATGTCCTTTGGGACATAAAACAGAAAAATTAGTTGAAAAAGATTAGTTGAAAATTTGTAGCTTTTCCTTTTTTTCAAAGGACGGCTCATATTTGATCATATCCTGTCGTAGTTTCGCTGAATAGCTGACCGGAGAGTCGCCCTTAGCGCTGGTTGAGTGAGCGGGGCTGTATGTGTCATTTGTTGTTTGGGCTGTAGGACGAAGTCCCGCTGCCTGGGTCTTCCTTTTAGCCTTACCCACGACCTGCCCTTCCCCCTCTTCCTTTTCCCTTACCACAGTAGCGTCGGGCAAAGGCTTTTCGGGGAATGGGTGCAGAGATTTAAACCCAACCGGGGCATTTTCCACACCGGTTTTGGTCGCAGGTATCCCCACTACAGGCGAGACGGATTGAACAGACTCGACCAAAGGGGGATTTGGTTGGGCGGGGACCAGAACATCAGAGGCCTTCATCTCTGTGCAGGAAGAGGAAAGGTGACCAATCTTTCCACACTTCCAGAATGCCGGTTTACGACCCGTGACTATAATTGGCATCATCTGGCCCTCTAAATCCAGACAGTTGGGGATGGAGCGGAAGGCTTTTTGACTGATCATCAACTCAAAACTATACCCCCCCCCGGTCAGATCGTCTGAGGAAGCGCTGAGTATCTGTCCAAATTGGGACAGATACGCGGCTAAATTATCCCCGACAATCTGAGGAGGAACCTCATATACTGATACTTGGTCCTCCGCCTGCCTTCATACTCCGTTCGCAATATAAGTTCTTTTGTTATGATGTCACGCGTTGAAGCATGCTCACAATCGGCAGGCGTGGTCAACAGTACGTCCCACATGAAGAAGGCTGAGGTTTGATACCCAGCGAAGTCAAGGCTTTTATGACAGTGTCTTTTGTGGAGCGACAAATCTTGCGCGAACGCTTGTCCACCACAAAGACTGGCACAATTCTTTTTTCAACCTTCTCAACGGGATTGGATAACTGCCAATCTGCTGTCACCAGATGTGCGTAGGTCTTGGCTTTCTCCAGGAACTCCGTCATGTTGATCTTACATTTAGGCGGGGACTTCCAGCATGAGGGCGTCTCTCCGGCCGCGTCATTTATCTCAGGAGTCTGATTTTCATGGTTTTGTATACAATCAGCAACCATATTTACGTCTAGTTGACTTACGGAACTTTGGCTATTATCCGCTACCATACTTTTGTCATATGAAACGTTATTGGTTTCAGAATTTTGGCCAACGTGGGCCACCATAACTTCTTCTTGAAAAGTAGTTTCTTTAGTAGAATTTTCGCCATTAGCGGCCACCATACCTTCCTTTTGTAACGTGGTTTCTGATGTAGAAATTTCGCCAATAGCGGCCACCATACTTTTTTCAGGACTACTTTTTACCTTTTCATTTTGAGAATTATTTGGAATCAATTTTGGGGGGTCTTCTTCATCTATATCTGATTTTTCAGAAGTTTTGTCAGGAGGGTCATTTTTCTTTTTTTGTGTTTTTTATAATTTTTTTTCTAGCATTTTTACCCATATTCTCTTTTCAGACAAAATATTTTTTAATTTCTTTTTAAAAAATATATAGAACACAAATTAAACAAAAGAAATTTCATTAAAAAAGTTTTTGAAAAAAATCTTTACACGTATAAAAGGACAATGAACGGTAAAAATAAAAAAATTTTAACATTCAAATTACAGACAACGAATAAAATGAACGATTAAAGCGAAAATTAACAAATAAATTAACAAAACGGCTACTAGAAATTTCTAAAAGGTCAGTCCGACAAAACGATAACACAGGAAATAAAACGAAAATGTATAATTAACAAAGCAAAATTTAAAAGATAGAACACAAAATATTTGACAAATATTTTTAAACAGATAAACAAGCAAAAACAGGTCAAAAAATGATACGTATAAAAAGGAATAAAGGTAAAAATAGAAAATTAACAGCTACAAATTACAGACAAAGAAACACTTCAACGGGAAAAGGAAAAATTAAAGCAAAAAATTAAAATAAAAGGAATCTTTTTATACAATAAATCAAAAGAAAAAAAAACGAAAATTACCGACAAACAAATTAAAAAACGAAAATTCTAGTCATTCCGACAAACGATAACAAGGAAATAAAAAAAAAAAGCAAAAATTAAAAAAACGTCAAGAACACAGAATATTTAACAAATATCAAACAAGGAAAAAAAAATATGTTTAAACACGTGAAAAAATGTGAACAAATAAATTGTTCAATATATTGTGATCGACGTAAAATCAAATTTTAGGAAAAAATTACTGAAAATATAATCAAATAACAAAAAAAAGAAAAAAAGGGTCAAATTAAAAAAAAAAAAAATAAAATCTAAATTAATTTACTTAACGTAATAACAGTTTTGAAAACATTTTCGCAAGGCCAACAAACAAAAATAGAAAATTCGTCGAACACCAGTCGTTTAAACAGGGACGGTGAAAGTGGAAAAATAGAAAAAGCTTGGTTTTGGAGGAAAATCACTATAGTTTTAAATGGTTCTTTTTAAAACTAAAATTTGAAATGTAAAATGTCAAACTTTTTCAACTAGTTAAAATCAAAATATTCAAAGTATCTATCAAAATTGCATTCGTTTATCAATAATTATCATGAAAATTTCTTTGCAAAAAGTTATTTAAATTTTATTTTAATAACGTTTAAAAATCGTTGAAAAAAAAAAAAAAACATCTTGGTTTTATAAATCAATATGAAAAATGCAAAACTTTGTAAAAAATTTGTACCTGAAACTTGTCAAAACTTTTTTAAAAAATAGTTCAAATGAATATATTTTGATCGAATAGAAATCGTTTTTGTCCTAATATAATTTATAATGTTTTCAAATAGTTATTTCTAAATTTTGATGCAAGCAGTGTTTAACTTTGAAAAACTGTGAACAGTATTCTTTTTTATTTAAATAATGAGCCAAATTTATGAATTTCAAAATATTGCAAAACATAAAATTTGTAATTTAAAAATGTCAAAACATTTCAAACTAGTTAAAATCAATTAATTGAATTCGATTTTCATATCGTTTATCAGCTTTTACATTGGGTTTCTAATGTTTCCAAAATAGTTATTTAAATTTTGAAGCAAGCAATGTTTCAAACGTTGAAAAAGTAGTTAAAAAATCTTGGTTTTGCATGTAAATTTATGTATTTTTAAAAGATTATAAAACATGAAAAAACATATCAAAATCAAAACTTTTTCAAACTAGTTAAAATCAATATATTTTGATCGATTGCATATCGTTTTTCAATAATTTTATTGATTTTTTAATGATTCCAAATAGTTATTTAAATTTTCAAGCAAATCTGTTTAAATATTGAAAAAATAGTCTAAACATCTTTTTTTGCATGTTCTTTGCTCTATTGAAAAATTATATAAAACCTTTTGTTTAATTTATGCCCTCAAAACTTTTTGAAACTTTTAAAAACAAATAAATATTTTTGATCGATTTTATCGTTTATCAATAATTTTTTGATTTCTAATGATTCCAAACAGTATTTTCTATTTTGATTCAAAAACAAAACGTTGAAAAATTAGTCCTATTTATGCTATTTTCAATTTTTCAAAATATTGTATAATTTTATAAAACATTTTTGTTTCTAAAAATGATGCCATTTTTACAATTTAAAAATATTCACATCTTTGGTTGTTTTAATTTCATTTTTTTTACCTATTTCTATTTTTATAAAAATATTCGTAATTTAAAATTATTTAAATTTTTATTTTCACGTTTAAAAAATGTATAAAATTTTTTTAAAAATATAATCATTTTTAAATTTTAAAACATTTAAATTTATACTTATTTAATTTCCGAAAAAGTTTTTTACATATTTAAAATCAATATTTTTGTTATATTATCGTTTTTTTATAATTTTTTGATATTTAATGTTTCAATTTTAAAAATTTAAATTAATTATATTTTACTTTAAAACTATGAAAATTCTACTCAAAAAAAAATTATTTTGGTTTTTTGTAATTTTGTAAAACAAAATTTTATGCTTATTTTCAAATGTACTACTTAAAATCAACATTTTGGATATTTCATTTATTTATGTCATTACATAATTTTTTGAATTTCAAAATATTATATTTTATTATTTACTTATATATTTTCGATTATGCAAATTTTTCAAAAAAATGGATTTCAAATATATTTTTTTAATTTTATGTATTTTTGTCTTTCCCAAAATTAAAAAAATGATTCATATTTTGGATATTTTAATTTTTATAGTTCCATTATGCCTTTTTCAATTCTATTGCCATATCGTTTTTTCTTTTTCCTTTTATATATGCGTTTTCCCAATTTATTTAAAAAATATTTGGTATAAATCCGTTTTGAAATTTAATTTATATTATTTTTCCCCATTCTAAATGTTTTCAAAATTTTAAAAATAAAATTTATATATTGGATTTTTCAAATTTTTGAATATATTCATTCGATTCATATTTTTTCAATTATTTCATTTGTTTTTATAATCTTTTTCAATTAATTTTAATTTTGATGGCAAGCGAATTCAAATTTTATTTCAAATTGTTTCAAAAATTAAAACAAATTTCAAATTTCAAAACTTTTCAAATTAGTTAATTTTTTTATTTAAGCCCGTTGTATATATTTTAATTGAACAATATTAGCATTTTTCTTATTTTGTCTATTTTTTTTTCAATGCAAAAAAATGTACATTTTGGTTATTATACTTATTACCCTCTATGCCTAATTTTCAATTAAAAAATAGAGGTAATATTTGTTTTTTTACTTATTTTCAATTGTAAAATATGCACATTATAGTCATTTTAAATATTTCTGCCCTTTCTGTATACTTTCAATTGAAAAATAAGTACATTTTGGTTATTTTACATTGTTATGCTTATTAAACTGATTTCTTTTTTGACATATGTACAGTTTGGTCGTTTTACGTACTTGTACTCATTATGCCTTTTTCAATGAAATAATAATTATTTTACTTATATATGCAATTTTTCATTTGAAAAATATGTACATTTTTTATTTTACTTTTATTTTTCAAAAAATATATGTATATTTTGTTATTTTACTTATTTTTTCCTATTTCAATTAAACATTATACATTTGTTTTTTTAATTTAATTATGCACATTATGACTATTATCTATTGAAAATATGTACATTTTGATTATTTTACTTATTAATTAAATTATTAATTTCAATTGAAAATATGTACATGTTTTTTATTTTGCATATTTGCACATATTTTCAATTATATTAAGTATATTTTCTATATTTTACAGCTTTTTCCTATTCCCAATTTTAAATATTGTATATTTAGGTTATTTTGTTTTCATTCCCTTTTTGCCTATTTTCAATTGAAAAAATGTCCATTTTGTTAATCCTATTTAAATTTGTTAATCCAATTATGCCTATTTTTTATATGAAAATTATGTACATTGTTTATATTTTATTTATTAATTTTTTCCATTATACCCATTTGTTCATGTCTATTTTCAAATGTAAGAATGTTGTTGTTTTGTTATTTTTAATATTAATTCATATAATATAAAATAACTATTCATATTTTCATTTGAAAAGTTTTTTAAATTATTGAGATTTAAAATAAAAATTTATTCACATTTTTCATTATTTTACTAATTTACTAATATTTTTTATTGAAAAATATGTAAATTTTACATCTTTTAAATATTTATGCCATTTATGCCTAATTTTAATTGAAATGTAGATATATTTATTTATTTTACTTACGCATATTCGTATATATATTTTTCATTCTAAAGTATATAAATTTTGTTTATTGTAAATATATACGCCTATTTTCAATTGCAAAATACATACATTCTGTTCATTTTACTTATGGACTTTCTGCCTACATTCAATTGAAAATAAATATTTTCCTCATTTTACGTATTTATGGCCATTATTTCGTTTATTTGAAAAAATATATATCCCGGTTATTTTGTTTATATATAATTTATATATATATATATATATATATATATATATATATATATATACGTTTCATTAAATAATATAATATAGACAAGTGTTGTCTATTTATTTTATGTAAATTTTTTTCATAACTTCTGATAACGAAGAAAGAAATTCACAATATTGATCCATATTTTTTAATATAATCTAAGCTTTCGGCTTACTTAAGCCATTATCAAAGATGTAAATTACACACATATTAAACAATATACGGACACGACAGTGATGATAGTCTGTCATTGTTTACATAGTCGATCACTAAGCAACGATAAACACGAGTATATAAGACGCTAGAAGCGAAAATCGCACCGCATCTCATGACGTCACATATGACCACACGAGAGTGAATTGGAGAATGAAGTATGGAAAGCCGTTGGTATAAACCAATGGCTTCTGTTACCAATTATAGACATTTAAGAATATTTGTAGAGATGCCATAATTGATTTTGTTTAGGTTGGGTTTCAAATGTTTGATGTATATTGCTTCAAGTATTTTTAGTTTTTGTCTATTGTTTTCATGTCGAAGTATAGCTGTGTTTTCGACAAGTATTTTACGGAATTGTGTGTGCGGGCAGGCATGTTGTTTTAAATGCCTAAAAATGTTAGAGTTTTCATTAAAATGTAGTGTCAAGCGTCGTGAAAGCGAGTTTGTGGTGTGACCAACATAAATATTATTTAATTCGTTGGAGATACACTCTCCCAAAGGGCACTTGAATTTATAAACTATGTTGGTTTTTTGCAAATCGCTAACCAGGGGAGAAGAATCATTGCGAAGTATTAAGTTGGATATACTAGATTTAGTGTAGTATATGATTAATTTAATTTTTTTTTGCTAGGATCTGTAGTTGATATATTAGAATTTAATAAATTTTTTTTTAGTATATTTTCATCTTGTTTATAATTATTTTGATTACGATATAGGAGGTTAATATATTTGAGATCAGTAGAAGCAGTATTATGTACAATTTGCTTATTATTGAGATTTCTAAGAAAGCATCTTATTTGTTCATCAACTATATAGTTTGGAAAGCTATTATTAATAAGTGTCTGTTTTATATTCTTTAGTTCGCTGTAAAAAATCTGTTTTGTGGATGAATTAGTTTCTGCACGATGTATTAGATTCTTTATAATTGCTATTTTGTAGTAATATGGGCATTCGCTCTTGTAGTTAAGTGTACATGAATTTATGCTTGTAGGTTTTTTGTATGGCGAAATAGTAAATTTGTTTTTATTTGTGTTTATCAATATGTCAAGGAAGGGGATTTTATTATTAGTATTGAGTTCATATGTGAATTTAAGGACAGAATTATTTTGGAACCGTTTTTGAAGTTGAATTATTTCATCTGTATTTTTAACTAACATAAGAATATCATCAACGTATCTTAGGTAGATTGATGGTTTTTTAAAATCTGTAAATAACTTATTTTCGAGGTTCGACATGTAGAAATTGCTAAATGTCGGGCCCAGTACTGAACCCATGGAGACACCATCACGTTGTATATATATATTATTATTATGATCGAAGAAAGGGACTTCAGTAGTATAAGTTAATAGTAGTTTTCTTAATATATTAGGATTAATTTTAAGTGGGGGTAAAGATGAGTTACTGTATATATTTCTTATGATTATGTCAATAGTTTCACTAACAGGGACATTGGTAAATAAGTTTTCAACATCAAGTGAAGCCATGATTTCATTGTCAGGTTTTTCACTTTTTAGGATTTGGATTACTTCTAATTTTGACTTAACACTATATTTACTAGGGAGATAGGGAGTAATAAGTTGGTTGATGTATTTTGTTAGATGATATAAAGTAGTTGGAATTTGCGATATGATAGGACGGAGAGGATAGTTAGGTTTATGTGTTTTTATAGTGCCATATATGTAGCCAGGTCTATAATCACCAACAATTATAGGGAGTTTTAAAGAGTTCTGTTCAGCATTATTAGCATTAATAAGTTTATTAAGCTTTGATTTTAGTTGGTTGGTCGGGTTCTTGTTAAGTTTTTTAAACTTTATGTGATCATGGAGTATGTGGTCTAGTTTTTTGTTGTAATCCAATTTGTTTAGGATTTGTTATATATATATATATATTGCTTGTTTTGCTTATTTATGACGATTATGCATCTTATTAATTGAAAAATAGGTACAATTTGCTTATTTATGGCGATTATACAAATTTTCAATTCCAAATGTATACATACTTGTTATTTTACTTATGACTAATTTCACTTTATATTTTACTTATTTATGCCTTTTATTTTTATGCCCAATTCGAAATTATGTACATTTTAGTTATTTTATTCATTTATGACTAATTTTGATGGAAAATGAGTGCATTTTTTTATTTTAGTTATATATACATAAAGATGCTAAATTTGATTTGAAAAATAGGTGTATCTTTGTTATTTTACTCATTTTAACCATCATCTTTATTTTCATTTGAGAAATATATACAATTTTTTGTTTATGCATATTATGGTTAATTTCAGTTGAACAATATGTAGTACATTTTTTCATTTTATTTATTTTTACCTCCGTTGAATTGAAATATATACATTTTGGTTATTTTATTTTATTTATTTATGGCCATTATGCCTATTTTCAATTAGTAATATGTACATCTTATTTTACTTATTTATTCGACATTTAAATTGATGTAGATTGATCTTATTTTACATATTTATGGCCATTACGCCTATTTCTAATTGAAAAATATGTACCTTCTGGTTACTGATTTATGACTAATTTATGTTGAACAATATGTACATTTCGATTATTTTACTCATTTATGCCCGTTATACCTCAGTTGAATAATATCTACATTGTTGTTATTTTACTTATCTTTGATTAATTTCATTGGAACAATGTGTAGATTTAGATTATTTTCAATTGATGCCGATTTTCAATTGTAATTATGTACATATTGGTTATTTAAATTATTTCTATTTCAATTATATACATTTTTTATTCTGATTATTCAATAAAAATCAATTTTGTTGTGCTAATATTGAGTTTTCTAAATTATTCGAAACTATGTAATTTACTTTCATATATATTATAAAATGTGTTATGAAATGAATTTTCGAACTTGCGAATTTCAATTTCCTGAAAATGCATAAGTCGTTACGTTTATAAACATTACAAAATTTGTTAAAAACATTAATTTTTGATAAATAATTTTTGAGGTGCTAAAATATTATTAATCTAATCTTTCCAATCCCTGAAAATGTATTATACTTTGCGTCCATATATTATGGACCTCTGTCAGAAAAACATTTTTCAGATGCCAAAATAGTCTTTACCAATCTCTGAAAATGTACAATTCTTAACGTTCATACATATAAAATGTATTTTATAGCATTTTCATCAAAAAATAATTTTGAGGTGCTCCTAAAGTTGTCTTTCTCTTTAGCAATCCCTGAAAATATATAATACGTTAAAAATGTTTTTCGAAACCTAGCTTTAACATACAAAAAAATCATTTTTGAGATTCTGAAAGACTTTTTCCCTAACCTTTTCCAATACCAGAAATGCATGAAACATTACGTTCATAAATATTACCAAGTGAGTTATAAACCTAAATTTTTCATAAAAAATCAATTTTGATTGTGCTAAAACAACTTTTCTAACCTTTGCCAGTCCCTGAAAATGTATAGAAATTTTACAAAATGTTATAAACATAAATTTCTGTAAAATGTAATTTTGAGGTGCTTTATAGTTTTCCTTTAAAATTTTCCAATCCTCATAAAATTAGAAAATCTTTTATAAATTAACTTTTTCAGAAATAAAAAAAATTTAGTCTTTAAAATAGAATTTAACCTTTCCCTGTCCCTGAAAATATATCATAATTTACATTCATCAATGCTGCAAAATGTGATATAAACCTAAAGTTGAATAAAAACATTTTTGAGGAGAACTTTACCAATGTTAGAATATATATAATACTTTAGGACATGCATATTATAAAATGTACAATAAACCTAACTTTTTCATAAATGATCATATTTGACGCGCTAAAATTGTCTTTTTCTTACATTTTTCAATACCTGAATATGTATATTTCTTTACGTTCAAAATTATTGCTAAAACGGTACAGAGGGTTGTCTGAAAATTTATTTTGGTGTTTGCAAACAATAGAAAATCAATAAAATTATTGAAAATGGATGAATTATGGAAAATATTGTTTTCATGTTTTAACAGTTCACACAAAGTTATATTAAAAATTTTAGGTTTTACAACATTTGAAAAACATTGAAATTTACGTGGAAAAACAAGCTCTTATGGCTACAATCTGAACGTTAAACACGGGTGTTTGAAAATTTAATTTGGCATTTGAAAACATTAGAAAACCAATAAAATTATTGAAAATCCATATGGTATCAATCGAAAAATCTTGATTTTAAGAAGTTTCAACAGTCTGCACAAAGTTATAATGAAACTTTTATATTTACAAAATTTGCAAAGACATTGAAATTTACTAAATAATTTCGCTACTTTTTGAACGTTAAACACGGTTGTTTCAAAAGTTAATTTGTCCTTTGAAAACATTAGAAAACCAATAAAATCATTGAAAATCGATATGGTATCGATCGAAAAATATTGATTTGTACATGTTCCAACGGTTTACATAAAGTGATATTAATTATTTTTTGTTTTACATCCTGAAAAACACTGAAATTTACGTCGAAAAACTAGCTGATTTGGCTAATTTTTGAACGTTAAACTCGTTTGTTTGAAAATTTGATTAGCTATTTGAAAACATTAGAAAACCAATAAAGTTTTGAGAATGCATATGGCATCGATCGTAAAATATTGATTTTAACAGGTTTCAACAGTGTAGATAAATTCATATTGAAAATTTGGGATTTTACTAAATCTTTAATAACATTGAAATTTACAAGCTAATTTGGCTACATTTTGAAGGTTAAACGTTTGTTTGTAAATTTAATTTGGTATTTGAAAATATTACAAAACCAATAAAAATATTGAAAATCGTATGTTATTAATCGAAAAAATATTGATTTTAACGTGTTTCAACTATTTACACAAAGGTGTATTCAAAGTTTTTGTTTTTACAAAATTTTGAAAGACATTGAAATTTACATTGAAAAAAAAGCAGTTTTGGCTCCTTTATCAACGTTAAGCACGGTTCTTTGAAAATTTAATTTTGTATTTGAAAACATAGGAAAAGTAGTAAAATGATGGAAAATCAATTAGGTAACAATCGGAAAATATTGATTTTAACATGATTCAACAGTTTACAGAAACGTATATTAAAAATTTTGCATTTGGTATTTTAAGACATTACAAATTAATACAATTATTGAAAATCCATTAGGTATCGATCAAAATATATTTATTTTAACAACTTTCAATAGTTTACACGAAGTTATGTTAAAAATGTTCAATATTTTACTCAAAGTTTTAAAAAAGTTTCAGTAGTTTACACAAATATTTAAAAAGTTTCAATAGTTTACACAAAGTTATATTAAAAAGTTTCAGCACTGAAATTATAATAAAGGAAGATATGCTGTAAAATAGAAAACACCAACTTAAAAAAGGTGTTTTCGAATAACCATGATACTGTAAAGACTTTGAAATATAAATGTTATAGAATGTTAATTTAGAACACGAAATACAATCTTTTTGCAAGTGTACAAAAGATATCAGATTACTAATAGAAAATTACTGGAACGATAATTATTTGGAACTTTTAAAAAAAGAAATGGATTTTGACAGTACATCAAATCATTACAAAAACCAATAAAATTATTGAAAATCGAATAGGTATCGATTAAATAATATTGATTTCAACAAGTGCCTAAAAGTATTTCGATGTTCACGAGTTGAAATCTTTCTGCGGTTGGACAATATATTTCTAAAATTGTCCTGGAAACGCTCGTGGGAAAAGTGAAGTAGTTTTCTTTTTTCGCTTTTTCTAAAACCGTGTTGCATGTTTGTTTTACTTCCTTCTTGAATGTGCTTTCTCTTTTTGTTATTTTCGAAAGTAAATCCCTGTTTCTTTTTTTAAGTTGTAATCCTTTTTTCCAATCCTTTTGCAATATGTAATCCTGCCTTAATAAGGCGCACAAAATGAATTTTTTTGTGCATATGTAAATTTGTAATTTTTTTTATTTTACTGTGTACTGTAATAAATGTTTATACTTTAAAATTTTATGCAGTTGTTCGAAACTTGATTGCGCTTTAAACAACTTTCTATTACTAAAATCTAGATTTGTGTCTACCACGAGAATTTAGATTTAGTAGTGAGTTAATTCTAGGTGGAAGGATTAGTTTTTAGTAGAGGGCTGACATTGTGTTTTTAGAGCCCAACATGTAGATATCTTTCTTGAAACAGGTTCCGAAGATGACTGGTATTCTATCCTCAACCTTATGTTATCAGAGACGATGTCAAGTACTCACTGCCAAAGAGGCGTATATTCTCAGTATTTATCGACATTAGAAGGCTCAGAAATATCGACAACTGTTTCCTCCAAAATTTCCGGCCCTCTTATTCGTTAGAAAATATATTCACATTTATGATGAGAATGTTTGGGAGCTGCTTTTTAAAATCAAGGTTCCAACAAATTGTGAGCGTTACCCACCGAATTTATGGCACCATGGTCAGGGCAAAGGTGACCAAATTACTATTTATATTTTCCAGCTCTCTCGTTCGTTAGAAATATATATTCTTATCTCTAAGAAAGCCGACTTTCAAACAAGGGTGAAAGTTGGGGCAAAGATCAAAAAAGAGGCTACAACGTGAACTTGCAAATCATTGTAGTTGTGTTTCTCAAATTAAATTCTAATACTTGTTATTTCTTTTGGGTTTATTTTATTTTGTATGTTTCTTTTATTATCTAGTTTTATTTTATTTTCTATTTATTATCACTTTTATTTATTATTCAATCCCCACAGGTTTCACCAATCATGGAGATAGATCTTCCGACATGTGCAGCATATAATGTTAATAGCTGAATTTATTTATTTTTTAAATTCATACATAATCTAATGTCTCCATTGCAATTGGAGTATTACAGTCCGTTGATTTGTAATTTTCTGTATAATACAGTCTTTTCCCAAACCGATTAACATTTTTTTACCTTAGGAAGCAGCGGGAAAACAAACCTTTTAAGCACGGCTGTACAGTAAAGAACCGCACCATCTTTATGTGTGATTTTCATATGATCGCATGGCATTTCTTGTTTATATTTTAATTTTCCCACAATTTTTACCATTCCCGTTTTCAAAACTGTGCTGCATGACAATAAATTTTCCGAGTGTTTACCATTTATAACATGAATTACGAGTAACACTTGTAACAATATTGGGTCATAACATCCTCTGCCGTTAAAAGAATTGCACCTGGGCTTTGGAATATCCGTTTAGCGAGGAGCAATTTTGGTTGAATTTTTCTTAGAATTCTCTACATAGGTATCATGAGTTATTTTGTTTTCCTGACTTGTGTTAGTACTTTCCAAAAATCGTATTCCTTTTTGTATAAATTTCTTTTGTTGCGTGTAGTTTTGTTCGGCAATAAACTACAAAACGATTTGGTATTTTTACATTTATTATATTTTGCCTCTTGACGGAAACAATCCTGTAGTATGTGTTCTATTACACCTTGATCAAGGGGAATACTTTTCCTTTCTGTTGATAATATTTTTTATTTCTCCAGTCGCTTTGAGGATTCTTTCTTTTTTTTAATTTCTTCTTTACTGCTTCGACGTTGATAGCCTGTCTACCTGTCCTTTTTCCTCACTTGTTTAAATGTTCTGGCTGTCTCTAACGCTCCCTCCAAAGTGAGACTTAGCGTTATTTGAACCTTTTCTGAGAGTTCGTTAGGCCAATTACAAATTTGTGCCGTCTTTCTTTCTCTTTATTTGCAAATACACATTACTTTTGCATTGAAATACGCGTCGAATTTTCCTATTATTGGTTCAAAATCTTTGTCTTCATCTTCCTCTTTGAATGAGAAAGAACTATGCATTTTCTCTGATTCACTTTCCATAACGTATAATAAAGTATTTAACTTGCCTTTCATTTGAGTTCTCATTCAATTTGGACGCGACTCAGTATCTTAAAAACTGCTGTATCCATATCCGCCATGCTCTTGCTTCTGTGAAATGGAAATTTTCTGGTGTCTCCACTAAAGATATTTTTTTCGAATTAATTTACTTTATTTTTATAATATTTCTGTCACTTTTTATTCCAGTTCTAACACCATGTTTCGTCTGTGGGCTAAGACAAAAATTGTTGATAAGCAGTAATGCACCAAAGCCATGATGGGAAGCATCTCACAAAATGACACGACAGGAAAACGTTTTATTCGCTCAACTAAATTTTAATAATTCCTCTATAAAAAGAACAGGGAATTGTACATGCAGAGACTCTTGCTTCCTAAACATTTTTCACTACTTAAACTAAACACTAATTTTAACTAACGACATCTGCGTGTGTGATATATTAACATGCAGAAAACCCTCGAACAATAAATATTCAATTTTAATTACTTTTCACTGGTTTTTGTTAAAGTTGACATGCTGCTGTGAAAAGAGGGTTATTAATTGACAAACTCGAACGAAGGAAAACAGAATCGAACCTACGGTACAGGGGAGATAAGAAAGGGAAGTTAATAGAGTTATTGGACTTTGTTAAATTTTCTCAGCAACTCCCCACAAGATTTCACAGTGGTATTTTTTTTTTACACACATCATATATATATATATATATATATATATATATATATATATATATATATATATATATATATATATATATATATATATTAAATTTCCCAGATCAATTCTGTGGACAAGACAGATTGGTATAGAATGACAACTGGAAAAAAATCTTGGATTTTGCCGACGCGTTTCGTCTTCCGACTTTTTCGAGGCAAAAATGAAATCGAAATGTTCTTGTTGTTATAGTTACATTAAAAAAATCCAAATTTAAAAAGATAGACGTCTAAGCCTTTTTTTTCCTGGTAAATGTAAATTACCTTTATATTAACGGTTTTTTTTCCCATGTCGTCAATATAGTTAAATTCCCAGATCAATTTTGTCGACAAGACAGATTGGTATAAAATGACAATTGGAAAAATTTTGCCTTGAAAAAGTCGGAAGACGAAACGCGTCGGCAAAATCTAATTTTTTTTTTCCAATTGTCATTTTATACCATACTAGCAGTAGAGCACGGCGTTTCCCGGGGATGTAACAGTAAGAGATAGATCAAGTATTGACCATCATAAAGAATGAAAAATAAAATTGACAAAGATTAACGGTTAACGGACACGCATGTTTTAATTAGTTTTTTTTTTTTTTTTACGAATTGGTCAAACCCAAATTCAAACAAAAACTTTGTTTACAATCGTTATGAGTCTATCGATTGGTGAATAGAATTTTATTATAAACAATTGTCTTGTAAATGGAATTTTTAAAGCATTCTGAATGTAAAAATAAATTAAAAAAAATGTGCAAGACAATAAAAAACACTACCTGCCAAAAAAAATTGAAGTTTTGTGGAAATTGGTTGAAAAATGTAGGTAGCCTTTCTCTGTAATCTTTTACAATTTATGATTTTTACTTATTGAATACAGTAAAAAAAATTGCATATTTTGCTTGTGGTGATTCATAATTAGAATTCTGATTTGAATATATTTTCCACTCGTTGTTTCTAATACAAAAAATATTAACTTTATTTGGGTTTATTAATTTATTACAAGTACTGTGTTCTTTCCTTAATAATTATCATCTTCGAAATATTGTTGTTTTTTGCCTATCAGATTTCTTACGTCGGCATTTTAAATTATTTCTTAATACTTTCTTTTAAATATTGAATTGATTTCAAATAGAACCAATGCCTTATTGATCTGCCTTGTAACAAATTGCAAAGGGAATTGTAAAAACGGCCCTAAAGTACGTGGAATTATCTTTCCCTAAAGATAAAAATTATCCGATTTTTCGATTCGTACAATCAGTAGAGATCGTTAGATTATTGTTTAGGTTGACGGACACGCATGTCTTAGTTCTTATTTTTTTTTTACGAATTGGTCAAACTAAAAAAAAAACATTGTTTTCAATATCGTTATGATGAGTCCCCCGATTGAATAGAATTAGAATTTTATTATAAACAATTGTCTTGTAAATGGAATTTTTTAAAGCATTCTGAATGTATAAAAAAAGAAAAAAGTGTGCAAGACAATAAGAAATACTACCTGCCAAAAAAAAAAAAAAAGTGGATGTTTGTTTTATCGGCTGAAAAATGTAAGAAATCCGATCCCATATATAAAGAAACACACACACACACACACACACACACACACACACACACACACAACCTGGGTTTTTTAACCTAAGTCACTCGACGGAATCGCTAAAACATAGAGCATAGTCTGATGAAAAAGACGCCAAAGTTTAAGAAAACAAAATTTTATCGTCAAAATGCTTATGTTTTTATGAAGAGGATAGACTAAATTTTTTTTAATTATTTTAAAAAATTTTCCATCATTTTAGAATATTCTAAATTTTGATTTAAAAAACCTTGTTTCTCTTTGTCGCAACAAGGGTTAGTAAATAACAGATAATTTTTAGCGCGTTTTTTTTTGTATTTACACACATTAATTTGGAAAATCTTGCAAAAATAAAAATAATTGTCAGATGTTAATGAAACTTTCAGAAACTATTCACAGATGATCAAAATTATTATAAATATGTTTTTTTTTATTAAAGTCATGGCAGAAAAATTTGTTTTATATTTATTAACATCCCCATAACTAATTTTATGAAAAACTCTAGAAATTCGATCACATCGGTTTTAGTGATTACAATAGTACAAGGCTTTGAAGAATGCAAATCATGTTTTTTTTTTTTGAATATGGACAATATTTTCTGAAAGCAAAACATTTTTTCAATGAAAATTGAATTTTTAATACAATTATTTCTTATTTCTTTAATTTTAAAAAGATTTTTTTAAAAATGTTTAAATTGAATTTTTAAAAATATTTTAACATTAGTTAAAAGCAACATCAACCTTTCAAAATGTCCGTGTGAGATTGTCATTGTCTAGCGCTTTGAAAATTGTATAATTTGGACCAATCAGATTAGCCATGGTAATTAAGAAATGTAATTTTTGTGTTGATAGTCGGAAAGTAATTATCAAGTACGGAAGACCAACCAGAATACAATTTAGTTGCATTATTTGAGTTCAGCATTGTTCTCCGCTTTACTTTTTACTTTTTAATGACACGTATGGAGAAGTTAATTTGAGTTTTCAATTTCAACTGAGAAGGGTACCTACAAGTAACAGTATCATCTTATGAAATTTAACTACTGCTAAACTTTAATTTATATGATCTTATTTTTATATTAATCTTAGTTATGACATTTTTCCATGAATGAAATATCAAAATTAATAATAAAACGAATGGAAATACAAATAACACAGTAAAATGTAATAAATGTACATAAAATTTATGTATTTTATGTACACTTCTGATAAAATTTCATGAGAAAGATACCTAAATTAATTAGATATCTTTTTCTTATGAAATTTAATCTCACTATTAACAGTCTTATTTTTTAATTTCTTTATATTTTCCATAAAGCATCGTAAAGCTAAGTACAAAAAAAAAAATTAGAGCGCTGAAAGTTTTCCTTAAAAGTAACGAGGTAAATAATTTGTTCACTTAAATAATTTCACTTCCTTCCATCCGTAGAAAGAATTATCCTCCCGTAAGTTATCTAAACGTCATGAATGTGCCTTTCGTCAATCGTCAAGCGACGCGAAAGGTTATAACCTGCTTTGTTTTATTTTCAAATTACATTTTATCGGCGCAGAAGCTAAGTTAAGCTTGGTTCAAAATATTTTAAATAAACAGTATAATTTCTGTTTTTATTAAAATCAGTTTTGAAAAAATGATAATTAATTTTTTAAAAGAATATCAAAGTCAGATTTTAATCTTTTTTATCAAATCGAAAAAAATGATTGAAAATGATTGATTATCTCTCCTTTTTTTTAACCAAAAAAAAACAATATTTTTAACGAAAATTTCAGACGTTCTAGGAACGATTAAAAAATGTAAAAAAAAACTACCCCCAAAATACTTTAATAATAATATGAACATTAGACGATAAAATTTTGTTTTCGTCAAGTTCGGCTTTTTTTCATCATGCTATGCTCTTTTGTTTACATTTTCGTGGGTGAGTTGTCTCCTTTTCATTCTCACGATGTGACTTAATCGTGTTTTCAAATTGATTTCGTTAAAAAACAATTTTGTTTTTCCCATTTTCGGCGCCGTTAGAACCATCACAAGGTAATTTTATGTAGTCCTGTGAAGTTTTGTTGAAATCGGATAAAAAATGTAGGAAATTCGATCCAATATATAAACGGTACAGACACACACACGCACGCACACACACACACACACACACACACACACAATCTGCGTTTTATAATAAGTAAGATACAGGTATGCGTATATAAGAGAGCTTTGTATGCCAAATGATAGCCAATGTTGCATAAGGTCCTCAGAGAAGGTAAACAACATTTTTCTAAAGAATTACCTAAATTAAGATTTGGTAATCCAGTAAGACGGATGATCAGAATAATTGGGCACATAGTGGAATTGTTAATTCAGCAGACGAAAATAACAGTACATATAAAATACAAACCCGGAAAAGACAAATTGAAAGAAATAGAAAACACCTAAAATACAATAACAGTAAAAAGATAGACGTATCAAAAGAAAATTTTTGGTGGGAAGGTATAAAAAAGACAACAATAATAGAACAACAACTTTAGGTGGGAAAATCGATAAAATGAGATATTTGAAGAACTATGAAAAAATAGTTAATGAAAAATGATTTTAAGATAATATTGCCAGTAAGGCAGGTAATTTGAAAAATGAATGAAAAAATGTAAGGTATTTCAATATCAGTATAAAAAATATTTAGTAACAATATTGTTACAAAGCAAGAGTTATTTCCACTTGCATGTATATTTTTCGAAGATTGTTTTAAAATCACGTTTATATTTATTTGTATGTTTTTTTTTTTTTTTTTTTTTTTTTAAGATTGACAAAAAAAAAATTTTTGTGTAATCCCATCATGTAAAATATTGCATTTGTTTTATTGTTTGAATATGTTTTTTTAATAAAGGTTTGATCTTTTAAATTTTACCTGAGAGACTTGCCTGTAACATTCTGGAAAAGAGAGTAAAGTATGGCGGACCTCACCACATTAACTTAACTTAGATTAGGAAACCAAACTGCGGTGAAGAAAGGATAAGCCAAAGATATCATTACGCATAAAATATGTATTTAACAAGATGTACAAAACAAGGATGTGAAAAAGGCATGCATTGAGTAAAACAAAAGTTGTCTCCCTTTGACTATTATTTGTATTCCAAAGTTCACTGAAAGAAAGAAAGTTTGTGACAGTTTCTGGTAATAAATGTTTTCAACAGTTTTGCTGTGTAAGGTAAAGATTATGTGAGTGTAAGGAATATTGAGCATGTGAGTGGTGGTGTGAGGGAGAAGATTGGCGCATGGTTTCAACTGTCGTGGATTCGTTTGGCAGCTGAAATCTCACTAATTATCTAATATTTCTTGCTTATATATGTGATCATCGGCTCCGAATCGCAGCGCGGGAAGAATTGTTCTTCACGTGCAGACAATCCGATTGGTTGGCATTGACTAATCAGCAAGCGAGTTTTGGGGAGACTCAAGAAAGCTTCTGGGATCCGTTTCTCCCAGAAGTGCACAAAATCGACTACATGAAAATAGAACGATTATAAAATTATTGCATTGCTGCGATTTGTAAATTGCCTATTACGAAGTAGTGTTGATTTATAATCCAATAAATGCTTGTCGTTGTATGATTTGTATTTGTGTAAGCATGTGTGATGTAGATCGTCACAAAGAGATTCTCTCTTCTTCCATTCCTCCCAAGGAAAAAATAAAATCGTTTTACACTCAGGACAACATGTTTGCGTAGCACAAAAGTTATGTTTAGGAAAAAAGTGCTTGCAAAACGTACAAAAACAAAAGAAAACAGGTTTATATATAATATTTTTTTTGATCGGAAAGTAGACCTTTCAGTATTTTTGTGAAAAAACACACATGAAGTTAGACTGTAAAATTGTTATGCAAATAAAGAAATTACTAAAAAAAGAAAAGATCTTGAAATTAGCTTTTTTTTCAAAAGTAAGATTTTATACGTTGCAAAAATCCTCTGAGAAATTTATTTAAGAAGGATAACATTTTCAACGCTTTATAATTTTATATTTTTAATGATATACGGTATTTGTCGGCCTATTGGATTGCTCTAAAAACACACACCAGAAAATTGCCCTTCGTCCACTAAAGCAGTATCGTATGAGAGGAACATGAAGACCACAAAAAAGTGGGTTTCATCAGGAATCAGTGCACGCATAGTTCTTAAAATTGTAACTGGGACAACTGGAAGTCTACAAACATGATATCAATAAAAATATCTTTGAAAAATTGAACCTGGGAAAAGAAATTTATGGTATTGCAGAAATACCAGATTTTCCAGAAATATTTTCATTGATTATTTGATATATTTTGACTATTTGGTATTTTCTTTTTGTATGTTTTTGCTGATATTGCTTTTCTGCATGTATTGTTACGGGCTTCGTTTACCAACAAGTACCATATTTCTGGTTTTTGCCTAATTCAATATGTACCAGTTTTTACTGATACCAGTAGATATCTTTGTAAGTATTATGTGCAGATGTTGTTCCCTGAAAAACAACCAAAACAATTTTCATTAAATGCAGGATGAAAGGTACTAAAATGCTTCTTTTTCCCAACATGTTCGTACTTCTATTAAAAAAAAACCTTCTTTATTCCCAAAATACTTACTTCTATTAAAAAGAGTACCAATAGTATAATTTGTGATGATGTTGTAAGTGTTTCTACATGGTTAGTGACATGTAAGGTTATAATTTTGAATATTTTGTTTGTGATATGAACATTTTTTTCTTTTCATGCGTCCAATACGTGGGTGCGTCCGGCAAATAAGGTACTTGTTTTACAAATATTGAAAAAGAAAGTGGGCAGATTGGTCCATAGTGAGTGGTCCCACTTGAAAATCGATATGGTATCGATAAAAAAAATATTGATTTTAACATGTTTGTTTTACAATATTTGGAAAAATATTGAGATTTACATGCAAAAGCAAGCTGTTTTGGCTACTTTTTCAACGTTCAACACGCTTGAATGAAAATTTAAATAATTATTTGGAAACAGTAGAAAACCAGTAAAATTATTGAAAATCCATATGTTATCGATCAGAAAATATTGATTTTAAGAAGTTTCAACAGTTATCACTAAGTTATATGACAAATTTCATGTTTTACAAAGGTTTGAAAAATGTTGAGTTTTACATGCAAAGCAAGCTGTTTTGGCTACTTTTTCAACGTTAACCACGCTTGCTTGAAAATTTAAATAGCTATTTGGAACCATTAGAAAGCCAATAAAATTACTGAAAATATATATGGTATCGACCAGAAAATGTTGATTTTAACAAGTTTCAACAGTTTTCACATAGTTATATTAAAAATTTCATGTTTTACAAAGGTTTAAAAAATATTGAGATTTACAAGCTGTTTTGGCTACTTTTTCAACATTTAACACGTTTGATTGAAAATTTAAATTGCTATTTGGAAACAGTAGAAAGCCAATAAAATTATTGAAAATATATATGGTATCGATCAGAAAATATTGATTTTAACAAGTTTCAATAGTTATCACATAGTTATATTACAAATTTTATGTCTTCCAAAGGTTTAAAAAATATTGAGATTTACATGCAAAAGCAAGATGTTTTGGTTACTTTTTCAACGTTAATGACAAATTTTGAAAATTTAAATACTTGTTTGAAAAATTAGAAGGCCAATAAAATTATTGAAAATCGATGTGGTATCGATTTGAAAATGTTCATTTTAACATGTTTCAACAGTTTTAACATAGTTATATGACAAATTTCATGTTTTACAAAGGTTTGAAAAATATTGAGATTTACATTGCAAGCTGTTTTGGCTACTTTTTCAATGCTAAACACGATCCCTTGAACATTTAAATAACTATTTGGAAACATTAGAAGGCCAATAAAATTATTGAAAATCGATATGGTATCGATCAAAAAATAATGACTTTAACAAGTTTCAACACTTTTCACAAAATCTTATAACAAATTGTGTGTTTTACAAACGTTTGAAAAACATTGATATTTACATTCAAAAGCAAGCAGCTTGCTTGAATATTTAAATTGCTATTTGGTAACATTTTAAGCTAATATAATTTTCGAATATCGATATGGTATCGATCGAAAACTTTATGATTTAAATTGTCTTGAAAAATTGGGATATTTACTTGTAAAATCAAAATGTTTGCCTATTTTTTGAACGTTAAACACGCTTGTTTGAAAATTAAAATTGTTCTTTTGAAACTTCAGAAAGCCAATAAAATTATTGAAGATCGAAAACTATTGATTTTCACACGTTTCAACAGTTTTCACAAACTTATTTTACAAATTTTATGTTTGAAAAAATTGAGATTTACTTGCGAAAGCACGCTCTTTTGGATACGTTTTGAACGTTAACCACGCCTGCATGAAAATTTATATTGCTATTTGGAAATTTTAGAAATCCAATAAAATTATTGAAAATCGATATTTCGTCGATCGAAAAACATTGATTTTTACAAGTTTCAACTGTTTTTCAAAGTTATATTACATATTTTATATTTTACAAATGTTTGAAAAATGTTGAGATTTACTTGCAAAAGCAAGCTGATGAGTTTACATTTTGAACTTTAAAAAGGCTTCATTGAAATTTTCAATGAGATATAATATTATTGACAATCTGTATGGTATCGTTCAAAAAATATTGATTTTCACTAGTTTCAAAATTTCTCACTATGACATATTTCTCATAATTTTATGTTTCGCAAAGTTTTGAAAAATATTGTGATTTACTTGCAAAAGCAAGCTCTTTTGTCTACTTTTTGATTGAAAATTGAAATTGCTATTTGAAACAGTATTAAGCCAATAACATTATTGATCATCGATATATTATCGATCGAAATATATTAATTTTCAACCCTTTTCACTACTCTATATTACAAATTTTATCTTTTACAATATTTGAAAAATCTGTAGATTTACTTGCAAAGGCAATCTGTTTTGCCTGGTTTTTGAACGTTAAAAACGCTTACTTGAAAATTGAAATTGTTATTTGGAACCATTAGAAAGCCAATAAAATTATTGAAAATCGATATGGTATCGATCGAAAAGTATTGATTTTGACAAGTTTCAACTGTTTTCACGATATTACCTGACAAATTTTATGTTTTACATATGTTTGAAAAATATTGCAATTACTTGCTAAACGAAGCCATTTTGGCTACTTTTTTAACGTTAAAGACGCTTGCTTGAACATTGAAAGTGCTATTTGCTAAGTTTACAAAGCCAATTAAAAATCTGTATGGTATCGATCGGAAAATATTTATTTTGAAATGTTTACGTGCAGTATCAAGCATTTTCCCCTAATTTTCGATCGTTAAACACTGTTTGTAAATGTAAATTGATGTTTGAAAACATTAGAAAACTAATAACTTTATTCAAAATCGATATGGTATCGATCGAAAAATACGTTACAAGTTTTAACAGTTTTCATAAAGTTTTATTACAAAATTGTTATTTTTTGGAAACTTTTGAATAATATTGTAATTTTCGTGCTGATGCAAGCTGTTTTCTCTACTTTTTGAACGTTAAACATGGTTGTTGGAAAAAATAATTTTCTGTTTGAAACCGTTAGAAAACTAATAACATAATTGAATTTCGATATGTCAACGATCGTAAAATATTGATTTTCACAAGTTTCAATGTTATATTACAAATTTTAGGTTTTACAAACATTCAAAAAATATTGAAATTTAAGTTCAGAAGCAAGCTGTTTTTCGCTAATTTTTGAACGTTAAACACGGTTGTCTATAAATTTAATTTGGTAACTGTAACATTAGGAAACCAATAAAATTATTGAAAATCGATATGGTATTTCTTTGGAAATGTTTCAACAGTTTTCACATAGTATTACAAATTTTAATTTTTACAATCTATTGAAAAATATTGAAATTTACGTAAAAAAATTGGCCTTTTCGCTATTTTTGAAAGGTAAACACGGCTGTTTCAAAATTTAATTTGCTATTTGAAAACATTGGAAAAGCAATAACATTATTGATCGAAAAATATTTCTAATTTTTTCAAATGGCAAATTTCTTGAGAAAAATTGATTTTCACAAGTTTCAAAGTTATATTACAAATTTTAAAATATTGAAATTTTTAGTTCAGAAGCAAGCTGTTTTTCGCTAATGTTTTAACTTTAACTGCTGTTTCAAAATTTAATTTGCTATTTGAAAACATTAGGAAACCATTAAAATTATTGAAATTCGATACTTTCTTGTTAAATTCACACACTTCCATCTATTAAAACTAAAAATTTATGTAAAAAGTTTAACCGCTTCGGTAAATGTCAATTCTCTTGTTTTACGGGGTAAAATATAATTCACAAATTTGGTGTGCTCCATGGTGCCTAGGTTTCGTAGTAGTAGGCAAACCTTACAGTCTGCCCAGTTCGCGCAATCTGTGGCGTATAAATCCTCGTACATTCTAAAATAGGAAGCGAAAGTTATATCCTCGTCAGGAGAATATGCAAATTGGCTATTTTGGCTCAGATCGTATTTTGTGAGAACGCAATTTCGTTTTCACTAAGTTGCCCCCTTTTTGATATTTCAAGCAAATTTATCAGTCATTAATATGTAAAATAAACAAAATTTATATGATTTTTAATAGAAATCAATCATAAAAATGTAAAATAACCAAAATGAATATATTTTGACTTGGAATCAGTCAGTAACATGTAAAATAACCTAAAAAATGTACATATTTTCAATTGAAATCAATCATTAATCTGTAGATTAATGAATTATTTCAATTCAAATATATGTACATTTTCGTTATTGTACATGTTAATGACTGAATTCAATCGGAATTTTGGTTATTTTTTATATTAATGCATAATTTTATTTGAAAATATGTACATTTTGGATATTCGACATATTACAAAATGATTTCAATTGAAATATATATATGTTTTGGTTATTTTATATATTAACGAATGATTTCAATTGAATATATATATATACATTTTGGTTAATTTACATATTAATTATTGATTTCACTTGAAAATTAGTATATTTTATTTATTTTAGATATTAGTGACTGAAATGGTCATTTTGGTAATTTTACATATTCATTTATTGATTTCAATTGCAAAATATATACATCTTGGTTATTTCACATATTAATGACTGATTTCAATTTGAAAATATCTACATTTTCTTTATTTTACTTATTAATGAATGATTTCAATTGAAAGATTTGTATATTTTGTTTATTTTACATATTAATGTATGATTTCTTTTGAACAATTGTACGTATTGGTTATTTTGCATTTTAATGGATGCTTTCAATTGAAAATATGTACATTTTTGTTATTTTAAATATTAATGACTAATTTCAATTGAAAGTATGTAAATTTTGGGTACTTTACATATTAAAGATTGATTTGAATTGAAAATATGTACATTTTTCTTATTTTATATATAATTTCAATTGACAGATATATACGTTTTGATTATTTTAATATAGTAAGAATTGATTTCATTTGGATTATTTTACATATTAATGAAAGATTTCATTTTAAAAATATGTAAATTTTGTTTATTTTACATATAAAGGAATAACTTCAGTTGAAAAATATGTACATTTTATGTACATATTAATAACTGATTTCATCTTAAAAATTTCATCTTACACCTTAGTTATTTTACATATAAATGACTGATAAAAATTGAAAATATGTGCATTGCAGTTATTTGTTTATATTAATGCATGATTTCAACTGAAAATTATGTACATTATGGATATTTAACATATGGATAATGAATTCCTTTGATAGATTTGTACTATTTGGTTATTATCTATATTAACGAGTGACTTCAATTGAAATTATATACATATTAATTAATTAATTTACATATTAATGACGGATATCAATGGAAAATCTTGTACATATTAATGAATGATTCCAGTTGCAAAAAAAATATACATTTCGGTTATTTTACATATTAATGAAAGTTTTTAATTGAAGATTTTGTACATTCTATTTATTTTGCAAATTAATGAATAATTTCTTTTGAAAAATTGAACGTATTGGTTATTCTGCATGTTAATGATTGATTTGGATTGGAAATGTATACATTTTCATTAATTTACATATTTATGACTGATTTCAATTGCAGATAAATATATTTGTTTATTTTACATGTGTACATTTTAGTTATTTTTATATTTATGAATCATTTCAAATGAAAAATATACAATTTGATTATCTTATATATTAATGACTGATATCTATAGAATATATGTACATTTCGGATATTTTACATATTAATGACTGATTTCATTTTAAAAGTTTGTACATTTTTATTATTTTACATATTAATGATTGATTCCAATAGAAAATTTAGGCTATTTTACATTTTAATGACACATTTCAATTGATAATATATACATTTTATTTTACATATTAATGATTGATTTGAATTAAAAATGATGGGCAATTTGATGACAGATTCCGATTGAAACGTACATTTTGGTTATTTAGATATTAATCTGTGATTTCAATGGAAAAATATGTACATCTTGCTTATTTTACATATTAAGGAATAATTTCAATGGGCAAATACATTTCAAAACAATCACAACGTGGCTGCAGGGTGGCTGGAGAGTGGCTGGAGGGTGGCTTCGAATTGACTTTGGAAATCGGAGACTTGGTTCTAACCTGTAATACTGGAGAGTGGTCATCGGATCGTAGAAATTCGGAAGCTCTCACTTGGTTCGGCGGGTAAGAATCGGGTTAACAGTAACCAAGTCAATTCGATTTTTGGGAGGACAAAAGCAACACAGACCCCAAAAAATAAGTCTTGTTGCACAAATACTTCGAATAATAATAAAGTTGATATGTGGCCTTCGTTTTAACCATTTTGGTCTTTTTTTAGCGAAACTACTAAAACCTTGGATGATCTCGTTCTCAGTAGTAGTAATAGTAGTAGTTATAGTAGTAATAAATTCCGGTTGCCTCGCCTCTTTATTACGAGAACCAGCCTCACATCCTCCGTATGTCAGTACGTTCTAGTGCAAACCTACTGACATACTAAGAAAGTACAAATTTACTCCTGCGAGAATAAACAATTTACTTTTTCATCGATTGATTTTCAAGATTCACAACAAGACGCTATTGCTTATCACTTCGCTATTAATTATTCCACCGCTCTTTGTAAACTACAGAGATTCTAGTTTAAAAATAATTTCTAGATCAATTTTAACGTCGATTCTTGTAGTGTCAAAATCCACTTCATTTTTTAAAGTTCCAAATTATTATTGTTCCAGTAATTTTCTATTAGTAATCTGATATCCATTATACATTTATAATAAGATTGCATTTCGTGTTCTAAATTAACCTTCTGTAAAATTTACATTTCAAAGTCTTTACAGCATATTAACATTTTGGTTATTCGAAAACCCCTCTCTTTCACTTGGTGTTTTCTGTTTTAAGGCATATTATCATTATTATTTTTCAGGGGTCATATCGCCCCTGCCACATCTCTCCCTTACCCTTTTTGTCTATTACTCTTAATTGACATATATAGTCCAATGACTATATATAAAAAAAGAACGAAATATTAATTCTCATGCAATTGTCCATTATATCTTTTGCATGCAGGTATTACTTCATCCAAAAGTAAAATGAAAAGAAAAAATGTAAAGTTTGATTAAATCTGTTGTGATGAGATAACCCAACTTCCCCATTCACGATAATGGACGTTCTGGTGGCCGATAAAGTACGACCACAGGAAACAGTAAAGAGAGCGACAAAAAGAAGGTCAGACCTTTGTGGACTGTTTTTCTTGATTTCCGTGTTGATTGTTGAACGTCATTTTTTGAATTTTTTTAGTACTGCTGTGTGGCGAGCCTGTTTCTGGTCCGCGATTGTTTGCTCCTGTGATCTGTCTACCTATTTGGAAGAACTTTACTGAAAATTCAAATTTTTTCTGATAAGTTATTGATTTAAGTTTTTATTCTTTTAATTTTTTCCATTTCTTTTGTTTGTTTTTAATTTGTTTTTTGGGCTTCGGCGCACATTTTTTCTTTTTTTTTTTTAGTCGGTTTGACAAAGTCTTACCGGACGACTGCTTTTATTTTTGTTTTTTCTTTTCAGTTTTAAAATTTAAGAACAGTTTAAGACAAAAGAAAAAAAAAAGTTTTGTTTTTTTTTCTTTTTTTTCTCCTTTTTTTGGCGATTTCGGTCGCTTTCTTTTTGGTTTGACTAGTTTGTTTTTTTTTTTTTTAATTTATTTTTCTTTATCGGCTTCGGCCGAAAACCCTTATTTTATTTTTTTTTTCTTTTTCCTTTTTTGTACATTTTTGAATTTTTTTGGAAAAAAAAAGAGAGTTTTATTTTTTTTTCTGCCTTCGGGCGCCATTTTTTTTTTTTTTTTTTTTAAAAAAAAAGTCTTACCTATTTATTTTCTTTCTGTTTATCTATTTATTTTTTTTTTTTTTTTACTTTTAGTTTATTTTTAAATTTTAATTTCCTGGGTTTATCCAGGCCTTTTTATTTGTTTTATTTTTTTCCCCAAACTCCTCCCCCGTTGTGGAAAATTTCCCCTAGTGTTTAGTCTCCACGCTTTAGCAACATGGCCGACGAAAAAAAAATCGGTCGGTTGTTAAAAAGACCTGTTTGGGAAGGCTGCCAACGCCGACCCACCTGAAAAAACGGCAAAAAAGCGGGCTGATGTTAGCCCAAAATCTGCTCAGTCAGGTATCTCCAAGAAAGGAGATATTGCGAAAAATGACGAAGACCAAATTAAGCACGTCCGACGACCGAGGAGTTGCCCTCTTGTTGGAAGTCCCCACCTAGTTGTATTCTGAACATGGCGGATTTCCTGGATAAGGCGAAAGGATACGCCCATCTTGTTAATAAAGATGGGTTCGTCGATATTGTCCAGGAACTCGATATGTTCTCAAAGAGAATGGTGACCGTTTTTGTGGTCGACAAGAAAACCCGAAAGATTTGTCGCTCCACTAAAGACACAGTGATAAAATCACTTTTTTCCCTGGGGATAAAACCCCAAAGAATTATTAAGGGTAGGGGTTTCTTCATGTGGGGACATTCTGCTGCCCACACCGGAAGATTGCCTGGCCATGGCAAAAAAAAAATAATTAATCACGAAAGATTTCATCCTAAGAACCGAATATGAAGGCCGCAGGCAGACCAGGGTGGCCGTTTTTGAGGTTCCTCCTCAAATTTCAGGAGAGCTCTTGGCTGCATTTTTTTTATGCAGTACGCCCAAATTTTAGGGCTCTCTCTCTGACAATTTGAACGGGGGATGGACTTTCGATATAATGCTGGATCAAGAAGGCCTTCAAGTCCGTCCCCAACTGTTTGGTTTTAGGCGACCGGAAAATGCCGGTCATTGTGACTGGTAGGCGTCCAACTTGCTGGAGGTGTGGAGAGACTGGTCACCTTTCCTCCTCCTGCCCAGGGAAGAAGGCCCCTGGAGTTCCGGTCGTAGGTGACCAAAATACCCCCTTGGCCGAAAAGGAAAAAATCCGCGGCGTCTGTAATGGGTCCTAGCTGCGAGGCGGACCGATGGGCAAAATCCCTCGGTTGGGTCCAATCCCACATTACCCCCCAAACCAACGCCTGCCACTAGTGTGGTTAAGGAGAAGGATGAGGGGAATGGCGCCTCGTGGTTAGGGGCAAGGAAGACCCAAACAGCGGTTCCTCCGTCCCAACATGACACCAGGAACAAAATCACCTACAGCCCCATTCCTCTACCAGCTCTGAGGGCGACGCCTCGGCGTCTTATGAAAAAAAATGCCAGCGATACCCAGAAAGCTAACGAGCCGAGCTGGAAAAAGATCTTGGATTTAAAGAAATTAAAAGAACAATTGGAGGCTAAGCGGGGAAAAACCAAAAAAATCGCTGGGGCACCGGCCCCTCTATTCTCTGCCCCGTCTTCCCTACTTCATCTAAAAAAACCTTTCGTAAAACCTCATCCACCAAAATCTTTGTCAAATTCACCATCGAAAACATTTCACTCAGCAAAACCTTCTCCTGTCAGGACGCCTTCGGGCATGACACCCTCCACCACTCCAAACATCACACCCATTCCAACACCTGTTCACTCACCCCCCCAAAAAAAATTCGAAGCCCTGACTCCCAAATTGCTACCGAGAAAAAAAAAAAAAGTCAAACCACCATATCTCACAGGGAAGATGTCTGCCGCGTATCCCGGGAGCAGGCGGAAAGGGTCTTCGGGCAAACGAAGAACCCGAAGCCCTTGAAAATTTTGTGGAATTTCCGGCACATCAAGGGTGTGGATGTGGAGGTGCCGGATAATTTCCCCAAGGCCCGAAAAACAAATTAACCGTCATAAGAACTGGCCCGGGTACGCGGGAGATCTGGGGCATGATAGAGGAGGCAAAAAATCGTCCTTAAAAGGGTGCCCCAGCTGTTGTCCTACTGAAGAAAAATTGGATGAAACAAAAATTGTAAATGGAGGGTCCCTATTTATGTTCACCCATCCCTTTATAGACCCTTAAACTAACCTATCCTGCGGACATCGGCGGCTTGTCCCAGGATGACACGCTCGATACTGAGATGATGTCTGGCTCAATGGGACAAGCTGTCAGTGTCCTCACCCCAGCCATGTTCTATCCTGAAGGGCAACCCTAATCGGTTTCACAATGGCTCTCTGGTTAGCTAGTTTTAAATGTCCGGGGCCTGAGGTCCGAGTCTCGCAGGGCGAGGCTCTCTCGTGACCTTCAGCGCCTCAGGGTGAATATATGTTGTTTACAAGAGACCCGGTTTTCTTCTCATGATCGTGAGGACATACTGTCTAAGGGGTTCGCCCTTTATTCAGCATGTTTTGATGGTCGTTCGAGGGTGTCTCTTGGCTAGTTAGCAGGTCTTTGAAGGCTGCATGTACCCTTGTCTTCGGGGATCCGGCGGGCAGGCTTTGCGTGCTGGATGTTACCATAAAGGATAAGGTTCTTCGTCTCATTGGGGTTTATGCGCCCAATACCCATTCCGAGCGGCCTGCTTTGTTTCGGCAGATCGCGCCGTTCTTGACGACGTCTCGTCGGATAGTTTTAGCGGGGGATTGGAATGCCGTCCTTGACCCCGATATAGATCGTATAGGGCACAAAAAAAAGTACTAACAACCCGGATGTGAAACCATTTCGGGACTTTATCGATGGGTTTGATCTCGTCGATAAGTTCCGGAATGAACACCCTCGGGAGGTAGCATGGACTTGGACTACTAGTGGCAGCTCGGCTCCTGGCTCGCTTGTGAGCTACCTGGACCGAGTCTTAGTTAGGAGAGTCGATGTAGGGCTCTTAGGCTGTCCAAGTTTCCATTATATAGTTTATACGGACCATAGGCTTGTCCGGGTTCGTGTAAACTTAGATAAACCTAAGGTTAGGTTGGCTGGTTACTGGAAATTAAACTGTTCGCTTTTCAGTGATCAGGGTTTCCGGGACCAGCTGCTACTAACGATCCAAAGGAATTGACGGGAGCGGTTGTGGGAAATGCCTGGTGGGGCAATTTAAAATCTAAGATTCGAACGTTTGCTGCCGACTTTTAGTCGTCGGCTCAATCTAGATAAATTAGCGGCGCAAACGGCTTTAGAAGAAAAAGTTGATCGGGCCGTGAAATCCCGTGTTAGTGGGGACATAGTCTTAGCTAAGGCAGAGTTGTCCTCCTTGCTTATCAAGAAGGATCAAGCTCTGGTAGTTAGGGCTAGGTTAAAAAGAATGTCTTCTGAGGCAACGAATATGGCCGCTGAACTGCGTGTAGAGGAAAATCGAAACGCGGCCAGGCGACATATAGCGTGCGTCACATTACCGGACAAGCGGACCATGACTACAAACGCGGGCATATGTGAGGCCTTTCGAGATTACTTTCAGGAGCTTTTCACCAGGGGAGCCCGGTCTGAGTTCTGCTCAGTTCGACGCCTATTTAGCTGACTTTCCCTGCCTCTCGGCAGCTGAAGTGGCTAGGTGCGAGGGTCCCATAACAGAGTCGGAAATCTGGGAAGCGCTGAAGCAGGTTGGCCTGGATAAGTCTCCGGGATTAGATGGTCTTCCCTACGAAGTTTACTTGAGGTTGTCGCACGTTTTTGTTCCTTTGCTGGAACTGATGTACAACCACTGGATGAGGCAGGGGTCTTTACCTCAACGCTTCACCAGGGGTGTCATCAAGTTGCTGCGTAAGGACAAGGACGGAGGGGATGGGTTAGGGAACTTTCGCCCTTTAACGATGTTAAACACTGACTTAAAGATTTTGGCGAAGATCTTAGCCAACCGTTTGCAGCTTGTCCTGTCTAGTCTGATTGGCCCTGAACAGACTTGTGCTGTGAAGGGCAGGACTATTCAGGATAACCTTCATATGGTACGCCTGATCTTAGAACAAGTCGACAGTGAAGCCGCGCTGATCAATTTAGATCAGTCCAAGGCCTTCGATAGGGTTGACCATCGGTTTCTGGAGGCTGTCCTTTCGGCGGCCGGTTTCGGGCCGACTTTCGCTCCTGGATCCGACTCTTGTATGCGACCCCGGTGCGCTGGTGGAAGTGAATGGGGTAAGATCGAAGCCTTTCGTATTGTCTCGCTCCATTCGTCAAGGTTGTCCGCTATCGCCTCTGCTTTACGTTCTTGCGTTGGAGCCTTTCCTTCGCAAGTTAAAGGCGAATCCGGTCCTATGCGGTATTTCGCTGCCTGGTGCTAACACCTCGGCCAGGTATTCTGCCTATGCTGACGACGTTTCGGTTCTTGTGTCGAGCAGAGCCGAGATTAACGAAGTCAGTAAGCAGATCAGTGGGTATGAGATGGTGACAGGGGCCAAAATCAACCGCGATAAGTCTGTGGGCTTGCGGTTGGGTGCGTGGAAGGGAGTTTCTCTTCCCGGACCTTTCCTCTGGACGGATGGGCCGATCAAGATACTCGGCGTCTGGTTCGGTCCTGATCTCCAGTTGGAAATGAATTGGTCGGAGGTACAAGGGCGGAGGGGGGGCCGAGGCCGGGCTAATCTGTGGTCTCGGAGGAGACTTTCCCTGAAGGGAAGGGCGGAAGTTTGTGTTTCACACATCTATCCGATCCTCCTCTACCGACTCTCTGTGCTTCCACTCCCGTATGCCCGACTAATTTCATTAGTCAAGGCCTTGTTCTCTTTCTTGTGGAGAGGCATTCCCATATGGTATCTCGCGAGATGTGTTGCCTTCATCCCTCTGAGGGCGGTCTGGGGATGCCTAGCATTGAGATTCGTCAATATATGCTTCGCATTACCTTTCTAGACCGAATGTGTCGCGGTTTGGATGAGGTGGGCACCTTTTGGAAAGAAGATGTCCGTAAACATTTCCCATCCCTGAGAAGTGTGCACTCGTGCGAGGAGGAGGCCGGTCGTACTCCTCGTGGCGAGTGCTCCTTCTATCGTGAATGTCGTCGTCCTTTGAAGCTCCTCTTGCGGACCTCGGTTGGCCTCTCCGACGCCCAAGCGTTGTCTTGTAAGGCATTATATCGTTTGTTAGTTAGGGGGTCCGTTCAAGATGATCTGATCGACGAGCTCGGTCTTACGAAGCAGGAGGCTCGCTCGATATGGCCTTGGGCGCCTGGGTTGAAATGTCTCAATAACGATGAGGCATCACTCACCTGGCTGATGATTCGCGGGGCCCTCTGGGTCGGCAAAAGACTTTGTTCAGCAGGCTTGGAGAAATATCAAACTGTCGTCGCTGTACTGGGAATGTCGAGACCATTGGTCACGCCTTTTTTTTTAGTGCAGTGCGGTAGTGCCGTTGTGCAGGTTTGTTGAAGGCCTCATGGTTCGCATGCTGCAGGGAAAGTTTTTGTCCTGGAAGCCAGTTCTGTTTGTAGCAATGTGGTATCGCAATTGACGAAGGCTGAACACTATGTGTTCTGTTGCTTACTAGGGGTTATGCGAGTCGTGATTTGGACGACGTGACAGAAGGATTCTATGAAGGCGAGAAGTTCACCTCTTCCCAACTGATCTTGTACTTTAGGCATCAGCTTAAAGTCAAGATTAGGACGGAAAAAACGGCGGCTCCATATCATCAGAATTCGGCAAAAGGTGGGTGAATCTGGCGCGAATGTGTAGAGTGAAAGGGGCTGACCTAGAGTGGCATTTAGATGTCGGTTAGGCACAGAATATTGTCCTAACAGGGTTGAACATTGGCAACCCACCCCGATATTAGGTTAGACTAGGTTTTTGTTTTTGAATATTTAGTTTTTCCTTTTTTTTTCCCGTTTAACTTAGCTAGGGTATGTAAGCTCATTGGTCCCTTTTATTTCTGTCCCTATTTTTACTTTTGTTTAATTCCCCATCCCCTCCCTCGTTAGGTGGTTAGTGATGTCAGTTTTCTGGTGGATGCGGGGCGCCTTTCGTTTCGGGTGTGTGTTTTCGTATTTGTTGTTGTGTATGAATGAGTGAGTGTTTGTGTGTATGCTTGTTGGTTTGAATGTGTAGTCATTTTCTTAGTCCCGCATCGTTTTCGTCTGGTTAACTGACATTTCTGCCACATTCATAGTTTGTGGGGGGGGGTTATTACTAACTCAGTTTTGTTTAGTTTTATTGTAAATAATTAATTCATTCTGTAAATACGCATTTGGGGATTTTAAAAGTTGTTATTTTATGACCCTCCCCCATGAACAATATCTGTAAATAAGGGGACTAGTTAGGACGTCATAGAGAAATTGAGGTATTATGGTGGACGTAGTAAGAAAGGTAGGAGTGAATGTGATGTTTTGGTGATTGGATTGTTGTTGGTATGTTTGGGTCAGTGTCTGCAACTAGCTAAGTTTAGATTTAAGACAGATGAAGACCGTCATTCCCCATCCCCCTTTTGGCCTTGTGCCACATTTTGTATTTTTTAATGCAAATAAATATTGGATCAACAGAGCGACAACAAAGGTCTTCGTTTACTAACACCATTCAGTTAGCTTACTCCTACGCTGTCTCTGTATTTTGACATTCCTACATTCCGATATAAAATATTATTATTTAAAACCACCACTCAGGTTTACTTTGTTTATTATATCTTTTGCGAGATATAACGACTGGCGACGAGATATAACAGTTGGCGAACGAGGATTCGAAACTTACACGGAAAAACTTTTCGTACGCCTAACTATAACAGTTGACGAAAAAACGTAACTTGAAAAAAAAAAAAAAATATATACGCTGAACGGATGTTCGAAAGCGGAGTCACAAGTCAAAAGGAAACTTTTTGAAAAGTAAAAATTTTTACTGTTAAATTGTGATTTGAAAAATATGTTTTGAACCGCGACTCAAATACGAGCCGGTCTAATAATTATTCAAGTAAAAATTACGGGTTGTAAAAATATTACGGCTGTAAGTTGTCTGTGGAGAGTTTAACTGTCTAAAAAAAAAAAAAAAAAAAAAAAAAATTTTTGTTTTGCCGAATTCTAAAATAAGGATGGAGCAATTAGTCGAAATGACTAAAATGCTGTGTACAAACTTACAACAGCAACAACAACAGTATCAAGAGTTACAACAGCAACAACAACAGCAACAAAAACAGCACCAAGACTTACAACAACAAATATTGCAACAGCAAAAAGTCTCGAAAAATTTGGAACAGGCGACTGGAGAAAGAAAAAAATACTGTTTTTTCTGCCGAAGGAATAACAAATTCATTATCCGAATTTATTTATGATCCTGATTCGGGCATTACATTTCCAGCGTACTTTAAACGTTTCGAAACTATATTTACCAAGAGATGTCAACATTGGTCGGATGAGGAATGAGTAACATTACCAGTACAAAACTAGGGACAAACGAGAATAGGAAGTACTCAAACTTGATACTGCCCAGAAAGCCAGAAGAAGTTTCGTTTGAAGAAACTATAAGTATTCTGTCAAAAATATTTGACGAAAGGAATAGTCTGTTCCACACGCGATACAGATGCCTAAACATCGTTAAAGCAGATAACGAGGATTTTGTGACATACGCGGGAACAGTGAACTCTCTGGTTGAACAATTCAAGTTAGAAGAAATAACCAAAGATGTATTCAAGTGCCTAATTTTTCTTCAAGGACTAACTGATCCTAAAGATAAAAAATTAGGTCGAGAATATTAACAATGGTCGAGCAAGACTCGAAAATAACACTACAAAGGGTGACTGAAGAATGCCAACGTCTCATAAACATAAAAAGGGACAATATTCAAATTGAGGAGAAAAGTGTTGCTAATGTTCGACACGTAAAAACTCGAAAAACTCCAAACGCCAAAAAGGTACAAAAATGTGAGACGTGTGGAAAAAAAGACCAAAGACACGTGTTGGTAAAAAATAAATTCTGCCAAACGTGTGGGAAAAAAATCATACCAAAGACACGTGTTGGTACAAAAATAAAATTCTGCCAAACGTGTGGAAAAAAAAATCATACCAAAGACGTATGTTGGTACAAAAATAAATTCTGCCAATCGTGCGGAAATAAAGGGCATAAATATACAGTTTGCCGAAAGAAAAGGAAAAATTACAAGATGTAAGCCTGGTATTATCAGAAAAAGAAATTCAGAAAGGAAAAATAGAAAGTACGTAGATGTACGTATAAATAATCATACAATTACTTTCCTACTGGATTCTGGTTCAGACATAAGCATCATTGATGAACAAACATGGAAAAAATTGGAAGACCTAAATTATCTGAAACCAAAAAAAAACCGCTAGAGGGGTTTCAGGAAAGAAATTAAACTTTAAGAGAGAATTAAAGTGCAATATTTCGTTATGTGGCAAGACTGCAAAAACGAAAGTGTATGTAATCCAAGGGATTAATTCATGTCTTTTTGGAATAGACTGGATAGTACTTTTTGATTTATTTGAACTCCCGATTAACTCATTTTGCAATGTAATAAACAGTGCCGAAAAACAAAAAATATTAAAAATGAAAAATTCATAAATGAATTAAAGGAAGAATATCCCAGAGTTTTTCTGAGGGATTGGGTTTATGTACCAAAACGGAAGTCAAATTTGAACTCAAGGAAAATGTGAAACCAATTCCCACAGTTTATTTAATGAATTGAAAAACGGAAAAATAAGAGTTGACTGCAGATTTTTTTTGCAACAGGATTAAATGATTGCCTTAAAAATCACAGTTATCCACTACCTTCACCAGAAGATATTTTTTCAAAATTGAATGGTGGGAAGATTTTTTCAAAAATCGACCTGTCTGACGTTACTTGCAGATTAAAGGAGTGACGAATGTCGAAATATTTGTGTATAAAGACACATAAAGGTATTTATAAGCTAAATAGGCTTCCTTTCTGCTTAAAGGTCGCCCCAGCTTTGTTTCAACAGGTTGTCGAACAATCACGTAGTAAAGATAACCACTCGGTTGTGGAGCAAGCTGAGTGAAGACTAATTCAACATAGAGACAGAGCTATTTATGGTTGCAATGGAGCATCTCATTGTGCTCAAAGTGGGATAGTCCATTGCTTGGGCTCTGATTGGCTGCTGGTACCTGAGTGGAAGTATTACTATAAATACTAGCATGATTTCTCAGTTTGCAGGATATTGTATTAAGTTACAACCTGCTTTATTTTTTGTCTGCCAGCTGACGCTAGTTGGAATTCTTACGCCGGTACGTGCTTTTTTTATTATTGTTATTCACATCTCCTTCCCCCATCGCGTGTGGGTAGTGGCCTTTGGGGAGGGATGAGTTCCTTAAACCTGGCTGGTTGTGTGGAAGTAGTCTGGACAATGCCGAGGGGTTTTGTCCGTGTTATTGTAAACGGCTGAGCAGTGTTTGATGTTATTCCAGCGTCGACTGTTTGTTGCACTGGTGTAGGTGTCTCAGCTATTGCACTAGGTCTTGAACTGGAATTGTTGGTGTATCCAGTTTCCTGAGAAATCGGCGATTTCGTGGGTAATTTACCTGATCCGTCAACCTCTGATACGGTATTGGTGGTTGGGGAGGATTTCCAATGACCTGACCTGTTGTGTCCCATCGACGGGTTGTTGGTCTTTGTAGTGCCACCATTGTCCTTTTTGAAGGGGGTTTAAAAGTGTGTGCTGTTCTGTTGTATCGCTCTATGAGACGAGCGTTCCGCCGGGACAAACTTATCTCACGATTTTGTGCTGCGGTTATCCAATTCGCGTGTGGCTTATAGAGTGTTGGGTGGATGGGTATGTAGTCACGTAGTCGGCGGCGGTGGAGTAGTAGGAGCAGGGGATGACCCAATGTTTTGAATGGGCGTATTCCCCGTATTGGAGGATGGCTCTTGCTGCACGGTTATTATCCAATGATCCTTGGGCTCCTGTGTTTGCCATTTACGATTCTCTTGGCTGTTTTTGACGGAGCTCTGCTCGACCATTGGATTGTGGGTAACCAACGGATAACCTTTGTTTAACAGCCCATCTTTTAAAAAATTGCTTGAATGGAAGAGATGAAGGGTGGCCCACCATCACTGCTGAGTTCCTCAGGCACAAATAGGTTTTTGAAATATGTCTCGGCAAATCGAAATAATCCTTGAGGCATTAAGCTTCTCCGTGGCTCAAG